>JAOQMS010000002.1:36337965-36350185 GCA_027563885.1 Erythroxylum longipes | reverse complement strand
TCTGTCAATTATTTTGATTGCTTCCTTTCTTCTCATTCTTTCCCAGTAAAGATTTATACCCCTCTTACTTACGACATTTTTTTTTTTTGCAACATTGCTTCGTTTTCTTGAAAAATATCATTTTTCTAACTACACTGTTGTTTTCTTTCTAACACAGAAAATGTTATCTTATTTTGTTAGTGTCATTATTGTTGTTATTTGGTAAAATTCTAACATTATAGGACAATTGCAAGTCAATGGGTGGCCATTTCAGTTACTTTCAATGGCTTGCTTATGTTTAGCTGCCAAAATGAAGGAAACCCACGTCCTTAATCTCGTGTTTATCTATTCATGGTTGTGTGGCATTTCTTTGTTTCTTTAGGCATGTATTAGAGGTTGGGTGTGCTTCTCATTGTGGGCTTATCCTTGTTTCATAGTGTAGTGTGTCTTCTCCTTGTTTCACAATGTTGTTGCGACTCCCTCGCTAAGTTTCTACAGTTTGTTTATGTTAAAGAATGCTATATTATTGTAGTTTTAAATAATGAACCCATTTATATTGGTAGGAGATAGGTGTAGTCAACCGTGGATCCATTTTACCTATATTGTGGTAGATTGGAGGTAATATATGGTCCAGACAACTTACTTTTCTTTGTTCATATTTTCAATATTATATGCCTTCTAAAATACGAGAGATGGGGAAATATTGTACAATAACCAAAAAAAATAAAATCTAAGAGCCTTTTATACCAAATTCAAATACACTAAGGAACTTACTGCAAATTATCAAGGCATAAGATAACACACATATGGAGAACTATGATGAATAACTTTCAGTTGTCTAATATTCAGAGCCTAATATAAGGTTACTTTCATAAAACTTAATATCCTTGGATATTACCTTAGCAAAACATCTTTCCCCAGAATAAGCACAGGTTAAGGATCGAAAGTGAAATCCATTTGAGGAGAGTGTTAGGTCTAGTATTATGATTGTAACTTCAATTAGATTATAAAAACTTCGCACATACTTGATGAGGTCCTATTTCGAATCAATTTCATAAATGTTCAATTTGAACTTTGATCTAAATTCTGTGAGTTCTCTACTCCATATCTAAAATTAGTAAGACCCAATAAAGATGAGCCAATTGTATTCAAAATTTAAACCATTAATAGTGCCACAATTAGAATTCCTGAAGTTCAGAATAACTTCTGTTTAGTCTATAAAAAACCATAGCTTATAAGTAAAACTCATGGTTTTACTTGCAAAATTCTTTATTGAATCAATACAAAACCTTGAAGATCACAAAGGAATATGTTTATAAAATAGATAATTCATGCATATACCATTTAGAATAAAACAGACTCAATAATATAATAACATAATATTGTATGGCTTGTATATATGTTTACCTAAAAGAAGCATCTGGTTAGCTATTTGTTGCTCATTTAACATTAGGTCAAAGTTCCTTGTATAAATGTTTGTATATGTGTTTGTATGTATTTATAAATGCGTTTACATATGAAATAACTTTTGTATTAATTTTTGCTTAATTAACACTAGTCAAAGTAGCTTGTATATATGTTTGCATCTTAAATAACTTCTATATTATTTTTCGTCAATTATTTTATGCTCAATTAGCATTAGTCAAAGTAGTATGTATATGTGTTTGTATTTGAAATAGCTTGCATATATGTTTACATCTGAAATGGATATTATTTTTTGCTCAATTAACATTATTCAAGGTAGCTTGTATATATGTTTGCACGTATTTGTTTACAACTTATTATTTACTTGTCATTTTTAGGGTTATTTTCTTGCCATTCATTGGGATATAAGGAATCAATACGAAACCTTGAAAATATATTGATATGGATACTTTAAGAAGATCCTGAGTTGAGTTATGAGGGTAGACTGTTAAGTTATTTTGATAGAGAGGAATTTGATTTTATCAGATATAAAAAAATTTGTGAGATGGGTAAGGAACTTAGATATTTACAGATGGATAAGGAATATTATTGAGTTCTGAGTTTTAGATTCAATGAGTCTTTAGGGCTCATTGAATCAAATGACAATTGCATTAGGTTAATTAACTTTTTAAAAATATATGTGACAATTGGGGTGTATCTCATATACAAACTTGATGATTCGATTACAACTTTAGACGTTGTGGCAATAATATGCAACATAATGAGGATTTAGGATTTGATAAGGATGTTATGCCTGGTGAAATTAATGTAAATATTAATAAAGAAGAGAATAGTAATGATAGGAATGCGTGCACTTATAATGAAACTGAAGGTGACAATGAAACTGAAGGTGATAATAAAGCTAAAGGTGTTAATGAAGCTAAAGGTGTCAATGAAGATGAAAGTGACAATAAAGATGAAGTTATACAAAATACATTCGATGTTTCAATTCTAAGTGGACATCAACCAATGGAGATTGATTTTAATGATTATGGAAGTTTCGTTAACAGTAATGAGTACCTTTGTTGAGAGTAGCCTTGGGAGTCAATTAAAAGACTTAGCACAAGTGCTAGACATGCAGCAGGTGGTAGTACATTACATTGGACAATAAGTATGGAGTTTTCCAATGCTAAAGAATTTGAAGATACTGTTGTTGCTTATTCAATAGCAATAGGGTTTAATGTCCAATGGAAAAAAATGTGATTTTAGGAAAATTAGGGTTTGATGCAAGCAGGAATTTTTATATGCAATCAATAATAGGAATGACAAATGTTTCAAAATAAAAACATATAGGCTGAGCATTCATGTTTCATAATAAACAAATCTAAGATGGCATTAGTAAATTTTTTGGCTGGACAATTCCAAGACAGAATTCTAGAGAAGTCTAGCATTACCACTATAAAGATGATTGAAGAATGCAGAGAAAAAATGATCATCTTTTTGAATTCTATTAAAAGGAAGTTAAGGAAGGAGCAAGCGTTATACTGTGCTCACGAATATTCCAAGCTATAAGGTTATATCCAAGAGTTGAAACATAGAAATCCCAAGTCAACAGTGGGACTGCAATTGTTAAAGAATAGAAATCACTTTTAGATTCACTTGCTTCGAGTCTTGATACGTTATAGAACATCCTTAACACTTTGACTAGAGTTCTGACTGATTGTCAACTCGCTTTAGAAGGTGGGATCAAATCATCTGCAAATGTAAGATTAGATATCTTCAATCTTTTACATTTCGAGTGGGATTTGAATGATTTGCTATCCTTTATGGTTTTTTTGAGGAGTATATTGACGACCTCCATCACTAGACAAAACATGCAAGGAGATGTAGAATCTCCTTGCCTAATCCCTTTTGAGCTTTTAACAGCTTCAATGGGTTTCCATTTATCAGTATATGAAAGGTGGGAGTTAAGAAACATCCAAACATCCATTCAGTAAAGTTTTCTAAAAAAATTCCATGGCTTTCATAGTGTTCAAAAGGAATTCCCAATCTATATTATCATACGCTTTCCTCATATCCACTTTAATTATGCAATCTTTACCACAATAATCTCTTATAAGTTCCTGTAGCAGTGTAATGTTATCCCCTTGCTTCGACCAGAAATATAGGTAGCTTGAGATGTGGCAATATGCGTGCCCAATACTGTTTTGAGCCTATTAGTTAAAACCTTCGAGATAATTTTGTAGGTGAAATTACAACAAACTGTAGGCCTGTAATCCCCTAGCCCTCTTTGCTCTTCACAAAGAAGTTGATATTAAACCCATGAAGTTCAGGGGCTTTATATGGATTCAATATTCATAGAGCCCTTAAAACCTCTTGAATTGATACCGTAGGCATTGGTAGGAGTATTCATCACTTGTGAGAAATGTCTTGATGCGTTCTCTGTACGGAGATCATTGCTCCATATTTTTCTACAGACAATTCTATGACACATCTTGATACATCTCTTGGAAAATAGACACTGCTTTTGTCTCCTTCCTTCAACCATCGTAGCTTATACTTTTGTTTTAATAAGGAATATTCGAATAGAAGAGCTTTGGTTAGATTGTCTCTAGCTACTTTCTCACATTTTTATAAATCTACAAAGGATTAGCAACTTTATTAACGATTAGCATTAGGCACATGAGGCAGGACTAGGATTATAAACAGAAAATTGCAACCGACCCCATAATACCAAGCAAACCAACCACCTGTCATAAGGCAATCCTTATTAACTGCACTAGTTACAACCTTTCATACACTCCTACTAGACAGAATACAATTGATGAAAGGAAGTATGATGGCTAGTACGAACATCATGTACATCAACATTGAAAATCTTTGTTGGGTTAAAGTAATCATTCTCAACCCCACAAATTCAATGAGAGAGAGAGAGAGACTTACAGGAGGCACAAATTGATATCTCAAGTGGAACTAAACATTGACGAAAACTGCTCCTGTTTCCAAGCAAATACAAGAATCCACTATCCAACAGTTCAGAGAAATGAAATTTGTATAAAGTGCCTGCACAGTAAATCCCTGGCAGTTCATATACTGTTTGTAGAACGTGAAGAACGACTTCGGCCACTTAGACTAAGATCTTTCTTCAGCATGGCCTCCAGATTCTGAAAGCATTTCAATGCTGGTCGAACCTAAAAAGGTCACAATGATAGAAATCAATCAATTAGTCGTAATAAGGAACACTTTTGAGCCTCTTGAAGCTGCAAGTTTCCTGCTCATCCTATTACTCACTAAGGACAAAAATCATCATATAATGCGTGACAAACCCTTTTTGATGCCATGACTAGAGATTAGAATTAATGAAACATTAGAAATGGCCATTGTAAAATATACAACTTCAAGCTAGTCAGATGTCTGTTATATCAAGCAACATGCATCAACTAGATTCCACGAAGAAGAAAATATTGATCAAAGCAAAATGTGAAAACAGGTATCAATTTGCTCAGGTAATTGGAAGCATGCACTGCACGCACAGAGACATGTACACAGAAGAAGATAGAAACAAAGAGCTAACCTTCCAATGCTTCTTATGACCAATTTTGTGATAAATGGTCTCCAGTTTTGTTAATATTTGCCTGAATGTTGGTCGCTTAGCTGGATTGTCATTCCAGCACTCTTCAATCAACCTGTTGGCAAAAGCCAATATCAATAAGCCTATTCAAAAGCCAATCTTTATTTGCCTAAAATAAATGTCAATGACCTTAACAACAATTGAGCTTTATCCGAGACGAATGGATAGTCAAACAATGACATATATTCAGAGAAGGATTGAGGAAGTAGGAACTGAGAAGGGTTTGATTTTTTAGATCAAGATCCGACAGGCCATGAAGCATAAAAATTTGGTTTGTTGTTCAAACAAAAAGGTGCAAGGTTTATAACTTGTATACTCATTGCACTACGGATTATCTTGGCCCAGCTCTATCAGTTGCTGTAATGCATTTTCTTAAAGAAATAAAAACAGTCAAGTGCTTTTGGGTATTTAATGCATCCATGGTTGAGGAGAGGGAAAAAACAAAGGGAAGTTTTGACATAGGCACTAAAACATGGTGGGAATATATGTCACAACTCTGATGTTTCCTAAGCTGATGTACAGCACAGAATTATGGCTACAGTTGTCGAATATTGGATACTCCTATTCTAGAAAATGTACACATAAAAGGAGCAAGCTACAACCACTTCAGAAAATGTACACATAAAATGAACAAACAACTACTTTAGAGCAAGATGGGCCATACTCTTTAAGTCCATGAGCATATCGCTTTGCTGGAGCTCTGAAAGGGGGCCGCTCTTTTGAAGCATATGCTTTAGGAGCTTCATGCTCTTGCTTTCCATGAAATGGTGGATATCCTTCAATCATCTAATATATAGTATGTTATAATATCAGTCAAATATCATAAACAATTTAACAAATTATGAGAGCCGAAAGCTTAATCAGGCTATATATGTATCCATTATTCAACTGCATTAGAAGTTCCATGTAACCACATAGATACCAACAAAATCAACCGGAGACATCTCAAATATGCCAAGATACATATACCAACATGAAATATTTTACATTTCAGATGTACTCATACTAATTGGGATTGAAATTCAGAAATCTTTACCTCCTGAAGAATTAAAGCAAAGGAAAAGACATCTACTTTGGTATCATAATCTCCCTTCGTAAAAACTTCTGGAGCCACATATCGATCTGTTGATGAGAAGCAAAAGAATTCCCATGAGATTCATCCATGATGGCTACTGCATATGTAGAATAAAAAAATTGCAAGCAGGGTCTGTAAGAGACACTATCTTTTGCAACCTCCATCTGAAAAGAAAATTAAAGTGATGATAAGCAAGCTCACAAGAAGCTTCTTGATGGCTTAGAGGTCTGTCTTCTTTAACAGTCAACAATTTGCTAACTCCAAAGTCTGCAACTTTCAAGTTCCCCGAATCATCCCGCAATATATTTCTGTTATCTTGCTCATAAGCAACATAAAAATATGCTGACAAGTTCAGAAAATTGAGGGAGCCAGTGAATTTTAATAAAAGCTTATTATAGTCTTAGCATCTCTAAATAAGATGTTGCAATCAAAAGGGCAAAGAAGAGGAAAAGAAAACTCACGAAGGCTCAAGATCACGGTGAATTATAGGTGCTGGCTTATTCTCATGCAAATAACTCATTCCCCTGCAGAGTTCTCAGATTCATCAATTGTCTACCAAATTCTTATAACATTTAATGCAGATAAATATCTTGCAAATTATGATCTGACCATTCTTCAAACAATGACACACTACTATGACATCTCGTATCTTGCTTATTAAAACAATTTCCAAAATGCAAATAAACAGAGTTTTCTCTAGCTAACACGGAAATAGAGGCAGACCTTGCGATATCAAGTGCACATCTGACAGCTGTAGCTGGTTTCAAGGGTCCTTTTCTTTTTAAAAAGGCACATAGATCCCCCTGAAAATCCAACAGAATAAATATGGATTCAAATTTGAACTCCAAATACATAAGCTTCAATAGAAATCTAAAGAAGTATTTCTACCCAGATTTTAATTTGGACCAATCATCTAAAAGATGGCAACACAAAATTCTACATATTCCAGATGTGTTATGGCAGCTAGGAGAGCAGAGATCTAATTTTTCATGCAGCTATATTGAATGCTTGATCTAAATTTCGAATTTTCAGTATTAGAATACAAGTGCTAAGAGCATAGATATGAATTAACAAAATATGAATGATAACAATTTTATGAAAATTGAAGCAGGCTGGTCAAAAATATATCTTGTTGGAACAGAAAGAAAAATGCTAAATTCATTCAAGTACCAAAAAGAGGTTATTTTGGGGGAAGAAAAGAAAAAATTTGAGTAATCACATTATCTCAGATGACACAAAAGCAACTTCAATTTATGGAAGATCCTTGGGGGGATTACAACCACCGGCATCAGCCTCAATAAATCATCATTCATCAATTATTAACCAAGAAATATCTAGAATAGCATGAGATCATATATATATATAAACACAGAGAATATAATTAATGACAAATAAAACATCATTAACAAACAGTGATAATTGGAAACCTCAATGATCCAGCAAACAGCAACAATTGAAGGGTACTAATTTAATAATTACTTTTGGCAAGTATTCTGTTACAATCATCATTGGGCTACTTTGAGTAACTGCACCCAGAAATTGGACCACATTTGGATGACGTATCTTCTGAAGCAACGCAAGCTCATCCCTGAATGCCTTCCTGTATTGAACTAATCATTTTTAAAAATGCTGAAGCAGAAAAAAGAAACAGAACAAAATAACATTTGAATAGATAAAGGCGTACACTTTATCTTCGTCAGACAGAACTTCCTCCCGAAGCTTCTTCACAGCTACTTGAATTCCACGCCACATAGCTGTACAGAAGGTTCCCTGTGACATGGAAAACATTTTAACTATCCAAAAAGTTCGGAAAAAATTTCCCAGTTGTTTTGCTCAAATAACAGGTATTGGAACAAATTTGGAAAACAAAAAGTAAACATCTTCCAAGGGTAGAACTACTGTTTATGCTCAAATATCAACTTTCCTTTTTATGGCCATAGAATTTGACCTAACAGAAAATAAAAATCAAGAGGTACCAAAAGAAAATTTAGAGACAATAATGGGAAGTTTCTGGTCTGCAAGATTCTTTACAATTTGAATATTAATTCCACTGCACCTATTAGAACAAATTAAATACACAAACAAAAACATTTCTGTATATCCAAAGATAAAGAAGAATAAATTACCTTAGTAATTTCCACACTGTCAGTAAAATCAAGCTCAATTGGATTTATCTCATATTCTGGGACTTCCCGAGCATGGTTGACATGCATGGGTGCCGTCTAAGAGATTATCATCAGATCACATTAAATGAGGTGAAACAGCATAAAGAAACAAAAGAATGGCATCAGAACAACCAAAATTGAAGCATACCAGACGTTTTGCCCCATGTTTCTCCAAAAGTTTGATCACCTCATGATTTTTATAATATATGGCATCAGAAAGAGGCTGTTAAAACAAGCATTAGATTGCATTCAAAATGACATAGATCTGAAATGGTTGGAGCAAAAAAATTGAATGCTTAGCTACACATCAAATTCTATTCCTATCTCGGAGGAGAAAGAAAGAGAGAACATAACAATGGGATGAAGCATAAGATTAGCGCCATAGCTGTCCACTGTTCATAATTATACTTGTGCATAATCTATAGGATCAGTTCCAACACTGTTCCAGTATTTATATGGGGTCTACACAAATGTGTGGACTAGATTAAAAGGAACAGGATTGGAACACCCTATCTAGTACAGGGTGCTCCAACCCATAATCTATTGCCTTGATGGGATTAGCTGCGCAAGTCTTTATACATATATATAGTGATTGTACGTTCATTTTATATGAACAGACTTACAGTGATTGCACGTTAACTTTCTATATACAGAACTGACACCAAAATTACATCTCAACGTCTTGCTTCACCCTTCTGTTCCCAAGAAATCAAAACGATTTACTTGCCATTCCCAACATAGATTCCCTTTCTCATTTCCCAACTTATTATACTTGAGAGGAAGTCGATTACATTACCACTCGACATAACCACATACATATGGTTAAAACTCGACAAAAATATCAAGAAGACAATTGATACCATATCTATTACAATCACAATCACAGTGTAAAAATAAATAGTAGTGATAACTTACCGTGCTGCCCCACCGATCTTTGGGGTCAATCTCGGCCCCTTTATCGAGCAATAAAGCGACGACGCCCGTCAACCCCTGGCAGGCCGCAATATGGAGCGCAGTCCTGTCGTCAATATCCCTAAAATTGACATCAACACCCGAATCCAACAGCTCTCCAATTCCTTCCAAATCCCCCTCGTTGGTGAAGTACATTAAACGCACACCCGGATCAACCTCCCCCGATTCATCATGCTCCAGACCCACATCGTCCCTGTTCCTCTCCGGCGCTAAAGACGATTGCTTTAATAAAGTGAACCTAACAGGGTTCTTAGTTTCCATTTCAACAAAACCCCACCCACCAAATAAAAGTGGAGAAAGCTTAAAAATTTACAGGAAGCCTATTCTTTCTGGACTATAACCAGACGAAATAAAGCTTCATGTTGAATTCTTTGTTTATGTAACGAGGGAGGAAAAATAAAGCTTAAACCTAGTCTGGAAAGACTGAATCTTGACACCAAAAACACCCAACAGCTAGCTGCGTCAAAGGACTGGCTTTCAGTTCAATTTAGAGATGTAAGCACTCAAAAATCAAATTTGAAGACCAAAAACTCAAGAATTAGGCGATCTAGAGGTGGGTTTGTAAAGGATTGAAGAATTGAAACTATAGAAAATACCTTTCCAGAGACAATTAGTGTTTAAGAAGTTTCTGTGTATGAGTGGTAGCCTGGCAGGTAGGTAGAGACTCAAAAGCAATTTTAATAGCTACAGCTACAGTTAGGCCGAAGCAAGAGCGAGAATTCAACACTATAATTGGGATTTGATCACGTGCGAGTCATCCGTTGAATTTCTATGTCGGCCAAAACAATCCCACAATATCCCATCTTTCATTTAGCAAGCTGATGTTGTGTTAAATTAATCTCTCTCAACTATTTTTCTTAGGTAGGTAGGAAAGGATGATTATATCTGTATCCTATGATTTATTTGAAAGCTTAAATATTGATGTGAATGTAATACAATATTGAAAGGTTTGGTATTACGCAACCCTATTTTTAAGATTATTTGGTTGGATGTTAAAAATGGAAAGAAATGGAACGGAACCGAACGATTTATAATAAAATGAAATGTAACATAATAGAAATTTGTTTGGAAGAGATGAAAAGGTTCGTAATGTTTATTAGAGTAAGGAGAAATAATTAGTATTACGAAAAATTATTAAAGGTATATTAGGTAGTATATATTTATTAATTTACGTTCTATATTTGGGAGGTTTCTTATTTTTACTGTTTATAATAGAACGAAATGTGACATGAAATCCTCCGTCTCTAACTCATTCAATTATACTCTATTATAAAACTTCCTTCCAAACAACAGAAGTAAATTACATTTCATTCCGTTCTATTAATTAACATCTAGCCAAATAGACCCTTAATTAATGAGGAGAGTGTTTTAAGATGACTCACAGAATTACTCTTTTATATATATTATCCTAGTAAGTTTTAATTTAAGATAATTAAAGGTTTTAATAAAGATGTCGATATTGCTTCTTTTTATTCATCTTTTTGGGTCTATAAAAATCTCAATTTCTGGTTGATTCTTAATACTCAATTGGATTTTCTCAACTTGTGCTTCTTGATTAATTGTATCTGGCCGACCAACCACACCTTATTGTATAAACTGAACAGGGAGATCATAGATCGACATATGACGGATAGAGAGTGAGAAAAAGATTTGATAACTGAGGGTTGTTAAGAAGACGTCGGCCTGTCAACTTTATAGTCGGCTGCTGCATCTAATGTTTCATGAGGTCCCAGTTGATTCTTTCTTCGACCCCACCAGTGGATGCGAGTGCCCAGATTAGATTATGCAAAAAGTCATTCCTTTTCCCTCACAGGAATGGGAAATTTTCAATTTTCAATTTTCAAAACAGTTGTTTGCAAATTGATCAACTTTGAAACAGAAAACCGAATAAAACAGTTATTAATTGTTCAGTGTATCTCAGCAAAGAAGATGTGGCTGCTGATAAGGTTTCTTTGAATTTGCCTTGATAGAGCTAGTCAAGGCCTCAAGGGTATGGTTAAAGCTAATCAGGTATGAAATCATGAAAGGACCTTCTCCAAGACAATTAAGGTTTGGGTACAGGTAATGTGCATGCAGCTTCCAGGGATAACGAGCATCATCTGTGCTTTCGGGGCTTAATGTCAACGTATCACGTGGAAGTTTGAGCTTTATTCATTTTTTATCTACAGCTGGAAAGAGTTGGCTAGCCCTCCTGCAGATGCGTATTCCACATTTGAACTTTCCAAAGCTTCCGCTTCATGTTCCCTTTTGTAATTAACAACTGTCGAACAATCTTGTTGATTGTATAGCTGTAATTACGAGGAAACGTGAAACCTCAAAACTGCAAAAAAGCATTGGTGGATAAGGATTGAACTCTTCATGAATACGACTGGATGTAAATCTCCAGTTGTGAACGTTAACTCATAGGTTGTTACGACTCGGTCATCACCTGTACTGGACCATACATTTTATTTCCCTTCTTTATCTGTCTGTACCTTCTTTCCTTCTTTCTTTTTCTTATTCTTAATAGTTTTATACTTCCAACACTTCTCCAGAGCCGGAGCATATACACTTCATTTCTAATTATATGGCAGTCAATTTCAATATATTGTGATCGTTTATGGAAAACTGGGTTGGGAGTATAACAAGTGTTGATTTGTTTATCACAAAAATAAAATAAGAATCTGCAAGTTCTTAAAAGGCAAAGTTCAGTTAAGAGCAAGTCACAACCCTTTTCCTGGACTTCGTTTCAAATGCCTTATTATTATTTATGGGGTCTTGAACTGTTGATTAGTAGAACAATCCAAGAATTAGCAGAGTTGTTTGTTGCACTGAATGACAAAATATTTGGCCTTTTTGTTGAGAAATTGGGTCTGGATCTGATTCGAATCGCAGCGGAATAATCACGAAATGTTTTCGTGATTTTTGATTTCCCAAGAACCAAGATCTATTTAATTCTATAAAATGATTAACACGAATCATAATAAAGCGAAATTTAATTCGTACCTTATTCCG
>JAOQMS010000002.1:36281692-36294839 GCA_027563885.1 Erythroxylum longipes | reverse complement strand
GATTATGGGCCAAGGATTATAAGAAGGAGTTAAGAAGTTATTTGAGTTGAAGTGCATCCTCTATGTTACTGTTCACGTTATCGTCTGGGTTACTGTTCATGGTTACCTTCTGCCCTATTTTCGACCCCTCGGAAGATGAATTTGACCTTTGAGGTCTTCATGAAAATTGTAGCTTTTGAGGTTCCCTTTCAATATATCCAAAGAAACCCTAGTTTGGATGCTTATAGGAGAAGTTATACTAATAGTCCCGAAGCAAGTATATGTGTAAAATGTGGACTCGCCAACGCTATCCTTGAGGTTTTCGGGTTGAAGTGGATAATTGGATTAGTAGACTATTCGAAGAGCTGAGCTGAACTTAGAAAGGGGAGTTATGGAGAAGATAACCCGATAATGGTCAAGGTGTTTGATATTGAAAAAAGCTCACATTCTATGATATTCTGCATGTTTGGTTGGGGTCCGAGAACGGGCTCCAACAGTTGAAGGCCAAAAAGATAATGTGTTGAAGTTAAAAGAAGGTGGTGTATAAACTTAATAAAGTGCCAAAAGCTTGGAATAACTAAATTGACAATTATTTTAAAGAGAATAGTTTCAATAGATGCTTACATGAACGTGATCTTTATGTTAAAAAGGATAAACATATTTTGTTATTTGTTTGTATCCATATAGATGATCTTATCTTCATAGGCAACAATCAAAAGATGTTTAAAAAGTTCAAATATTTTATAAACCAAGAGTTTAAGATGTGTGACATAGGATTGATATCTTACTACTTGGGAATCTAGGTAAAGTAAATAATGAATAGAATTTTCATCACTCAAGCAGGTTATGCAAAGGAAAGAAATTCAAGATATTAAACCAATTAACACTCCTATAGAGTGTGGAATAAATCTATCCTAGTCTGATGGATAAGAGAGGGTAGATCCAAACTTTATTCAAAAGTCTTATGGGAAACTTGAGGTACTTGACTTATACATGACTAGATATCTTATTTGCATTTGGAATTGCTAGTAAATTTATAAAGACACCATCTAAAGTTCACTTAAAGGCATCTAGATGCTTACATGAACGTGATCTTTATGTTAAAAAGGATAAACATATTTTGTTATTTGTTTGTATCCATATAGATGATCTTATCTTCATAGGCAACAATCAAAAGATGTTTAAAAAGTTCAAATATTTTATAAACCAAGAGTTTAAGATGTGTGACATAGGATTGATATCTTACTACTTGGGAATCTAGGTAAAGTAAATAATGAATAGAATTTTCATCACTCAAGCAGGTTATGCAAAGGAAAGAAATTCAAGATATTAAACCAATTAACACTCCTATAGAGTGTGGAATAAATCTATCCTAGTCTGATGGATAAGAGAGGGTAGATCCAAACTTTATTCAAACGTCTTATGGGAAACTTGAGGTACTTGACTTATACATGACTAGATATCTTATTTGCATTTGGAATTGCTAGTATATTTATAAAGACACCATCTAAAGTTCACTTAAAGGCATCTAAGAGAATTCTTCGATATACTAAAGATACAATTAACTATGATATGTTTTACTCATCTTCCAAAAACTTTAACTTGATAGATTTTTGTGACGGTGATTTTATTAGAGATCTTGACAACAGAAGGTCTACTTTCTTTTGGGGATACAATGCAAGCATTTGGTATTTAAAGAAAAAACTCATAATCACCCTCTCTACGTGTGAATTGAAGTATGTTGCAACTACTTTCTATACTTGTCAATATAAGTTGTTGAAAGAGCTTCATTTAGAAACAAATTAAAGCTATGAAGATCATAGTTAACAATAAATCCGCTCAAGCCTTAGCAAAGAATTTAGTATTCTATAATATAAGCTAGTATATTAACACAAGGTTTTATTTTATTTTAGAATACATTGCTAAGAAGGAGATTAATTTGGAGTACGTAAAGTTCTTTGATCAAGTTGCTGACAATTTTAATAAGCCCCTCATGTAACAGATAATGCTTGGGATTTACAAAAATCAAGTTTATAGTAGGTGTTAGAAACTAACATGATCTTTGGAATTTTACAAGAAGTTTGAAAGAATAGTTGAATGGCCAAATCTTAATCAATTTATGTAATTTAAGATTCTTTTTAAGCATTATGTATCTAGATCATTTGGATAAATCTTAATCATTTGAAGTTATATAAAAAAATTATAGTAAAAATAAAAATAGACTTATCAATTTTAATTATAGAAAATTTATTATGTCATTGAAAATATTTTCCTTTTTGTATTTTAGCATCAAGTGACTTTAAGTTGATTAGTTTAGAACTATAAATAGTTGCATAATGGTTCATCTGACCAAAATGAGATGAAAGAACAAAACTTCTATTGCAAAGGTAGTCTTGTTTTATTATTTTTATTACCGTAAAAGCATTTGTGAATATTTTTTTGTGCCAACGGATTATTTCACAACTCTATAGTTGTCCTTATTCAGGAGGGTAACAAGCACACGAAATTAGAAAAAGGATTTTAGCCTTCGTTCCTCATCAGTTCTTTGTCTTCTCCAGGTAGAATGCTTCCTTGTTCTCCGGTTTAAGCCTGACCCTTAGTTTCATTCGAGTCCACAAAACCCTTAGGCCTGTACTTATATCCGTTAGCAACAAACACATAGATACAGAAGTTGATGAAACTCAATAAGGCTAGCAACCAGAAGAACAGATTCAGATGATTCCTGTTAAGATTGTTCCCTGCTAACCAGCCTCCACTTCTAGTAATTCCTCTGGTAGCGCTGTTCACTATATTAACGACTATGCTACTAAAAAAGTATCCAAGTGCCATTGAAGTCCAGAGGAAGCAAGTAGAAAGGGATTTGAGAGCTTTTGGTGCTTCTTCATAGAAGAACTCTAGAAGACCTACGTACGTGAACATATCTGCAACTCCAAATATAAAGTATTGAATCGCTAGCCAGTGTATTTTCATGGGCAGTTGCTGAAATCCAGGCACAGCGTCGAGCATGTTGTGGTCTCTGGCGACTCCTTTTCTTTTCACTTCCACTAGAGCAGCTGTGGCCATGGATAAACAAGAAAGAACTAGGCCAACCCCTATGCGCTGAAGGTGAGTTACGCCAGTGGGAATGCCTGTGATCTTTTGTAGAAGTGGGACGATTATTCGGTCGTACATGGGGATCAAGATGACAAGGAAAAGTACTGGAATTATTGGTATAGAGGCTGGTGGTAGGTCAAAATGTTTGCTGATGCGGTTATCCATGGTTCGACCTTGATAGATTGAGAAGGTTTGGAGTTGTGCTAGGCAAAGGGTCATAATAATTGTGCAGCAGAAAATTGGTAGAACGGAAAGTAAGATTTTTGCGTTTTCGACTTGTGTAACCCTGCATAATTTCCATGGACGTTGAGTTTCAGGCCTACCAGTTTGCTCTGCAGATGCCGTTAGTATGGCGGCTTTGTCCATCCACCTGAAAACAATTTTCAATTGGTGAGATGCATACTTTTAACCCAATGACGCGTTAGTAATTAAGAGGGGGATAACCTTAAAGCATCGGTATGAGGTAGAAACTCCATATCCATTGCCTCTTCCTTGTTACTAATCTCGTAGAGCTCTGAAGGGTCGTCAGGAAGTTGAAATTTTCTGTTGAGGAATGATGCAACATAAACCTGAAGGGATCAGAAACAAAGAATGAGCAACAGAATTATCAGTTTCTTATCCACAACTTCCATAATTATTACACCTTGTAAATCGACTGGTAGAGACGGCATACCTGTATAATTTCCAGAAGCACGCTTGATCCTCGAACGACTTGTATGCGATACATTGGCAGTCCAGCTAGAAGTGTGGTTACTCCCAAGAACAAGGCAAGAGCACAGATTGCAAATCCCCAGTCCCATCCCTTGTGATCTTGAACCCAAACAAGGAGGGTTAATCCAACAACACCGCCACAGCACAACGCAAACAAGACATAGTTAAAATAGCTGGACATCTGCTGGTCCTCTTTTGGGTCTTTCTCATCAAATTGATCAGCTCCATGTGCAGGGACCGCAGCCTTGATTCCAGAACTGCCAAGCGCAAGCAGGTATAGGCTAACAAAAAATAGTGCAGCTTTTCCACCTTCAACATGCTTGCAGTGAACTGCTGGATTATACATATCGCAAGCAGGCGGCTGCAATTTGGAGTAATGAGCTTGAACTGCTAGCAAGACAAGTCCCTGCCTCATAAGTTACATCATACGTTAGAAGTTGAGAAATATATATGTACGCTACTCCATAACCTTGAGCATGCACGCACTGTTTATTGTTCATTACCGTCTCCATTATCACAACATATGTTTTGTTTGTAGGATAGTGGACATGATTGATTGTATGTAAAGTTACATGCTTACAACGAGCTCGAGACATCCTGAAAGTATCCCAATTTTCAATCTGCCAACGTAAGCGTCTGCCAGGAGAGCCATCAGAATAGAGAGGATGTAGGAAACACCCATGAAGTTGGTTAGCTCATTAGCTGAATCTAGTAAGTCAAAGTGCATTGTGCCATAGATGTAAGTCACCAAGTTTACTGCCAGTGCTACACCCGACAAGTTTTCCAATGCAAAGGTGGCTGCAAAGAGAAAGAAAACAAAAAAATCAGCCATAAAATCCTCTCACTGGAATTTGTATCGCCAGATTAAGCCTTGTTCAATAAACTATATTTAGATATGTGCCTAATGGGAGAATAGCAGTTCTTGGTCCTCCATGTCTGCGCCTCAATGCTTGCCTTCCCTTCCAGTCCACCTTTCCTATAACAACATCGTTTTTCTCCTGTAAACCAGTCAAAAAAGGATCATTCATGAGCACTGAAAACTTAGATTGCAATTGTCCAAGATTGTAAAGAAATGCAAGTACCATGGCACAGCACAAGGGTGCTAAGGTTCCAACCTCAGAAAGTGTAAAGACGGAGATCAAATTTGTGGCATAATAAAGGATGAAGCTATTATTATATAAGGAGTTACTTGCGTTATTCGACCGTTTGTAATTTTTTTTCTTCATTTTTGTACATCTTTTCCTACCTAAACAATTAAGAAGCTTGGTCTATTGTTCATGTTCAAACATATGCAAGGTCGTTAGACAATGACTTGTATCCTGAAAAACCAATAAGTTATTATATGTCACATCTAGAATAGAACACTATATAAGCCATTTCTAACCTAATTTTGTCCTCCTCCTATGATTTTTAGATCTCAAACAACTATCTCAAAGCAGAGGAAAAGATTTAATCGAGTAACATTTTCTGATAATTCCTAGTGCTAAATAGTTCCAGTGAATCAGTGTCAACAAATTCCCATTATTATTTGGTCACTTGAAAGTGAAACCTGTTTAGAAATATGAAATGCTACGTAAGGGTAATAGTTGATAACAGACATTCTTCATTTGCATATTTACATCTTTAAGTATAAGCTTACTTCTCATTTCGCCGGCACTTAGATTATGACAGTTTGATTTAAAGGCTGATTTCTTAAGCATATTGAAGCACTAAAGTCTATGGAAGTGTTTCAGGACTTACTGACTCTATTTTCAAAGAAAAGGTTTTATAAAAATGTAGATGATGGCCATTTTCTTTGTTGTAAATATCATGGTTTTAAATAATGTTTTAACTGTATTAGATTTAGATCATTATTGAATAAAACTGCAAACAACAACAATAATGCCTTGAGAATTCTGCAGAAATGTCGGATTTTAAAAAGTCCAATAATACACGGTCTTACCTTATTAAACGGAGACTGTTCCAATAAAAATGGTGGTTGTAATTGAAGTGGCTCACATGACATCATTAGTTACAATTAGGAGGGGGCATCCATGTCCATTTCCTCCTAAACAACAGACATGTTATTTTCACCTTGTACATGAAGTCATATCTTGGTTGAACTTTCCCACTTTCCAAATTTTTAAAGAATGCCTTTTAACCTTTTTTTTCACCCCTGCATATGCATTCTATTAGAATTATTGTCTATAATCGCATCATCTTGTTGATAGAGACAATTAGTAGAATACCAGCACGTTTGACGTAAAAATACTAAGAGTTGGGTTTCAGTGCTTTAGCCGACCTTTCTCTCTTAAATATCCTTCACTTCCTGGACATATTTGCATGGTTCCAGGTCAACTGAGAGACTATTTTGGCCACACTGAACATTTCTTATGCTAAATGGAGTGGATTGATACAGATTGAAAGCTCTAATATTACCTACTGTAATATACAAGTCGTACAGACACACCTGCATTTTCCAAGTGATACAGATACTGTAATGATATAATACTGAGTGGTTTAGGAGCTTTGTTGTTATGAAGGAAAACCTGAAAACGGAACAGCCAAAACTTGATTTTGACATTAAAAAAAGAAGTAAAGAGCTTGTCCGTTATGATAAAATTGCTCCAGTTAGGAAAAAAGGGATTTGCCACAAGCAAGCAAGAATGCAGAGAAGGGTTTTGGAAAAGAATAAAATTCTGATTTCTGCAATATCAACCATATATACTAACAAGAAGGAACAGTATACAATGCCTCCATTCTAGAAGCTCACATCATGTTGAAAGAATGACTACTTTCAGCTAAAATAGACGAACCTGCTGGACAGGATAGTCCAGTCCTTTAGCAAAAAAATTGTTAAAAGAAATCAAATGAAAATAAGATTATGATATTTAATGTGACTATTAACTATGGAAACACAAACCAAACAGCCACAATGTACAGAACAAAAGAAGGAAGGATTTTTATGCAAAGAATGTTTGAGTATGCCTCACGTGTGGAAAAGCTGACAGCAAGAATTTGCGGAAATACTTGCTCAGTAATTCAATAAAGAATACTTCAATCGCAAAACAATTTTCCCTTTGTCCACCCCAAGCTTAGCTCCTGTTACCAACCAATGACCTGGAGTATCCTGTGGTCCCTTCAACATTTCGCTTGTGTCAACAATTTTAACTAATTTTCCTATGTTGCTTGAACTATCTTCCTTCTTCTCAATGGCAATTCTTTCACTTGAAGTTGACGAAGATGCTCCATTGGGTCGAGGTGCAGATGAGTTTGAAGGGCTATGATCCCACACAGACCGCCTTATTGTACATCCTGGGACTTTTGAGAAGAGGAGCTTGAGGTGTAAGACATTCTTGGCACCAAAATCCCAAACACCAAGCTGAGCTCCTGTAACAATGTGAACACCAGAAAGGTCTCCAATGGAAGTGTCTGTGTACTCTATCGGTGCAGTGCTTACATGGGAGAAGTTTTTCCATTTGATAGGCTCGAACCAACGGCTATCCTGCTCCTCAGGACCTTGCCACTTGGGTGCACCTATGGCCACATGCACATCCCAATGTGGTTGAAGGATTTTTGGAAGGGACACAAGATGCTGCAAATGGATGGAGAGTCGGTTTTGCTTGCTGCCATCTAGACTAAGTCTAAGACCAGTAACTGGTCTACGGCCAATTGTCACCTGCATACCATACAATTTTGACATTAGAAGAATTACATTCATGTTCACAATTCTTAAGAAAAGGAAAGACATTATCCTAAAGAAGACAGTCCAATCATGAGGTAAATGGGGAAAATTGAGTCCTATATACATTGAGAACAGTTGTGAAGAACATAATTCAGGTTCACTTGGAGAAAGTTTTAGGCCTGAGAAGTGAGAACCGCAAAAAGAGGTCAGTCTACAATCTGATTTATTATCTAGCTTAACTCTATGGAACTAGAAGCTGACATTTCATATTTCCGGGTCAATATTTCAGAGATGTGGCCCCTCTGTACTCAAGTAACACCACATTTGATGTGATTTTACTCCTAAAAATTCCCAAAATGGACTTATCTTACTGATACTAATCATCAGGTTCTGACATAAGTAGCAACTTAAATTGCCCGAGCTTTCTGTATGGCTGATTGCTTGCAGTTTACATTGCACGTAAAAAGTCCAAAAGCTTCTCTCTAAATGCTGGATCATGGTTATCTTTTTTTTTTTTGGGTAAAGGATAGTGGTTATCTTTAGTTAGGCTCTTCTTAGGATACTGGTTTCCATCAGCGAGTCAATTTGAGATTTCACAAGCATCCATTCAGGAAAACAAATCCAGGAATCTCTAACAGGTGAGAGCAATGCTTTCCAACACTAGTATCACAAAAAAGAAACTTAGGTGATGATTGGACTCAGATGCTGTTTTCATCATCTTTCAGCATACATTGCACCAATTCCCATTTTCCCCTTTTTCTAATGTAAAAGGGAAACTCTTTTAAACAGAATGATCCTATTGACATTAACTTGTATCACAACAATAATGGCTACAAAACAATCACCTGATCTGGGCTGATGTAAAGCTTGGGCCCCATCAAGCTGAACTGAAGTGACGGGCAAACAGGTTCCTTTCTTTGAAGGTTATTCTGTTCTGGAGCCCAAACTCGAGCAATTTGGAAATCCAGAAAGTATTGCAGATCCTCAATAGGAGGCTTGCCTGGTAGATATTGCAATTGGATTATTAGTGTTCAGGCCGAAAACAGAACATGAAAGCAGGTTATCAAATGTGGCGGCAGCAGCTATATGTGAAATATAAATCTTACTATAACGAATACACAATCTTCTAGGTCATTCTCCATTATCAAAGACATGAAAAGGTTGTTCTATCTGCTGCTGAATTTGTTAGCCTAAGGTCTTTGCAAGAAGACAGCAAAACTGGTGGCAGCAACAGAACCAGATACATTTACATTTCCATGTGACTGTGTACCACATTATATATAAGTTCCCAACAAAATGAAAATTTTATATTTCACCTTAATGGCTACCTAAGTTTTTCTCAATTTATACTCTTGCTTATAGAATCTCAATTTATACTCTTGATTATTGAATAAAAAGCTTAAACAGCCAAAGTATTATATTTCTTGGAAAATTGATTAAAAATCATTAAGAAATATATTTGTGTGTGTTCAACATTACCCCACTAGAACAGAAAAAAGATAGAAAATAAGTCAAGTCAAGATTTCAAAATCAGAGAATGAGCTTGAAATTTTTGCATACAAACTTACACTCCAAGTACAGCTCAATTGCCCGAGCAAGATGTTTTATACCAGGCACTCCTTCAAGCAGTGAAACAATAGGTGTAAATGTCATGTTTATCACATCTGGTGCCATTTGTATATTATTTGCCCACTTGGAATGACTTTGCTCAAGATCATCACCTCCTCTTCTCCTAAAAATGACAGTTACGTCCTGCAGAAAGCAGTAAATTTTTAAGACTTTTCACACTTTGACTCTTCAGAGAATGCAGTTTAATTAGTTACAAGTTTTTCACATCAGCATGTTCTTATGATAACCTTGTCTTTGTACTTCAAAGCACCTGCACTTGAATGACTTTTGGAGTCCTGAAACCTCTGGTCCGCAATGTCTGTCACATAGCTTTCAATGTCTGACACTGGCAAAGGAGACGACTGATGCTGCCTAATGTAAACAACATCTCTTCCACCAATAGTTACAGATGTGACAATATGAGTACCGTAACTTTCGATGAAACTGCAATAAGAAAATTCAATAAAAGAAAGAAAACTTCTGTCAATCAAAATTCAAGGTTGTGAAAACTTTAACTAGACATTTTGGTGTACAGTTTTCTCCACATATAAATGATTAAAAGTGAATATTAACAAGGTTAAAGAATTTTGCAACAATATCTGATACTTATGGGAAAGATTTCAATGAACTAAGAACTTTCAGGCTCTTGCATTTTATAAGCAAAAAGATGGACACAGGTTTGCCCTTTCCAAATCAAAGCATTTTCTGTAAAAACTAATTATATTGAATATTTAGGTTATAATTTCTTTTCTTTTTTTCTTCTTCAGAAGTTTCACGTCACAAATTGAAATATCAAAAGAAACTTAAAGCAGAAGTGCAACTAGGTTATTACTATTTACCTTGCCAAGGATGCCGGATCCCAGGAGTAAGGAACAGCACGCTTAATTTCCTTGTGCAATAGTAAAGACATATTTGCTAATTGGACCTTATACAAAGGAATGAAATGCCCAACCATGGCAAGGGATTTTGTGGCTGCTGCATCAAGTTGCCAAGAACCAGTGAAATTGAACATGCTATTGAAGCTTCCAAGCGGACTACCACTTGATATTCCTGATTTCTCATTAAATCTCGCTGCCATCTGAAAACCAAAAGGCATTAACTTTCACAAATATTCTTAACAATGCATTCACATAGAGGCCAAAAGATCCATGACTAAAATTGCTTGAAAGATATGAAAAGTTTGTCCATTTCCCAGTTTTGATTACATTTAAGCAATAGTACCATTGCTACCATCATCTTTTTGTGTGGAATGGCTACCTAAATTATTGAAACATATACTCTTTATAGGTTAACCCTAAGAAGTAAACCAATAGCAAGAATTATACCAATATCGAAGTAGGAGTAACAACTAAAAGAAAATGTAGACATGCACACACACATGCAAGAAAGAACAAAAAAGGGATCCAATCAGTTTCAGCCAATGTTCTTTCTATAATACTCTATTTGATCTTGTACAATAGAATAAAAAATTTGTGGGATCCTCATTCCGTTGCAGGAGTAAGGAGTCTGGCAGCAATGAGCAATTCAGGGTCATTTTCAACGTAGTCTTCAAACATTAATGAATAGCAGACAGGCCAAAAATCCATAATAACAAAAAAAGTTACTTCAGTTTCCTTTTTAAGGCCATTTCAGTCGTATATGATAGTCATAGAATTCCACAAAACTTGGACTTGAGCACTCCTGAAAATGAAGTGAAAATTAACTAAAAATAGTTCAAATAACCCATTAGTTTTGGAAATTTTTACAGATTTCAACGATATGTTGTTTATTCCAAGGTAATGTGTCCTGTAATTGCACTCAAATAGGTCAAGACATACTCCCTTGCGATGAGTCACTCAAGCCTCGTGTCCCAACAATCTTGAACAAAATTTGACACTTAAGTGACTGAACGAGCAAAATGATATTGTCATCCACTAAATGGAATTAATTGATAATGTCAAAAGAAATGCATACACTACTCTCTACTTCTTTAAACATGAATCAACCTTTTGAACACTGTAAATGAACCACATCCAAAACTTGAATACCAAGAGAAAAGTCCCCTGCTCTTGTTGTATATGGATGCAAACACATAGTAGCTAAAATTAGACAATTAGCTGTTTTATTTTCACAAATCCTTTAGCAACAGAAAAGTCTATCAGCAATTACTATTAGCCTCTAATAGCATTAGAATTTGGAATAAGAAGCTATAGTAAAAAGTTATGGTAGTCGTGACACTGCATTACCACGAACGAAACCTTACCAATTATCATCAACTAAATCACAACCACGACAAGAATGGGATTGTATTCAGCAAATAACCCAGCTTTAGAAGATTCAGTATACCATCAGAAAATAGGGAATTCAAGCATTCCCAAATAGAAGAATAGGAAAAAATACCAAGAGACAAACCAAAAAAAGAGAAAGAGAAGGAATCACCTCGTGGAAGCTGCAAACTGGGATTCTTTCGATGCTCCTTTTGCCTGCAGAGCATTCGATATCAGTAGAAACATTTGGCACAACAACCCCATGACAAACATCAAGATCCCTTGTATGTTCTTCATCCAAAAGCACTAATCTTGACCCCGGAGCTCCTTTGCAGTACAAAAGCCTTATATCAGATGTGACATCAAACCCACGTCCCAAAGCTTGGATTGAGTTGCTGAGGGTGGCGGTCAAAGCATCTGAGGAACTGGAGCTCAAGCTCATCTTCCCCTTTTCCTCTCTTTCTCTTTGCTTTTCATTAAATGGTGAGAGAAATGAGTTTTCTTTTTTCTGTGGGCAAATTTGTTTTTAATTTACTTTCATTTTTTGACCAACTTTTTTCATGATGTAAATTAAAAGTTATCGTAGTTGGGGTGGGGAGGTAGTTTTGAACTTAAAGACTTGAACTTTGTTTGTAGATTGTGATTTTATTCGGTGTTTTGGTTCATGTGCTCTAATGGTAGAGGATGATGTTGTTGACTGCAATAATGGAGTTTTCCAAGTTGACTGGTTCTTTACTCGGTTGTTCATTAATCTTTGCAATGCAGCCGCATCCAATTACTTTCCGACAACTGCTTTGACTTTTAGGCATTTCCCCGTAAAACTGAGAAAAAGTATACAAAGTATTGTCTTTCGCCGGGCCTGAGTCTACTTCGGCAGGACAAGGCTCGATTAAAAAGTATTTTTAGACGGGAGCTTAAGGTCCATCAAGTCCAACTCAAAAATGTTTTTTGTTACAATGAATATCAAACTCCAAATAAAGTTTGCAAGTTGGCTAAAACAATAATGTGAATAACATATTAAACCTGGTATTAGTTTTGGAACTGGTGCCAGTATCACTTAATTTCACCTTTTGTTTCAAATAATTTTTTAAAATTATAAAATAATTTTTCAAATGTTATATAATTAATTTTTAATTTTTGATATTATTAGCATTAATCTAAAATACCGGCATACCAAGAAAAAATTCTTCCAAAATTTGCATTTGTCTTCTTATCAAAGGTGTAACTAAGTTTTAAATAATTCAAAATTCCATATTTCTAAGCTATCAAAAGTGCTAAAATATATTAAAATGAAATATGAAGTGAAAAAGTAATTCATTGTAGCAAAAGGGAACCACAAATTATAAAAGGGAATTCAATATAACAAAGAAAAATTCATAATGGAAAGAAAGCTAAAAAAATAACGAAGTGTTTTGAAGTAGGCTAATTGTTTTCTCTAAAGATTAATTTTTGTTATTTTTGTAATTATGTTCCGTGTCCTTTTACTCATGGTGCTGAGGAATTTCTAGTCCTCTCATCTTTAAGCGGCTTTTACTATAAGTGTCAACTTTACCATGTTTTAGTTAACTACCTCACTATCTCCTTAACTTTCATATCCTAGGCTTTTTTCTCATGTAACTTCTTAACTTTTAGCCCACTTAATCATGTTTTTGTTTATTGTCTTTCACCATTTTCTTAACTTTTATATTATGAACTTTCACAAATTCAACATTTTTTTTCACTTTCCTAGTTTTTTGTTGCCCATGAATTCTTTAACTAAACATTTATTTTGTTTTCATTTTTTGACTAACTCTATTTGACTAAGAAGGTCTAAATAGGCTAAAGGTTATCAATAATTGTACTCGGC
>JAOQMS010000002.1:36232272-36248553 GCA_027563885.1 Erythroxylum longipes | reverse complement strand
TAGGCATCAAAGATCTTTATGAGATAAGAAATAGGTCCAAACAAACTCTGAGTAATCATCTAAAAATTGAACAGAATAACAATTTCCATTAGTACATAAAATTGGAGCAAGGCCCCATGCATCAGAATAAACAAGTTTAAATGGAGATTTAGAAAAAAAAAACATGAGATGAATTTAGAGAATGATGATGACTTTTGCCTAATTAGCATACACCACAAATTCCAAAACTTTTATTTGACATAGGAAGAGAAAAACGAAAACAAACTTGGTGCACAACATTTTCACAATGGATGACCTAAAAGGTTATGTGAAGAATGTAAAGTGGTGCGCTCACCTAGAAAAGCAACCAGTACGAATGAAGAAAGATTAGCAAAGTAACTTGTGGAGTGCAGTAAAGGCAATAATGGAGGTAGAAGATAGACCCCTTGATCAAGCAATCCCCGAAGTAGCACCTTGTCCTATAATGTCTTAACCAAAAAACAACTAGGATAAAATTCAACAATGATATTATTGTCTTTTGTAAATTGTGATATGTTAAGAAGATTCTTAGTGATTAAAGGAGGATGAAAAACATTAGAAAGATAAAAAGAAATATTTTATTTGTTATGGGTAAATTAGTGGAGCCAACGAGAAGAATGAGAATAAGATTACATTGCCAAATTGAACTTTATCACCAGCATTGATCCAATATTTGACTTGAAGACTAGCTCAAAGGAAACAACTAGCCCAAAGGCCCAAATGAACCTAAGAAAGTCTGTTATGCCAGCAAAATACAAAGATTTTATAATGAATTGATTCCATAAAGAGGCCATATGCTTCTTGTAATTGAAACTAACCAACAGAATTATGTTGTGTATTGGCTATAAATGCAATGAAAAGGAATAAAAAAGGGCATCTCGGTTATGTGTCCTCTTCCTCAATCTCTTTCTTATTCTCTTCTCTGCTTCTCTCTTCCTTTATGTATCTTCTTCTTCCTTTCTAAATCTCTGCATCCTTTCCCCTTTCGTAACCTTCCTTCTAGCCTTTGCAAAATACCCAAAAGAGTAGGTAGTAACTGTTTCATTGGTGCTCTCGTCTAATGGACGCAATGTAAACCCGTTACCAAAAACTTGAAGAAGCAGTCCAAAAGCTATATGAGCAAGTTTCTGCTCTAGTTAACTCTGATAAGCTCCAAACCATCACTGATCAACTATCCGCCATGACTTCCACCATCCAAGTTCACTCTTCAACTATTGATTGTCAATTTGCCCTCACCGAAAATATCTAAAAAACCATATCCGACCTCTCCCTCCAATTAGCCAGAAATTAGAAACAAATCTAATCTTCCCCATTATTATCCACACCCACCATCCTTCCATCACCTTCTACTCATCCTTCCGTTCCTCCTTCCCCATTTGGATCCACCTCTCCTGGCCATACTTCTCTTCGTCCTCCTAAATTGAAATCCCTCACTTTGCAAGCGCTAATGTGCTGGGTTGGCTCTTTCAAATTGAGCAAAAATTCATTTACCACTATACACCACCTGAAGAAAAAATCACCATTGCAGCCTTTTACATGATTGGTCCTACACTCCAATGGTTCCATTGGATGCACCAAAACAATCAATTGACCTACCCCCTGCCTATTAATCTCTCCCTTCACTTTACCAACAACACCACCCTCCCCTACTCCCCTACCATTTCTTGCCTTGCGTTCCTCCCAAAACAAATTTCCTCGCCGCCTTCCCATCCGTCGTTTGACGCTGGCTGAAATGGCGAAGTGCTGTGCCCAAGGCCTTTATTTCAATTGTGAAGAGAAGTTTCACATTGGCCACAAGTGCAAACTAGCACAATTTCTCTTTCTCGTGATAGACGAAGATGCTGACCCGACAAATGACCTAATACCAGCTTAACGTTTGAACTTGGGCCTAACTTCTAAGCCTTTACCCTACCCGAACCCAACCCAGATTGTCCCCCTCAAATTTCCCTTCATTCCTTTGAGGGACATTTTGTTCTAAGGACATTTCGAGTTAATGGATCCATCTCGGGTCAACCAGTTACTATCCTCATTGATGGTGGGTCTACCCATAACTTCATCTAAACCAAACTTACTAACCATTTGGACCTACCTATTGAACATCTCCTCACCTTAATGTTACTGTGGGTGATGGTGCCTCCTTATCTTATGCTGGACAATGTAGAAAATTGGGCCTTACCATTGGTGATAATGCCTTTCCTATTGATCTTTACCTTATCCCACTTTTTGGAGCTATTTTGGGTGTTCAATAGCTAGCCACTTTGGGCTTTATTTTAACCAATTACTGTATACTATGGATGAGTTTTTTTTTAGGGCCATCAAGTTCAAATACAGGGCCTCACTGATTCAAGCCTAAGCTCTCTTTCCTTGGCTCAGTTTAGACGAGCAAAACAAACTAACTCAGTTGCTACCTACTTCCACCTTTACCTTGACCTGAATCCCTTACCCGACCTAATCCCATTTGATCTTACACAAACTATCTTCTCCTTCCCCACCACCGCTGATTCTAACTTTGACCTTCTTCTGAAAACTCTCCTTCTCAAATACTCTCATCTCTTCTCCACCCCTCACGGCCTTCCCCCTCCACGCTCCACCGATCATCAAATTCCCTTACTACCTTCCTCAACCCCTGTGAATGTGAAACCCTATCGCTCTCTCTATTTTCAGAAAGGCGAGATTGAGAAGCAAATAAGAGATATGCTAAGAGATGTGGTGATATAACTGGGTAACTTTGTATCGATTATAAAGCTCTCAACGCTATCACCGTCAAAGATCGCTTCCCAATTTTGACCATCGATGAAATCTTTGATGAATTATACAGCGCTCAAGTTTTCTCTAAGATATACCTCCATTTAGGATACCACCAGATACGTGCCTATGCTCCTGATATCCCGAAGACAACATTTCGCACACATGACGATCATTATGAATTTCTGGCAATGCCATTTGGCCTTTCAAATGCACAGGCAACATTTCAATCTGAAATGAACAATATGTTTAGAGAGGCACTTCGTCAAATTGTACTTGTGTTTTTTGACGACATTTTAATCTATAGTGCTGACTGGTCTTCTCATTTAAAGCATTTGGAGGTTGTCCTTTCCTTACTTGCATCTAATCAGTTTTATGCTAAGTTAGCTAAATGTGAATTTGGTAAAGCTTCACTTCCTTACTTAGGCCATATCGTTTCGGGACAAGGAGTAGTTGTTGATGACTCCAAGATATAGGACATCAAAAATTGGTCTTTTCCTTCTTCAGTAAAGCAACTTCGTTCTTTCCTAGGAATTGCAGGTTTTCCTGAAGGTTTGTCCATAACTATGCTCAATTAGCTTTGCCTCTTACTAAATTGCTTCGCAGGGATGCTTTTCAGCGGACACCAAAGGCAGATAATGCCTTCCTTACTCTTATGGAGTCCTTATCCACAACCACTATCTTGGCATTACCAGATTTCTCCAAGCCATTTACCATCCAAACTGATGCTTCTGGCTCTAGTATGGGAGATGTCCTCCTTCAAGCCTCACATCCCATTGCTTATTTTAACAAGCAGTTACCATCTCATCTATTAAAGTCCTCTGCTTATGTCCGTGAGCTTTATGCTTTTACTAAGGCTGTTAAGAAGTGGCACCAATATCTTTTTGGGGCTCATTTCACTGTTGAAATGGATCACCAACCTCTTCGCACTTTATTGGATCAACAATACTCCCAAACAACAAAAGTGGTTTTCTAAGCTCATTGGGTATGACTTCGACATCAAATATAGGCCTGGTTCTCACAATGGTCCTGTTGATGCCTTGTCTAGGCTCCATGAAGCCTCTTGCAATGCTTTCATTCTTATGTCCAAACCTATTGCTACATTACTAGACACAATTCGTGAATTACTACAAACCCATGACCTCTTTAGAGCAATTCCAGCAACCCCTGGTGACCACCCTGACTTCACCATTAGAGATGGTTTGCTTCTATATAAAGGAGGTTATTCAGGTGTTCAACGAACTCTAGCTCATCTCAACTCCACATTTTATTGGCCAACTATGAGGCAAGCAGTCAAGGACTTTGTCTCCAAATGCCACATTTTTCAATTTGTAAAACCTCTCACCACATCTCCTCAAAGACTCTTACAACCTTTAAAAGTGCCTAAAGCCATTTGGGAATCCATTTTTATGGATTTCATCACGCATTTACCACTCTCTCATGGCAAAACAACTATTCTGGTGGTGGTTGACAGGTTATCTAAAACTGCTCACTTCTCTGCTTTGCCTCCAAACTACACTGCTTGCACAGTTGCTGAAGTCTTCTTCACAGATGTAGTTCGTTTTCTTAGCATTCTCTTGGATATTGTCTTTGATCGTGATCCATTTTTTGTTAGGTCCTTTTGGAAGGAACTCTTTTGTTTACAAGGAACCTCCCTTTCTATTAGTAGTGCCTATCACCCTCAAAGTGATGGTCAAATCGAGGTGTTGAACCGTTGCTTGGAGGATTACTTAAGATGCTTCATTGCTGAGTCTCCCCAAAAATGGAGTAAGTTCCTTGCCTTTGTTGAATTCCACTACAACACTATTTGGCACTCCTCAATTTAGATGACTCCTTTTGAAGCTGTTTATGGCTGCCCACCCCCCTTCCTCCTCGAGTACATTCCTGGAACCACACCTGTAGCCACCCTTGATGAAATTCTTTCCAACCGCTAATTCATTCTCCAAACCCTTAAATTGAACCTAGACAGAGCCAGAAATAGGATGAAGCAAAAGGTAGACAATCATCGAACTGAGAAATACTTTCAAACGAGGGACTGGGTGCTTGTTAAACTACAACCTTACTGCCAAACTTTCGTCCAAACAAGAACCTCCCCAAAACTAGCCAAATGCTACTTTGAACCCCTTCAAATTGCTGAGAGAATTGGACCTGTAGCTTCAGGCTGAACCTCCCACCCGCTTCCAAAATTCATTCTGGCTTTCACATTTCACTTTTGAAATCCTTCCATGGAAAACTCCCATCAGCTGAAGCTCACCTCCCACCTGCATCCCTTGAGTCCAGACCTATACTTCAGCCACAAACCATCCTTAGCCATCAATAAATTCTCATCCAAAGAGTGCTTGTTGCTCAAATTTGGTCTAGTAGCAAGGGCAATCACATACAGATGCTACTTGGGAAACACTACATGATTTCAAAGCTGACTTCCCTGAATTTTGCCTTGAGGACAAGGCTCTTTTGGAGCATGAAAATGATGATCCAATATTTGACTTAACAATTAGGCCAAAGAAAACAGTTGGCCCAAAAGAACCCAAGGAAGTCTGTTATGCCAGCCAAATACAAAGATTTTATAATGAATTGATTCCACAAATAGGCCATATGCTTCTTGTAATTGAAGCTAACCAACAAAATTCTGTTATGTATTGGCTATAAATGCAATGAAAAGGAATAGAAAAAGGGCCTCTAGGTTATACGCCTTCTTCCTCAATCTCTTTCTTATTCTTTTCTCTGCTTCTCTTTTCCTTTCTGTATCTTCTTATTCCTTTCTAAACCTCTGCATCATTTCCCTTTCCTTAACCTTCCTTCTAGCCTTTGCAAAATACCCAAAAAGTAGGTAGTAACTGTTTCAACCATCATAGTCACTATGAACAATATGATTGTTGAGATTAGCAGTTAAGTGTTTTGTTGTTTCAGAATCAAAATACCAATTAGAATCTAGAGGAGAAGCATAGGTGGTGGCAACCATAGCCGTTGGAGGAAGGGGAGCTACTTTATCTCTAGTATAGCTATGGTTGAAGCGATTGTAGCAGTTTAAGGCTTAATGTCCAACTTTAGAGTAAATTTGAAATGGCCCCTTTAATTAGCCATTATTAGAATTTAAATTATCATTAGAGCGTAAACCTTAACTGCCAAAGGTTCTTTAACCTTGATTAGTTTGCGAACTGTCACAACATCCTCCGCCACAAGAATTCCCACCTTTGTAGGATTGAGTTCTTTTCTCCAACTGTGAGTGGGTATGCAGAGCAGTATAAACAGAGTGAAGTGAAGCCTTTTGAATGGCCTCCAATCAAACTTCTTCTTTGAGAAGAACTCCAAATAAAGAGTCCATTGTAGGTGTCTCAACAAGAAAACAAAATGAAGTGATCAAAGAGCCAAATTTAAGATCAAGTCCAAAAAGTATATTTTGTACCAAACCAAATTTAAGTATAGGTTCATTTAAGGTTGCCAATCAATTAGTTATAGAATGTTTCTTTCAACATAATTGAAAATAAAGATCCCCCTTGTTGGATGCTTGCAAGTTGCATACTTAGATGCATAGTATGAGCCTTCGATTGAGATTTGAAGGTGCATTCTAGCACTAAACAGGCTTAACAAGTTATTGAAGCACGACGTATATGAATAAGACACTATTCTTTAATGAGCGATCAAATCTATGAAAGGATTTGCTTGTCTTGACCCTTCCAGATTATGTAAATTGAATTTCTATCTGCGTCAACATGCTGAGGAGTTGGTGCAGGATTATCTGACATCACAATATCATCCGAGTCATAAACTTATGAAGTAGAAAGAATTGTGAGAGTCCAGAGACAGTAATTTTCTTTGTCCAACTTACGGTTAAGGGTAGGATAATTAAAGGAGTTATGTTTACATTAAGAGTTGGGATCAATTCATTGATGTTATGAGATGAGTTAATGGGAGCCATGATTAAAACGATCGAGGAATGTGGGTTTATAGTTTTGATACCATATTAATGAAGATAATGTTTAATGTAAATTACAGGTCTATTTTGATATTTATAGCACAAATACAATAATGTAAAAGGTTACACATAATAATTCTTATTTTTATTTTTACCAGCAACACATAGTTAATATCTTCTGTAATAGCATTATTGCAATTCTTAGGCTCAAGTTTATCAATTGATTTGATAGTTGGAATAGAGTTTGCAGACATTAATGTTGCGTATGACTTACCCGCATTAACAAGTGTTGTGTTTGTTGAAGGAGACGGAGAGCGAATGTGGTTAAGACAGCAACTTGCGACGTGGCACTCAAACTCTGTTGCGACTTGCGAAGAAACAAAGAATCCCTCTGTCCCAATCATATCTATCTCTTTGCATGGACGAAGACGACCTTTCTTTCCATGACGCGCTCGACCACTTCCCCTTTCACGATTGCTCCGAGACCGACCAATACGATCATTCCACCTCCGACTGCACTTTCTCTGTCGACCTTCCTTTCCCGGAGGTTTCCTCCTCGGTGTCCACGATCCGTCGTCGATCAATATCCCGGAGCAGATTCGCCGACGCCACGTCCGAGGACTCCACTCCTGGTTCCTCCTGTGACAGTTCGAGGGTTACCCAAGTCAATGACCCAAAAACGGATATTAGAGAAAGGAGATACAAAATTGATCGCGCTTTGAAGGAAAATGAGAAGAATTTGGAGAGTTCCGAATCTGCACGGACGAGTCAGGACATTGTGGAGTCGTTTGGGAATGTGAGCGGTGTAATTGAGGAGGAGGATGCGAAGACACAAGGATCAATTGTGACCGTATCGAATGATGACCTAGTTGGTGGTCCGACCGATTCAGGGGCTGAAGATTTCGACTCTAGTTCGTCGAGTTTGCTTGTGTCTATTGTTGGTTTGGTGTTCAAGGCAATTGGGTTTCAACTAAATTTGTTGTTTACTTTTGTCAGCTTTCCAGTTTGTGTGTTGTACCATTCTTACATGTTGGTTGTTGATCCATTTGGAGTTGCAAGGCGTGTTAGACAACTTTGTCTGGGGAAGTTGGTGTCTTTGAGCAGTTTAATTGGTAGGATGCTCGGCCCCTTTTTTAATGATTGGTTCAAGGATCAGAAAACAATTTGGAAGTTTTTCTTGACATTCGGGTGGGGATTTTTGTGGTCCATTTATGTTTGTACCATTTTGTTTGGGTTGCTGGTTTTGTCAGTTGTGGTCAGTGGGTTTTTGATGAGGTATTTGGTGGAGGAACCAATACAAATAAGGGAAGGTTTGAACTTTGATTATACAAAGAACAGTCCAGTTGCATATGTGCCCGTATCGTATCGTGGTATTCTTGACTGTGGTGTGAATGGTAAGGACAACGATGGAGATATCACGAAGTTGGGACCACGGCCTATACCACCTAATCACAAGTTACAAGTTGATGTCTCATTGACATTGCCTGAATCAGAATATAACCGAAATCTGGGGATGTTTCAGGTACTCGTTTGGTTCTTTAAACACGGAATGTTTTTGGATGTCATGTTAAACTTTTCCCCTGAAATCTGTTTTTCAATATTTTTTAACATGTATTACTCTTTTCTGGTTAAACCTATTCCGGTGCAGTATTTGATATTCTACAATTTTGGTTATTTTGTCGGAGTTGGCTCGAGGGGAGGGAGAGGGAAAGAGGGTAAATGTGATCATGTTGACGGGTAGGGATCTTCTACTATAAAAATTTGATCGACAATTGCTGCAGTTCAGATGTAGCAGAAATACTGCCTGACATTAAGGCCTTTTTCTTATTCCAATTAAATTAGGAAGGGCTTTGAACAGTGAAGTAGATTACCATTGTTGTGACATTTGATAAGTGAAGTTTTCTGGCACTCCACGAGATATGTGGATGGAAAGGTATGTATGGAATTTTTACTGTAGTCTGGAGACCATACATGAAAGACGTTTAGTAAGACTGTAGGAGTTTCTATATTCATATTCCCCCATCGAATGTTCTTCTGGTCCCCTGTTCCAATTCTCAAAAGCTATGGATAATAGATTTTTATTCTTGGAGGGAGATGTATCAAGATTTGAGAAACTACGGCCAGAGTATTGAGATAACTTGACCATATTTTGCAGAGGTTTCAGATCAGAGTAGACATGGGTGAAATATTAATCACAAATGTTTGTCTATTTTGTTATTTAAATAAATCATGGATATCTCTTGGGATGTTTCTCTAACCTGTTGTATGTGCTTTGAATTTCATCTTTAATTATACCATGACCCATGATAGTGAATCAGTTGACCCAAACCACACATCAATTTACATACCCATGATAACCCATCTTTGCACCCATGCGGCATACTGAATTTATCAAGTTCTCTGTCTTAATATATTGGTTTTCATAAGTTGATGGATAGAGATAGAGGTATTAACTGTTTAACCATGACTTATGTACTCTCTCCCTTGTTACATGGTAAAGTACAAAAACTGGAAATTTTATTAAACAGGAACCACGATTTATGTACTCTCTCCCTTGTTCCATGGTTTTAGTTCGTACTTTACTCTTTACTGTTCGTGTATATGTTTGAAGAATGGTTGTTTTACTCGAGTTTTTTACAATTTGAAGGTCCGGGTGGAGTTCCTGTCTGCCAATGGTAAAACCCTTGCCAGCAAAAGCCAGCCATGCATGCTAAAATTCCAAAGTCAGCCTATCCGAATACTTTTAACTTTCCTAAAGATTGCACCCCTTGTTGCTGGCTACATATCAGAATCCCAGACTCTGGAATTGAAGATAAAAGGTTTTACGGAAGGAGTTGTTCCAACTTCCTGTTTGAAGGTGTTAATTGAACAAAGAGCTGAATTCCTTCCTGGTGCTGGGATCCCTGAAATATATGAAGCATCTCTCGTACTTCAGTCTGAACTTCCTTTCTTCAGCAGGATTATATGGTGTTGGAGGAAAACCATATTTGTCTGGACCAGCATTATGTTGTTTATGATGGAGTTTCTGTTTATCCTCATCTGTTGCACACCACTTGTTATTCCAAGAACGAGGCCAAGGGACGCGCCTGCTAGTTTCAATACAAATGGTGTCCCAGAACAAAGTTGATGCTGGCGGATGTGATACAAGTGAAGATCGAATGTTATACTACTAAATTCTAATCTGTTTATATGAACAAATCTGCTGGTTAAGCACCCTAACTTTAAGTTTGTTCAATTCTTTAATTCTTTTAGCTCTTTTTATAGGTGATAACATCCTTCAATGTATAGTGGACTGATCTGTTACAAAAACGCATTTAAGATTTTACATCTAACAAGAAAGGAAAAGCGACAATATAGTGTTATATTTAGTTCCTGGAGCCCCATAAATTGCTTCAAGACATATATTCTGGACATTGGATTTCATTTCCTATCTTCTGACCTGTCTTGATAAATGATGGGCATCCTTTATTAACATTGTTTCCCTTGGATATTCATTCATGCTTATTAACTTTAGCTATTAAATCAGGAACAAGAGGTGCTCTTATATATGGAGTTACATTGGTTATAAACCCCATGGATGTCGTCCCTAATCGACTTCATTATGCAAAACTTCGATATTATCAAGTCCTCGAGCAAGTACTGTCTGTTCTAGATAATTAGCTGATTATTTTTATAATATCAATTAAAACTTTAATACCATCAAAGCCTAGAACAGGTACTGTCTATTTTGGATAATGAGCTGATTATTTCTATGATGTCACAAAAACTTGGATATCATCAAGGCCTCGAGCAAGTACGGTCTGTTCTAAGCAGATTGTAGCGTCATATTCGTCGTCCGTTCTGGCTTTTGGGTTCAGATGAGCTTGGGACTTCTGACTATGGACATTACCATGATCTTTTCTCTTGAAAAATCAGCTGGTAAACCCCAAAGCTACCAATTTTTATGGCAACAACACTTAATATGAATCTTGAATCTTGCTGATACACAAAGTTAATAAAAAGTACTTCAACAAAGCTACCACTTCTATTGCATAGTATTTCAACAAGACTGGATTTTAGGCAGACAACCGAAATAATATTTCCGGACTAAAAATGATAAATTTTGGGCTTATATTCATCCTAAAATATATCTTAAAAGGAGAAGTTTGTCATATATTTATAAATCATTTTAACATTTTTTACTTGCTTAATGTGAGATTCTTGATACACCCTCCTTAGTTCAGAGCAAAGCTGAACATCTAATGAACATATTAAGCAAAGGATTATAATATGCTACATATTGTCTTAAACTATTGAAACAAACTTAGGATTGTACGATAAATTTAGGCCTAACACACCTCAAAAGTACCTTAAAAGGAGAATTTTATCTACATTTATAAATCATTTTCAGATTCTTTGCTTGCAGGTTCCTGAAAAAAAAAAGCTTCAAATGAGGAAGTCAGATGATGTAAACCACGTCTTGGACACGAAAAAGGGATATTAACATAAGAAAAGGTGTGCGATTTGTGACAAAATAACGTCTTACATGAACTAAAGAATCACGTGGAGCTTGAACATTGACGGATGAAAAGTTTCAAAGCATCACTAAATTAATCGAATGGCTGTACTAAGTCTTACCAACCATGAATCACATGATCATTAGTTTATATCTCTATTTACCCAAAAGACCGGAGGATCACGCGGGTAGTATATAGTTGGTTGGCTCCTTATCCATCTTGGCAACTACTTTTTACTCGTATAATTCGTCATCCTGGAAGTATTTCAAAATCAAATCAGAAGCTACTTTTACTTTCTCTGTATCACGAGAGTTGTAAGAAAACGTGATGTCGTGTAATATTCTTAAATCATCTCCTTTCCATACATGTTTATGGGCAGAGTTTAATGCTGTCATATCTTCAGAGGTTTGGTTCACATGACTTTACCCATAAAGGAACTCGATCACATCTTTTCTATCCAAAAGTTCACACTTGTTCTTAGAAACTACGTACAAAGTTATTTTATGACATGGGACGTTTACAAACAAAAACAGTGAACTGTTGGAATAACATGGATTGCCTTCTATTTTTGTAGTAAGTAACGCAGAAAACTTATTGGTAGTGAGTTTCTTGTTAAGTTCGTCTGTTCCTCAAGAATGATCCACTTTTGGTAATCTCCCTCAGGGGCTTGTCGGTGTACCTGATCATATTGTAGACCCAGGCACCAGCCTGAGCCCCAAGTGTTGTTGATACAAGGTATATCCATATCCCCTCATACTTGTGCCACACAATTGCTGGTCCCAAGCTTCTTGCTGGGTTCATTGATGCTCCTGAAATTGCCCTGCAGAACAGCAACAGGAGTTTCTAAATACCCAAGTTGAAATTCTCAATTGCTATTCAGAGAAAGTTCCACCTAAATAGAATATAGACTTCAAGACAATTGTTTGATGGCTTCTGGGATACAAGCCTTGAATTCAAACCATCTGACTTGAGGAATGGAATATGGAAAACCATTTTTAAAAATATTTTCAGTAAAATAAACAAATAAAAAGATTTGCTACGTACCCTGCAAACATTACATTAAGCAAAACTGTTGCACCAACGGCAAGTCCAGCAAGTTCACCAATCTGCATAAATTACAGAAGAAGACAATTAAATGATTCAGGATGGCAACTACATGTAATATTATCTAATTCAACTACCTTACAAAGACAGAATAATTTAATGAAACAAGAAGCGTCAAGAAGTTGGCGACATAAACTAGGCAACCCCCAATGTCAATCATACATCCGTATCTAATTTGGGATCATGATTAGAGGATTGATAGTTACTTACAGCTCTGTTATCAGTGGCAACTCCTGATATGACAAACATGAGATAGAATGTGATTATGAACTCAACTCCAAAGGTTTGCATGTCTGAACCTGCTGGCATAGTTCCTGTGAACTTATTTTGGTGTCCAGTAAATAATAATCGAATAGTTCCTGCAGCCAATGTTGATCCAGCGACTTGACATAGTATATAAGGTGGTACCTACATGAGACACACATGTAGACGCAATTGAAATTTCACCAGAAGTTGTCCTATTGCACCTGTCCGTATTCAAATTGGAACAGGAACAATTGATAGACAAATAAAGAAAGGAAATTGTTGGCCATTTAGTCGATTTCTGCCCTGTATTGTAGTTAGTTCACCTGGGTTTTTTCAACAGGTCGATGTCAAGTTGCCAGTTCTCACCTCTTTCCATGGGAATCTCTTGCAGGTGGCGAAGGCAAGAGTAACAGCAGGGTTAAAATGGGCACCGGAGATGTGACCAACAGAGTAAACCAGAACCATCACAGCTAATCCCCATACTATTGATATTCCTGGTAGCGTCACCACCTTATCAAAGTTCAGATTCACAGACACCGCCGTACATCCCGCAAATATGAGGAAGTATGTACCAAACAACTCGGCTATCAACTGCACATCAATATTCATTAACATCGATTTCGTCAATCACTATGTTTCGATGCAGCAGATCCCAAAAAGTACTCAAACTTATCTCTCATGTCAGTTATGTACCCCAATCACTAAAGAACAGAATTCTGTAAGGATCTTCAACTACAAATGAAGAACCGAGTTGGTTTGGTGATCCATCAAAGAAACTAGTTGAAAGTTTCATATTTGGACATGAACTTTTAACAGATAACCATGATCTCAACATCATATGAAACGTGTATACAAAAAAGACCGACCTTTGAGACCAAAATTTCATGCAGAAAGCAGAAAGCTTAAACGAAAAAGATAACAAGAAAAACATTGGCCAGTGCTAGTAACCTTCTGGGCAAAAGGCACAGAGAAGCTCAAGAATGAATCCTTGGATGTCAAGGTGGGAGGGTTATTATCATCCTTCACAGCCAAATGAACTTCATGATTACCGTTGGTCGCTGAGATCTCGCCCATCGCTTATAGCCTGAACAGAATTTAGCAAGGAAAAACTCCAAGTGAGGACAACTACAGTGAGCAAAGGATGGATGTTCTGTTTCTTTTTCTCTGCTTGCAAAAAACCAAGACAGAGTGTCCTATTTATGGGGGTTCGCAGTATCCAAAAGAGACGGATACATTACTACCTTTTGACAACTAAAAGTTAGAGAAGCAATTGACCGTAGCAGAAGTCATCTTCTCTTTTGGATAGTAACCCTTTTCCTGTCCTAATTTCGTTACTTGCAGAGGATAAGTGTATCCATTTCCACGGGAGATGCCATAGAAATTTGTGACATTGAAGTCTGCTTCAACCACCCACCGAAAAAACGGAAAGCCATGATTGCCTCCCTTTTTCTTTACTAATTAATGACCTGTTTCTGTCTGTATTGACTAATTCATATGCAGTGATTTTGAGTTGATCGTTTCCAACATTCAGGGAATAAATTCTGTTTGCTTTTACTAGCTGCCCAAAATATGTGCGTGAATACAGATTCTACTAAATCTACAAAATATGAATCCAATCCAAATGTAGGAAATATGAAGAACTTGCCAACAATACTATACCAAGCCTTATCCTGTACTCTTATTTGAAGGGATTTGTTAGTGAATATATAAAACCAATTAAGTTTATTGTGGTAAAATGATCGCAGCCTTTATGACCAAACGATCTTGAGTTCAAATCCTACCACCCACCTATTTATCATCAAATTAATTCAGCACGAGGTAGAGTGAGTCTGTGCAAGTTTCAAGCCCAAAGAGCTTTCATTTGAGAAAGTGTGTTAGCGAATATATATAACCAATTAAGTTAGTTTCACACAACAACTTAAACTATTGTGGTGAAATGCTCTTGTTTATAATTATTTTATGTGCAAGAAACATAAAATGTAAGCTGAAGTATGCCTTCTAGCTCTTGAACACACCTTGGAAATTGATAAATAGCATTGGTTGGTGATCAACTAGAACTGCTTTAATGGCAAGGTAAGGGGTGCATAAGTGAATAATTAATTAAATAGTGGCGTGGAAACATTTTTAATTGTCAAGAATGTTTCACTTCAACAGTATTGTTCTCATTCTTTGCTTGTGATTCCATTTTTAGTTCTTCATAAACAAACATTTTACATTAAATAACCATGTATTTTGATATCTTCTTAGCTAAAAATGAATTTTAATGTCAACTTTTATAACAAAATATAAAACAGATTGTAATGTTTAGAAGCGTTTAAATTGAATCTTAACGTTTTCAAAAAATTTATAACAAACCTAAGTAGATGGAAAATTTAACTAGGTTAACTCTCCGTTAATTAAACGCTACATTAAAAGTTAAGCTGACGTGAAATTATTTTTATTTTTTAATAAAAAATAGTCACGGTTGTCACTTACAAATGAGACTCATAGTGTAAAATATATACATATGGGCTTGACAAATAGAACCCATTGTATAAAATGTATAACCGTGTTGTGGTTGTGAGATCTATTTATTGATTAATTTTAAAAATTAATTACGTGACAGTAAAACTTACATTTTATTTAAAAAATATATAAATAATATCATGTCATCGTGAAAATGACATTTAACTGTCACGAAGTTAATTCTGTTAAATTTTTCATTCATTTAAGATATGTTTTAAATATTTTAAAAACTTTATGATTCAATTTAAACACTTCAAAACACTATAACTCGAATTGTATTTAGTTATGGACGATAAGATTCAAAATATATTTTTGATCATTTCTTCTTTAATAATAGTAATATTTTAATATATATATTTGACTTTTTTGATAAAACTTAATTGGTCAAATTATACACGGATTGAATCAGTCAAATTATGCACGGATTGAATCAGATGCTTTTATATATATGTATAGATTGTGATAATTCATAAATCAAACGGTAGAGTATCTTAATCTCATGTTGCTTTTAATTTATAGATTGCACCAACTAAATCAACCGGCTCCAGACTGCTTCACATTTCTGCACTACTCCCCATGATTTGTGCATTTTGGTCAACGTTCTTGTCGTTTCTATTACCCTCCATAGCATAATTGTCGGAAGAACTCGTGAAAACTGAAGTTAGAAGCAGTGAGTTGCATGATCCGGTGAGATAAAAAGGACATAACATACCCTGGCCGGCAGTGAAAAAGTGAATTCGTGGGACATACACTTCTAGAAGTACATGACCCACCTTTTGTGGAGCTATATTCTCTTCAGATATTATGGTTAAGTCAAATGTCAAAGTACAAGGCATTACAGTTCTAACAAATCTATACCCAGGAAAGGTGACCTCATGATCCTGTCACTGCTCTCGTAGCGCTTTTCAGGTTGGATTTGCCCAAATTATGCAATCATAAACTTATGATTTACTTCAAAAAGATCTGTTTACTTCATTAGTAAATAGTTCTTTTGTGCACCGAACCAGAACCCAATGTTCTAGGATAGTAGCTTCACTTGTTTATATAGCTTGTTTAAAAGTAATATAGATTAAATAGTTTAAGGCTGTCTGACGTGGTTGAGATCATTTGTTCCGGTTATTCTGTTCCTATTTTAAAGTAATGAATGATTATGATATAGAATAATTATAAAATAAACATTATAATAATAAAAGAGAGTAAATAAATAGAGACAATAATGATTTAAAATAGTTCAGTCAAATACACTTAGGT
>JAOQMS010000002.1:36207015-36230831 GCA_027563885.1 Erythroxylum longipes | reverse complement strand
AATGATTGAATATTATTGTGATGCATTTCATACACGAATGCATGATCAGATAAAGATAGTTGTGACATGAGTAGCCACCGAATATGAGCTCAAAGCTCTGGAATGTGGTATAGAGCTAAAGGCTCGATATGTACAATGAGCCCTGTATCCGTAACAGGTAAGAGACAGTATTAGTGAGATCGGTATCTACAATGGATACGGGACAGTTTAGGTACTCAGTCACAACAATGTAATAATTGAAAGTAGGTCACATGAATATTGCATATACACTTATTAAGTGTGATTGACTGATTGAATTGGAACGTGGTTATGTCATTAAATGAGATTAGGATATGTGAAATATATGATATGTGGTGTAATTTGTCAAATGGAAAGTTATGAATTATGTGCTTATATGATTTGATATGTGGCATGAATTGGGTGAACCATCGAGGACGGTTACATCATTGAGTTCGCAAAACTCACCAAAATTGCAATGTTGATATTTCAGGTCTGAGAGAGGACATTATAGACAGACAGACCCTACAAGAAGACTAATTATTGTACTTTTGTCAAGAAATGACTCAAAGGTCGGTCAGCTGAGACTAAAAGAGTAGTTTTTGTACAAATTCTCTTTCAAGCAGTGTGTTATGTATAGGGTTTGATATTGTATATATTCAAATGGTTTTGTAAAGCTACAATGTCATTTTGGTTCTTATGCAATGAAATGAAGAATGTAGCTTGATTTTAAATTTAGTGACTTTTATGTATAATAGTTGATACCACGATTAAGTTGGATATATGTTTTGCTCAAACATGCTATTATTATAGATTATATACTGGAATGTCCACTGGGTGTTCTGCTATGTAATTTATGGTAGTGGGGCACGTGTAAAACACGCCCTAATTTTCATCTTAAAAAGTCTTAAATTGAGCAGACCCGTGAAATTTTAGACCTTCTATGAGTAAGTTACAAGTTTAAGTCTCAAACTAATCAAACTCAAAAAGTTAAGCCCCAATTTGGACTTTTAGCTGACATCTATATGCTTTGTGGGAGAATGATACATAATGTTTAATTTTGCTTAAGTCAGTGGCATTTTGACTATAACAAAACACTATATATTCTTGTTCTTCACATCCAACTCTTAAAGAAATATTTTCAACCACAACATCTTCTTACTAGCTTCCACTATAGCTACATACTTTGCTTTTGTCGAGATAGAGCTACACACTTTTGTAGCTTTAATTGTCATGAAATGGCTCTCCCACAAACTTAAACAGAAAACCTTAAGTAAATTTTCTTCCATCAAGATCTCTAACCATGGCTATGTATAACCTGCTAGACTTGACTCCCCATCACCAAAGCACAAAATTCATTTCAAAATACTTCTCAAGTATCTCAAAATCTACTACACTGTTACTCAATGAACATTTCCTGGATTAGACAAGAATCTACTTACTAACTCAACAGCCTGTGCAATATCTGACCTTGTACACACCATAGCATATATCTGAGACTCAACTGCAGATGAGTATAGAACAGAAGATATACAAATTTTCTCCTTTTCTATTGAAGGACAAGCATACTAGCTCAGCTTAAAGTAAGGTATCAATGGCATGCTAACTGACTTATTAAAAATAAATTTAATAATATATTTTTAAAGTTTTAATAATTATTAAGTTTATTTTTAATAATCCAATTTGATAATTTATTCTTAATTTATATATAATATGTAATTATTATCAGTGATAAAAATATAACTATACTGACAAGTTAAGCAAGTTTTTGTTTTTATTTAAAAGAAATATAGAAACTAAAAACAGGAAACCAAATCTAAAAATCATAATAAAAATACAAAAATGGAACTAAATGGCTTATTAGTTATTTAGACATGATGCGGATTGCTTATTTATGATAGGTTTAAGAAGACAAATGAAGGCAAGTTGTTGGGAAAACTATCTGTTCATTTTTATGTTAAGAGAATATGCATAATGAGTGAGAAACATGTATGTAAACATATGAGCTTAGGTCCTGAATTCACGGATTAATATATTGGTATTGTCAATCAACTATTATGTTACTAAATGCATGCGTCAAAAGACAAAGAAGTTTAATAATGTTAACTGGGTTAGTTAGTTCAACACTTGGAAACGCTTTAGCTTCTATTTTTCTCCAGTTCCTCTTCCAATGTCACCGAATCTAGAAACTCAAAAGCAACATTAGATTTTCCAAAGACAAACAGTACAGAATCCTCGGTCACTGCATGATAACATCAACTGCAATAGGTGTCCCATTCTAATGAATCCACCGAGAGATCATCGAGTACTGTTGAAATTATTGGAGAAGATAAAAACCATTTCAATGCGCATGCAAAAAGCTAAATTTCCAACCTTCCACTAGTTAAACCACACATACACTATCCATATTATATAATTCATATTCCTATTTGGAATAATGTAGACTTAATCCTTAAACTTTCATGTTAGACTGAAGTCGATGGCTACAGTATATATATTGCGGAATATGAACATGCGCAGGTGCATGGCCCATCAGCGTCAGCATGTTAAAGCAAGACCGTGGACTATATAATTGCTAAAGCATCTGGTTGATGGATTTTAGTGATAATTTTCCAGTCTTTTTTTAACACTTGAAATCAAAAAGATATAATGGACTCCCATTTAACGGATAGTACTTTATATAAAGCTTTCATGAGTAGCAGACAAAGACTTTGTAACATTTCCTTTTTTGGCTTTAATTTATAGCATTCCTTTTAGTCGTGGAACAAGAGTGAATATGATGTTTAATGGGATATCTTTGTTTCACAATTCAATATCTTCTTTGTCATGTGAGAAGACTAATATTTTATAAATTTTGTTTAAAGTCAAGAGAACCCTCACAAAGAGTACCCTGAGTAAGTTTTTCAATTGCAATAATTATACAATTAAAAAACTCTTTTCCTTATTTACACTAATAAACAAAGGCTCAATATATGTTTTTGATAAGATCTTATCGTACTATATTATTTGATATTATCTCCTTTGTTTTAGATTTATTTTGGTGCTTAAATATGGAAATTAATGTTTGTTTTATTTTAGGAGATGAAAAGTGGATATTGCATTGAATTGAGACTCTATTGATGATAATTACAAATTTTGGATAAAGTGAAGAGACTGATGCAGTAGATAAGGTTGATCACTTGAAGAGTTGGAGTTTAACTAGAAAACTTTTCTTATCCATATCATGTAAGAGTTTGAATTTTGAATTTGTTTTAAATAAACATCTTTACAAGTTAGAGTTAGATTATAATTAAATTAGAAAACTCTATAATAGGAACGTTTCTCACAACAGAAAAAGGTTCTCTCCTCTTACTTTTTCTCAATTCTTTGTTTTTCTTCTATTTTTATTATTAGAGCAAAAGTTATGTATGGCTAAACTCAATCTTTCTGATTCAAAGGGATTTAATATTCTAGTTGTAACCTTGTGAGGTTTTGTATTTCAAACTTTTATTCACGTTTTAATTCAAGTATTTCTTGTTTTGAGTTCTCATATTTCATGAATGATTAATATTCAATTAATCTGATAATTTAATTTAATATTGATTATTCTATTACTATCCAGGAATTCAGTGACCCGTAATTGTCATGAAAGATTGGTACAAGTAGCAAATAGGTTATTTATGAATTTTCATATTTAACTTATGATAAACAAGAAAACTAAATTAAATAGTTGCCGCTATTTCAATTATTTAATTTAGAGTTTAGCCTTTTTCACGGAACTTATTACTATCATTTATTTGATATAGAATGCTATCACATTCAGTCAATAGATGATAAGTTTTGATTTGGATGCTGGGTTTGAACCAATTAATTTAGAAAATTTTGAGACTTATTACGACGATCCTAATATGTTTCAGACTAACTACTTGAATCGTGAAAATATTCTTTTTAGACCAATGATCAATGTTACAATTATCATATTGACTTTTGGTAATCTTGACTTTATCATATTTAAATTCAGTTGATTTAATTTGTTTTCGTATTAATTTTAGTTAATCAGTTTCTTATCAAAACTCTCCCTTTTATTTTATTACTTGAAATTAAGAAACTAGTGTTTAGTTCTCTAGGAATTCGACCTGGTTCCACGACTACTACAAAAAATTTTGAGAATCAGAATTATTTTGGAGGCTTCGACAACCCGACCAATTATGCAACACATTTTTGCACTCTTTAGCCTCTTATAAGTTCTTTGATACACACAATATTCTTCTTACAACTTATATGTGATTTATTTGTACTCAAAATAACCTAAAATAGTTGTTAAAAAACAAAATTTAATTGTTACAATGACTAATAAAGCACCATTGGTCGATCATTCTGGGACATTGTTCAATCATTCAACATATTGTTCAACTAAGGTGTCATATTAATTGACTAATATGGCGACAAACACATAATAAATATTAGCTTGGATAAAAATATATTCAAATTATTCCATTACTCAAAATTTGCTTGAAACTAAATTCAATGAATGAGAATCACTCTGATATTAATTGTTCGTCCTAAAATGACACAAGAGAAGGGGGTGAATTGTGTATCTTTTCTTTCTCTATTTCTAAACTTATGAATAATTATGGTAAATTCACATACAATAATTACAAAAATAACAAAAGAATAATAAAAAAGAGTAACAAAAAGAACAAAAGAATAATAAAAGAGAGTAAGAAATTGACTTATAATATTTTTGACAAATAACCTTAGCCTACATCTACTCCTCAAACTATACTTAAGAATTCACTATTTTTTCCTTTAGTTAGTGAAAAGCAACCTCCATATAATATCTTCTTTGTCACGAGTAAAGAGTAACATTTACAAATCTTGTTTAAAGTTAAGAGAAACACACACAAAGTGTACTTTAAGTAATTTCCCCAATTGCAATAATTATATAATTCAAAAACTCCTCTTACACACTCTAACCTTTCACAGCTCTTAAAAACTCTCTTTTATTTGGATCCTTCTTTCTAAAACTCATATGTGATTTATTTTATACTAAAAAAACTTAAGATAGTTGTTAGAAATATAAAATAGTTATTATAATAATTAATACCAGTAGCATTGGTCAATTATTTTGGGAATTGGTCGATCAATGCATCATATGAGTAAACTATTATACTGACAAACTCATAATAAATGTTATTAAGAGACAATGATTGACCACAGAGTTGCATTCAACAATTCTATCTAAACCCTAACATTAGTCACTTAAATCATCACTTTGATCAATAAAACTTCCTAGAACTTTTTTTAAAACTTTTTAAATTTTTTAAAGGTCAAAACACATTCATTTGATAAAAATATTAATTAAAACTTTTTGAAAGTTTCTTTAACTATTTTAATGTATCAAGAAATTTTATTTAAATCTTTCTAAAATTTCTCTTGATTATAACAAAGTAAATATAATATTTCCTATGTATAAATAATTATGCAATGAATGAGACTTTAATTCATTGACAAGACCAAGATAGAGTTACAATAAGAATCATAGTAATTTGCTTAAATCTTGATATGTGTGATTTCTTTTTATTTTTGGTTTTACACGTGAATTATATATCTTCTCCACTTTGCTTATTTCTCTATTTTTGGATTGATTAATTAATTCAATTGGCTCCTGTCTTCATTTTACCCTTCCATTAAAATTGTTCTTTCATATAGTGATTTATTAATATTACTAAGACAAAAATATTAGTGATAAGATATTTTTATCATTAATTATAAGCTAGAACCTCATTTGGTCCAACATGCCCTTATAATTTTATGTCAAGCATTCTTATTATCATCATCATAATGTGTAAAAAAAATTCTTCATATTTGGAAAAGAATGGTTTAAATATAAGGGATTTACATTTCAACCTAGAATTTTAAGAAAATAGGTTGAATTTTTTGAAATATAAATCACTTTAGTCCTTTACCGATTCTTGATACGAGACATGTGTCAAGCTTTCTGTAATAGTTTTCTTCTATATTAGACATTTTACCTTCTTTAAATATTTTCTAAAGCCATGCAAACACTATTTAGAAAAATTAAAATCTTGCATGACTAAATGTTTAGTTTGACTATAATCTCAAACCTTATTTACCATTTGTGAGAAGATTTTACTCAAGTAACTTGCTTAAAATTAATTAATTATGCTTACTATTTATAAGCATATCTTATATTAGAATGTCTCAATCGAATCACAGTCGTACTTTACTTGGATATAGATTTATGAAGTCAACATTGTTATTATGCAAAATTTTGTTATCTTTTATATCATGGGGAGGAATGATTTATATACATAGGAAGCCTTGGTCATTCAAAAATGTTAAAACATTAAGTTATGAATCCTTTTTCTATGCATTTAAACCACTATAATCATTTATTCATTTTTGTTCTAGGAAATGTAATAAGCTTTTTTAACAACCTCCTTTCACATTGTATATTCTTTCCTTTTGTAGTATCTTTTTTAAACTATTCAAATATCATTAACAATTCAAACATTTCACTTAACCAAGTCTTAGTATGACTATAAACTCATATGACACCATTTATGGCTACACTTTACATGAACATCTTGTCAAGCCATTTACAACTATTTTTGTATGCACATATTTAATTTGAAATTATTATTCAAATTCTCAACACATTTTTACTCAAATATTAGCTTCTAAAATCCATTATAAGGCCATGTAAAATTTTATTATTCTTTATGAGAAGAACAAATTATATATAAAGTTATCCATATTTGAATCTAAAAACTAAGGCATTGGGATATGAATTATTTTTCAACTATAATCTTTTGGTATTTTTTGATGGAAGATTTGTATTAAGTCTTTTTTCATACAAACATTTTTCTTAAAAATCATGTAATCACCATTAGTACATTGAACATATTACTGGATTAAATTTCCAGTCTAACTATAGATTTATGTCTTATTCATCATTTTGTAAATACGTACTGAACCACCTTGCTCAAATCAATTGTATATATTTATTATCTGTAAACTCATCTTTAATTTTGAAAATCTTATTTTGATTACAATCATACATTCACACAAATATTGGTGTATGAAACTCATTCTAATATTTTGTGAAAGTTTGTTATTTTCTTCATATTCGGAAGAACAACTATTTGTATATAAGGGAATATGAATATCTCACCAAACTCAAATATTAGGTTACAAATCATTTCTTCTCTATCAAGAATGATATGACTAGATTAGATCTTACCGAGAACTTGGCCCGTAATAGAAAAATCTGGCATACTAAAGAGAGCATTCGCTTTCTATTAGGTTATATTAAACCTTGTCCTTTGCATTTTACTGCATAGTATTTCCCGCATAGTTTAACTTAGTTACTTTCCTAAGTAGCGTAATTAAGGTAATGATAGCCTTAGGTGGAGATACTCTTGTCCAAGTCTTTCCTAGTATGTATTTCTATCTTATCTTTTATTGTCAAACTTTGACATATTTTGTACGTATCTTTTTTTTAAATATTGAATATGTCTACACATTCATTCACAATTTTGTAATATCATCATGCTACATTGCATATGAGTCTATCATAAACAACTTCTATTACATAGGAGTAAGGCTACGTACTATCGAACCTCCTCAAATCTCGCGACTCAACGAGATTTTAACTGAGTGTTGATAATAATGACGATGATGAAATCATCTCCTCTATAAATGACTCTAATTTAAGAGTCATACCAATATGTCCTTAGAAGTTGACTTGGGATGAGTATTTGTTGTAGTATCAAACCAAAATTGCATTATGTTAATCCAATTCTTTAATATAAAATTGACGAAAATGATAAAACATATATTTTTAAAATGTGATTTGAACTAGATCATGAATTTATCAATTTAATATTCAGAAAAAATTTAAGAGAATCATAATCGAGTTATGTTTTGAATATTGAATTTTTCGGATTGATTTATCTAATTTCTTGGATATTTTAACATGTGTAATTTCTTTAGTTATTTAGACATGATGCGGATTGCTTGGTTTTGAAAGGTTTAAGAAGACAAGACCCATTGAAATGAAGGCAAGTTGTTAGGAAAACTATCTGTTCATTTTTATGTTAAAACAGTATGCATAATGAGCGAGAAACATGTAAGGTAAACATAAGAGCTTAAGTCCTGAATTGACGGATTTATATATTGGTAATTTGGTATTGTTAATTAACTGTTATGTTCCTAAATACATGCGTCAAAAGACAGAAGTTCAATAATGTTAACTGGGTTAGTTAGTTCAACATTTAGAAACGCTTTAGCTTCTATTTTTCTCCAGTTCCTCTGCCAAAGTCATCTAGAAACTCAAAAGCAACATCAGATTTTCCAAAGACAAACAGGACAGGATCCTCGGTCACTGCAAGATAACATCAACCGCAACAGATCAATGTCCCATTCTAATGAATCCACCGAGAGATCATCGAGTAGTACTGTTGAAATTATTGGAGAAGATAAAATCCATTTCAATGCGCATGCAAAAAGCTAAATTTCCAACCTCCCACTAGTTAAACCACTGCACATACATTATCCATCATATTCCTATTTGGACTAATGTTCACTTAATCCTAAAACTTCCACGTTTGACCGAAGTCGATGGCTACAGTATATATCTCGAGGAATATGAATATGTTCAACTGCATGTGTAGGATGCATGGCTTTGTCAAATGATGAAATCCAGACGTCCCTTTAGCGTCAGCATGTTAATGTAAGACCGTGGAATATAATTGCCAAAGCATGTGGTGGTTGGACCTTAGTGATAATTTTCAAGTCTTTGTTTCACACTGGAAATTAAAAAGATATAATAGACTCCCATTTAACGGATAGTACTTTATATAAAGCTTTCATGACTAGCAGACAAAGACTTCGTAACATGTCCTTTTGTGGGTGTCATTTATAGCATTCCCTTTAGTTGTGGAAAAAAGAGTGAAAATGATGTTTAATGGGCCATCTTTGTTTCACGAGTTGGTGAAGTTGAGGGCATAGGGTCGAAAGATTCTGTATTTGAATCTCCCAACCTACTATCTCTCGATCGAACCTGCCGTATAGGACTTGCCTAGTACGAAGTACCCAATTGGCATGATTTGCAGGTTATTGCGTCAATCTAAAAGTTTACTCAGTACACATCTAAAAGTTAACAACTACTGTTTCTTCTGTATTTTAAGAAAAAACATAGACATATACAACTCTTCGTCATCTCTGGATATAAAGACGAGGATTACTTACGTGTTTAATTTCTAATTGAATCTTCCAATTTGAGAGAAACTTGAAGAGGGTACTAATTCTCTTAGTGTAGTTCTTTTTTTAATGTAAATTAAGGACTAAAACTTTGTATAGGTCTAATTCTAAATTATAGTTATAATCTAATTTTAATTTTATAACTGGAGTTTAACTTCAATGGTTTTTAATATTTTATATTTAATCTTTAAAATATCTTAAATTTTATAATTATTTTCAACTTAATTTTAATTATATTTTCTTTTCAATAATTTATCTTTATTTATTTTTAAAAATAGTTTAATAAAATATCACAACCAGTACTCAAGTATTAAGAATATAAAAGTGATTTGACTAATTTATCTAATCATATTGCCTAATTAAACTATTTCATCGTCCATTACTTCAATTAAACATAAGTTTAGAATTATTGAATATTTTATATAGAATCTAAACATGTTTGTTATTATAAATTAGTATTGGAAATAATATTTTTCAAATCTAAATCTATTCTAAATAAAACAATTTCTTAGGTCCAATACTAGTTAAGATCAATATAACATTTTTTAATTATTCTAAGTAACAAAATTTTTATTGACTTACTCAGTTATATTTATACAATTTATCATATGTTCAACTTTTACCAATCCAGTTATCCTAAAGAAACTAAGTTATAAGTAACACCATTATATAATAATTCTTATATATGATATTTTGGTAATTTAAATTCTAAAGATTACTTATACATTCATCATAATGAAGATTTTTATATCTACAAGAGTAATATTTTACATGAAGTCCTTAATAATAAGTCAATTAATAAATTTATTCTTTAATACACATTTATTTAAATATTTATGTTTTAGTTTATGAGTTTAATTAATTTTTTAAAAAAAGATACATAAATATACTATTTTAAATATTTTGTGAATATCTTATCTTGGAGAAATTACAACTAAAAATATTTAAGAATAATACATATATGTAATTTGACTATCATAATTATGATAATATTAAAATTTAAATCACATATTATTATTTCAGTCATTTTTAATTCAAAAATATTTATTAAACAATTTTCATAAAATATATTTAAATTAGTAATATTTTATTAAATAAATAAATAACAAGGTCGAAGGACTGGTTAGTAATAGGCTACGTTAACACCAGGTAATGCCTAAGTTTCATTAAATCCCTAAAACATTAACTTGGATTCTTTCACAAAAGAATACTAAATGATGGTTAAGAAAATATCCAGAGCTATAAGGCATTACCGTAGTTATTATAGATTTATACAGGTAGAAAATATCAAAAATAACCTCTTTATTAAGTAGGGCCGGGGTTAGGAATTATATTACTAGACCTTCTCATAATTCGCATTTCGGCAAGACTCTTACTAAATGTTGTTGCTGTTGTTGTATAAGGTAGAAAATATTGCTATGATATAATTTGAAATAGTCCAACTTAAAAGTATCATTCAATTTATGATTTGATACATATAATTGTTTTATAATGATTACTATTAATGTTTTTCATTGTTCAGTCTCATTCATGTAAGTCTTAGGAATTTCTTTTTTGAACTCAACCTATACTAAGGATTATTGCAAAGAACAAGAAGAAAATAAAATGAGAACTCATTAACTTAGGACAGGCCATGATCTTAGATTAGGAGCTATCATCCCTCTTTTTTCTTTGACCTCTTCCTACCCAGGATTAGCCTTTTAATTGTTTTTGGTTAATAGTTAAATAGGAGGTCTTTCTCTTGCTTTGTTCCAGGTCAGGTTCTTTTCCTTTTCGGTAATGAATTCGATCATAAAGCTTGTTGAGCCTCGCCTCCCTCACTAACTTCTGCCCTCACCTCAGCTCCCTTAACCTCCCTCTTCATCCTCTAGCTTGTTCTCACCCCTCCACTCCTTCAAAGCCCCTCTTGTTTCGAATTTTACTGCTGCCAAAGAGAGTGCTCTTATCCTTTCTCCTTTACTAGCTTTTGCTTGTATGCCTAGTAGTTTGAAGTATTAGTAGGAATTGCATCAAACTTGTGTTGATAACTTGAGAAACTCTTAGAAAAATGTTATTAGAGATTATTTGTGTAACACCTACATATACCCCCTGGGAGGATATTGTGAGTGCCACATACACACAGAACACACTGAACACGAAGCATTTCGAAACATACAAAACACTTTATACATACATTACCAGAATCTTAACAAACATACATCGCTTGTCAAAATTTCTGAAAGCAGCCTGAATTAAGGTTATTACAATCCATCAAAATAAAAAAAATTCATGAGTTATAGACATCAGATACAAGTCCAAAGACAATCTCAAAATATATGTGAATAAAACAAAAATCAAACTCCTTTGGCCATCGCGGTTGTCTTGTCCTAGTTCCTACGTTCCTCTTTCAGAACCTACACGGGGCAAATATACCGTGCTAAGCATTTAGCTTAGTGAGTAATAACTAATATATGGATAAACTGACGACTTATCATATTAAATCATATAACAGCATATACATGCATTAAACAATAAATCGGACATAATGTCTTTCAGAACAGACTTTATAATTAACAGAACTGAACATCACAAAAGGGTATAAACCCTTCAGAATCAGAACACAATAATGTTTAAGTCATAATCAAACATATGTCAGAATCACAAAACCAGATAATCGCTAATCCATCAACAGAAGTGGGTAACGGGACTTATACAGAAGAGACCGAAGTGTCTCAAAAGAGACCGAAGTCTCGACGCCTAAGTGTCAATATCAGAAGACACCGAAGTATCAATAACAGAAGACGCTGAAGTGTCACAGAAGCAGCTGCAGACCCTTCTAAGCATGCTTATTTACCCACAACTAGGACTTAACAGAATCAAAACAGAAATGTCTAAAATTCAATTCACATGTCAATCCAACAACTTTGCAAATCATTCAATAAACCAAAAGCAGTAGCAACAAAATAGTAAAAAAAAACTATCAAATTTGACCATCTAAATTACTTACAAAATTTACCCTCTAAAATTACTTACAAAATCTTTCTTATTGCTTATTGCCTCGACGTCCCAGCAATATCTGGAATCAGTCGCTCGATAGGCTCCTCTAAAACATTTAATACAAACACATATTATTATTGTGCACAATCATGAATTCAATTATGCACATTCATGTATACTGAATATGTATGATGCATGTTTATGACAAATTCCGAGTTTCTTATCCTTAATCTTGTTGCATTCTCAATCATGCAAAATCATACTCAAATCCCCATTCTAATTTCACAACCAACTTTCGGGTCCACTTTGTTCAATTATTATCCTCAGGAGGGTGAGATACTAAGGTAATACTTCTTTCTAGAAAGTTTTTCCCTTTTTGTCTTAGGTTTCCAATGATACCAAGTTTATCCAATTTGGTTTAGGATACTGAAAGTTATACTCAAAAGATTTCAGATTGTTCTTAAGCTTCAACAGAATTCTTATCTCAACTTCCAATCAGATTCTGAAATTCCTAGAGGCAAAATTAGAATTTAATCTCTTCATAAATTTTGTATCCTTATGTTTCTAGTTTAATCCAAATCAAAAATCACTCCATTTTGATAACTACAGAGAAAGTTATTCCCAAAATACCGCAGCATGTTCTATGCTGGAAAGTTCGCCGCAGTGACCCTTTCGTCGCGGCAAACCTCTGAGTTGGCCATGGTGAACCAAAGAGAGTTGGTCACAGCGAACTTTTACGGAAGCATACTTCATTTTCCAGATTTTAACTTCAAGCCAATTTTCCAGACTCTTAAGGACATAATTCGAATTCGATTCCTTCATGAAAAATTTAGCTCTCTGTCTCTAGTTTACTCTAAATGAAACTTCATCCAATTTGGATATTTACAGATCAAGTTATGCCCTAAAGACAGACTCATGTTCAGTAAAATTCTGCATATCTTAACTCCATCTCACTTCAAACTTTCACCAAGTTATACACATCTCCGAATCTACTTCTTCCTTCAACACCCACACCTACATCAACACCATTCATGCATGCAACAATCTACAAGCATGAAAATGTATACCAATTACGCATGCATGCAGTTACAAACATTAAAATCTCAACAGAAATCTTTTACACTATCATAAAACTTACTTGATTAAGCTTCTCTCTCTTCAGAAATTTTCCAGAACTTAGGAGAGCAAACAACTAGTTTCATTGATGGATAAACAGGGGATTTTATGAAACAATTAAAACCTCTAATGACAGAAAACTTCACAAGGTGTAACCTTGTCAAATTATCCAAAAGCCAATGTTCAAAAGTGAGCAAGATGGTGTCTTTGGTGATAAACAATAAAGAGAAACTTTTGTGAAGAAGAAGACTTTCGGTGAAAGTAAGGAGAGGGCTATAGAGACATTTCTCCTACTGCCTAGGTGTCTCTCTTTAAGGCTTGACACATGTCACTCTTGCATGTAGCCCATTTGTCATCAATGTAAGGCTACCTCTTGTCACTTAGTAATTTGTCCAAATGTCACACATTCATTGATCCATTTGTCACTCAATAATTTGTCTCTTAACTTCTTTATTTTTTTATTAATCTAAAATACCTCAAATTTTCAATAAATTTCCAAAACATCCTAAATGTCTCCAAAAATGCAGAATTAATAATAATACACACCAATTTAATAATCCAAGACAATTAATCCATAATTCACCAAAATTCTAAAATAACAACTATTATCACCAAATAAATTTGTAACACATTTAATCCAACATTCTTAAAAAAATATATCACTTATACCCGGAACATGTCATGAATGCATGTATAATATTAGTATGAGTCCAAAAAGACATATGCACAAATAAGCAAAAACTCAATTATGTCAAGCATACTATGCATTGAAATTCCTTAATATTCTAACCCCTAATATGGGGTGTTACAATTTGCCCCATAAGAAATGTAAGTATGACCAAGCCATAATTAAGATTGGAGATATAACAATGATTTCACCTCTATTAGAAGTCATGAAAGTTGGAGCTTGCAGTTGGAAAGCCATGCTAGTGGGGTACTTTATATATAGGAGACTTCTTTTTCCTCTGTTTTAGAAATAGGTTGAGAACAACTGAAATAAGCATGGCCCAGAGAAAATGCTAATCAGTGAGGATGATTTCTTCTTATTCAAGTTCTTGAATAAGGCAAATATGTAGAGAGTTATAGAGTAGGGTTGTCCTTTGGCATATTCAAAGTAAGCCACTCTTAATCTAAAGATGTAAAAATGGGATAACCCCAAATAAACATGGTATGAAGAATACCCTTATATAGGTCATTTTTTACAATATTCCTCTTGAATATTGGTCTATAATAGGTTGGAGCTATCTGGCTAGCTCCACAGGCAAACCATTATGTATGGATAAGAACAAAGTGGAAATTTATTGTATAGGTTATGCATATAAGTGGAAAAAGAAGAGGAGGCTCCCTGATTCACTCAAAATTTATAAGGCTAACAAAAGAAGGTAGATTGGGAGAGTAAGAAATCAAATTATCCTATCAGACCTTCTTCCTAATAGGAAAAGAAATTATAGAAACTTATAGGTAGAATTTTACAAACAACATATGCAGTAACATATCAAGTTCATTTTAGTGACAATGAGGTTTAGCTAAACTCATCTCATAAAGAAGTTGAAGTGCTTAAAATTTTTGTTAACAATTATCAAGAGATGAATGGATATCTTAAGGAGTCACTAGAAAGGTGAGACATAACCTACTTTTCCCCAAAAGAAAAAATAAACCTAGTATATAATGTTCTAACATTAGAAGAAAAAAATCGATTAGAGTAACTTAAGTTAAAGGTATCCCAATTTGGCCTAAGAAGCGCTCACTGGAGTATTCCCCCAAAAACTTGTCTGAAGCTACATGCTTAGAAAGTATAATTAATATGTTTAATGAGCATGAGATGATGAAAACTATAGTCAAATCAAAGAAGAAACATGACAAAAAATCAAAGAGGAAGGGGCCTTACACCCTTTTCTCTACTCGATGATTATTGCTTGAAATGTAAGGGGTATGAATTGTCCTAAAAAGAAATAAATCAATCATTTTTTGTTATGTAAAAAGCCTCTCTTAATAGGTCTACTAGATATGAGAATTAACAAGGATAAAATAACCAACTATCTTTGGATGTTTAAGAAAAATGGGAGTGATATCAAAAATCATAATACATATTACAATGGAAGAATTATTGTTATCTATAACTAAGATAAAATCAGGGTTCTCCACCCACTCATCTCTAGAAACTTATAAACCTATTCATCAATATAGATTAGGACTTAGGTCTATTTATGGTCACATTAATTTATGTAGCTAATCATAAATTCCAAAAGAGATCATTTTGGAAGGATCTCAACTCTTTAAGCTTAACCATAAATGAACTTTAGATTGGCTTTGGGGGCTTTATTATCATCCTAAGGTTTTATAAAGCTAAATGGTATACGATGCAAGATAAATTGGGGAATGTCAACCTAAAGAATTGCCTATATATTGCAATCTTTAGAAACCTTAGGTACAGAGTAGCTCACTTCACTTAGAGCATCAAATAGGTAAGAAGTTGTTCTATTAGGAAAAAAATTTTGAAAAATTAAATTTTATTGAAATAAATGAGATATAAAGATACATGATCGTGAAGCTTCTCCAACATGCAGGATAAGCTAAAACAACAACATTATAATATCCATGAAACAACCAAACAACACCATGATAAGCACTGATACAAACTAATACTTAAATGACAATGTAGTAAGCTTAGAAGTAAACAAAAGCTTTAACAATCACATACAGTGATTTTCCTTTAGAGGGTAAAAAAATCCCTCCCATCTAAAGGGGACTTTATAAGCATACGAATTAGGTTAGAGCTATCAAGTGTCTTCTTCATCTCCGTGTTGGTGATTTCTACCGAGGTATGGAATTCCTATCTTGAATCATGCTTCTTCTTCTTCTTCTTCTTCTTGATCATTAGTCTTCCTATTTATGGTTGAATTGTCGAGGGATTACTTTTACCCCCATGTTGGCGGAGCTGCCTAGGTGTGGAGTCTCTGTCTAGAGACATGCATCTTCTTCTTTTTTATTACTAGTAATCATGATTCGATGTACTATAGCGTCACAAAGGTTCGAACCTATAAGGTGAGTACTAACCCCAGATTTGGAATTCCTTGACACTTCTGCACAGTCATTTAGGAAAAAACTTGATAAAGAATTAGGCAATCCCTTATAGCTAGCCAAATTTCCCAATAATATGGCTTACTGACATTCCTCCCTTATGCTTGGATCACTCCCTTATTAAAGTGTTAGTAACTTCAGGAAAAGATAAGATTAAATCCCCCTTCAGTTTTAATAATTTTCTTGTGAAAAGGGATTCAAAGAGGCTATTGCAAAGTACTAAGCTTTGTGATTAAAGGGTATAAATCATCTTCAAATAAGCTATAAGTTGTGAAAACAAAACTTAAAAGACTACACCTAGAGATAGTAAGAGACACAAGATCAAATGTCTCTAAAACTATAAATGAATTTGATAGCCATTCATAATGATCATTAAATGCCTAATGATGCTCTTTTGAGACTAAAAGAAAACTAGGCATGCACCTGATATTCCCAAGCTTTAGAGATTCTACACACTTTGATGAAACATAAAGTTCATATAAATTGGTTAAGATAGGGACATAAACACAAAATTCTTCCATATTGCAATTTTTTATAGAAGAAATAATAGTAAGATTTTTTACTTAAAGAATGCCAATGGTGATGACATTTAAGAGAAAAATAAGCCAAAGAAAATGGCTATAGCTTATTTTTAAAACATCATAGGTTTCTTCAATAATAATTATTTCAATCTACATGTCATTAAGAATTTTGTTTTTGATTATTTAACTCAACAACAAAAGGAGCAGCTTACCATGCCTTTCAGTGAAATAAACGTCAAGAGAGATGTGTTTGATATGAATCCACACAAAGCCCCTGACCCTTATGGCCTGAAGCCTTTTTCTTTCAAAAAAAAAAACCTAGTACCTCATATGGCACATGATCACCAACACAGTTATAGATTTTTTCAAGAGTGGGAAATGTTGGAGGCTTCAAGTAACAATGCTCACATAATTAACAAGATCATTCAAACAATAACAAAATACTCAAAGGATATAAATGGCGACAAGAAAAATTAAAAATATGATTTTACTGACAAGAAATCCACTAAATTCAATATAGTAAGATACAAGTGTTAAAGTTTCGAGCAAATAATATCCCATAAAATAACTATAGATAAAGTTTTCTAGCTCTCTCTTCAGAACTCCTCTCTCTATATCTATATATATATATATATATATATGCATATACTAATACTGCTCCAAATTAAATTCTAGAAATCAAACTTTAATAAAACTATAGTTGATGAAAACTGTTTGGACTCTATAACTTTTATATCATTACGTGTTTCTATCCCATGCAACTTATGTCTCTCGTACTTATCTTTAAATCTTAAAAGGATAAGATTTTATACCTCACACAATCACTTATAACTTCATTCCTTTTGATCTATAAAGATTTTTAATACTTTCAGAGTCCAGATTTAGTGAAATTAACAAATAAACGTCCGTATCATATGGCTAGACCCACAATAGGAAAAGGCTCAAAGAATGGAATATAACTCACCTTTGTCCTATCCCAAAGACACTAAATGCGAGATCATTAAATGAATTTAGGCTAATATCTTATTGGAATGTTCTAAACAATATTATATTCAAACTAATAGTAATAAGATTGAAGCAAGCTCTTAGACCAATCATTAATTAGATCAAGGAGCTTTTATTAAGGGAAGAAGTATAAGTGACTCTTCAAAGGTTATAAAAGCAAAAATTATGAAGGAGTTGGGCTTTGAAAATTAATTTCAACAAAGCCTTTAACTTGATCAAATAGAGGTTTGTAATTGATACATTACATATGTTTGGCTTCCTAAGTATGTTTATATTATGGATGATCAATGTAGTTCAACAACTTCCTTCTTTATAGTGGTGAATGCAGAACCAACTACTTCCTTTCAAGGTGTTAAAGGAATAAATAAAGGGAATTTAATTTCCCCTAGTTTTTCACTTTGAGCATTGACATTTTATTAAGAATGATATATCAGAGCATTAAGAGTGGTAAGAGCTTTGTTTTCTATAAAAAATGTAAAAGGCAAGAGTTATTTCACCATATATTTATAGATGGTTTATTAATAATGTATGTTGTTAATCTAAACTTAGTCTAACCATTCTTGGATTTACTTCAATCCTTCAGTCAATTATTGAGCCATTTTATAAACAAAATCAAAAGTTATTTAGAAGAGCTTAAAAGATCTACCTTTCAAATATATGTTCAATCCTTTAAGAAAATGTTCTGATGAGGATCTCAAGCCTTAGCTTAGAAGATCTTCCTTTTAAATACCTAAGCATTCCAATTTCTAACTAAAGACTCACCTTTAGAGATATATTTCCTCTTATTGATCAATTTAGACAAGAATAGGCTACTTCCTCTCATATGCCGGTAGACTTTAACTTATTTCTATACTATTGAAGCACTCACACATTCACAAGAGCTCCCATTTGTACCTGCCATTAAATTTGATTAAAGAGGCGTATAGATTATTGAGATATTTTTGTGGTCAAACCATGCTAGTGATACAAACAAAGACAATGTTAGAAAGAAGTTTGCTCATTCAAGAAGGAAGCAAGTTTGGGAGTTAAATCGATTAGAATAACCAATAAGATGCTTGTAGTTAAAAGAATTTGGAAGTTGTTTAAAGATTTTAAATCTATATGTGTCAAATAGGGATCCTACAAATTAAGGACTATAATTTGTGGATCATTAAGGAGAAACTAACTTATTCATAGACGCTAAATCAGATTTTAAAATTGACAAACGCAATGATTTAGAAAATCAAAGTTAAGATCAGGAATAGGAGGAGAACAAAGTTTTGGTTTCAAAACTGGAATAAACATTGTGCCTCTCTACAAGCTACAGGGTATGGAAAATCTTAAACTTCTCATTCTATGGTCAGCTAAGGATGAAGAAATTATAAGAGAGGGAGATTGGCATTGCATGTACAGAGGCTTCAATTTGACAATAAATTCAACCTCCGACTATAAACTAATACTAGACCAGGAAAGCAGGGTATTGTGAATGGGGAATAGATCGAGTCACTTTACAAATAAGTCATGTATTAGACTATTTAAACGTCTAGCTGAGAGAGTATCCTAAAACATATGTGGTTTAATAATAATTTGCCCAAAACTTCCTTCCTATTATGGACAACAATTAAAAACATATTTCAAACCATAGATAAACTAAAAGATATTGACTTAGAATAACCTAACATGCAAGATATGCCACCAAGCCCTTGATAATCACGAGCATCTTCTGTAAAAATGCCAATTCACTCAAAAGTTTCTGAAATTAGGCATGGGTTATGTAAGAATTCAATGTTTTGGCCATACTTGACACTAATTCACAAATTAGGCTAAGTAAGTTAGGTATGTTCACAAAGGTGACTTAACCACTTTTAAATTGATGCTAATTTATGGTATATATGCCATTTAAAAAGAAACAAAAGAATTTTCCAAAACTAGCAGAGGAGCATTTAAACTTTTAACTTAAACATATTTATGTAGACAAGAGGCCTAATCATATTTAAGACAATTTTAAAAGATATGAGCAATGAACTTGCTTTATATGGAGGGTGTACAACCCACAAGTATTATAGTATTTTCAAGTTATAGCACCTAAAAGTGACCCTTGATAAACATAGTTTTTGGCTTGTTGTATTGTTGGTTCCTTCAGCTTAGTTTTGTAAGTTAAAGAAATCCACTTCCTATACTCAAGGAATAAATCTACTCGCTCGAATAAATCTACTCTCTCGAGCTTAGTAGATTTATTTCTTGAGCCTGGGAAGTGGATTTCTTTAACTTAGCATTATATTTACTTTCTCCAGTCTAGGAAGTAGACTTGCATTGGTTTGTTGTTTTGCTTTTGTATTTACATTTATGCATTAATATATTTTATTCTTCTTTAAAAAATTAGAATAGGGCCACACATATAAATAAACATTTATTAAATTTGTATAATTTATATGTCATATTATTTAAAGGATTAAAAACATGTTATGCTTTTTAACTCATGCATGTACGTGGGATTGTAGTAAAACCTTATAAACATTCATGGATTGATTGTAGTTATTACTTATTACCAATTCGTCAAATAATCTCTTTCTGTCTTAAACTATTTTTGGAATAAATTTGATACCAAACAATCCCTATTATCATCTTAATGATATTTGTATTAATATCACTAGACCAGGGTCGTTCTTAACTTTTTATAGGCCCATGATAAAGTAAAAAGAATGGCCCCAATAAATCTACAATATACAAATATATAAACTTTAAAAGTATATTTTTATTACTAAAATTTAATATCCATATATAAGTGACTCAAGTTATAAGTCGACATACTCAATAAAATACTAAATGATCATAACAATAGCTAATAACATCTTGCAAATGTCAACAACAATAAAATCACTAAAAATGGTAACAGTAATAACAAAATAGCAGCAACAACGACCGAACAACAATATCAGATTTCAAAGCACCAAGAGAATTACATTAACACGTATGCAAATGATGATGAAAAATAATTTCTCCACACATTTCCAAATACAAAATCATTAATAATAGTTTCAAGGTCAATATGTTTAATATATTCTTCGTGATACATAAAATAGCTAAAACATTCAACCTTTTTTATGACATTGATGACTTTAAATAAGTTTTCAATAATTTTAACTTTGAAAAACATCTCTCAGTTGATGATACAATCACAGGTACAATCAATAGAATTCGATAAGTAAATAAAATATTTGGATAAAAATTTGCAACTTTAACAAATTCAAGAATTTCAACTAATGACATTGATTCATTTGGCAAAGTCATTTGTAACACTTTTAATTCAAAAAAAAGATCATCTAAATTCACATCTGACACATTATTATGAGAAAAAGTTGTTGTAAAATTAATGCAACATTCTTTTAATTCATTTTCATCCAATGACTTTAACTTTTTTAATCAAATAAGAATCCAAAAAATACCTTCAAATATCATTAATTGTTTAAATATATTCTTCAATGAAGAAATTGTATTCACAATAACTAGAAAGTAACTAACTCTAAAGGAATCGTCAACTGATTGTATTTCTCCATTATTATCATTTTCATTAAATTGTCTTTTCCTAATAATAAAACGTCTAATTGGAAATGTAGACTCTACATTCATCTTATATGTAAGACTTTTGACAATATTTATAGTAAAGGTAAACCCTTCGTTTCTATATTTTTCAAAAAATATCGTCACACCTTCTAATTGCTCTATAATAGTGTTAATGCATATAGATTTAGATTACAACTTTTTACTCACCATGCCAATAACAAATAAAATATCATACCAACATACCAAGTAAAGCCTCAAAACTCTCAAGTACATTAACCAAACTTTCTGCTTCACTCTTTGATTTAGCATCATCACAAGATCTAGATAAAAACAAAAAGTAAAAACAATATGCTTTATAAAGAGAAAATTTTAACACCCTAAATAAAAATTGAAAAAAAAAACAAAAGGTATTTTATGGTGATATCTGCGAGATGAAAGAAAGATAAATTATCAGGAAAAATTTTGATTCGAATCATGGTATGATTTATGTTTAAAAAATACTAACAAGAATTAGTTGAAAATTTTTAAAATTAAGAAACTTATTACAAATATTTAAAAAAAGATATTTGAAGAATAAAACGTGAAGATTCAACTCAGATAATAATGAGATGATTAACCTTGTATAGATTGGATTGTATTAGTATAATATGTCTTCTTTACATCCATGTAATAGGGTTAATCAATTTATTTAAATTGTCATAATAATGATAATTTAAAATTTGATGTTTAAAATGAACTTTTAACGTATTTTGTTGTAAAATTAGGTTAAAAAGTCATATTATGCTAAAATAAATTTCCACGTAAGTTTGATAAGATTTAATTGAAATAAATAAACTTTATAAGGTTTATGACTTTTTAAATTATAATTGTAAGGATCTTCTTCTCTTTTAGTATATACTAGGTTTAGGCTTATGCGCATGGGTGATTCAAGTAACTATATGTTATTTAATTAATATTCAATTCAAATTTATATACTTCATTTCTCTTATACAAATTATTTATTATTTATTGTAACAAACATTTGTCAAATTATTTTAAATTAATTTGATGAAAATTTTTGTACATAATGTATAAATTATTAGTTATTACGTAAATATTTAACACCAAATAGTAAATCTTTTAATTACTAAATGAAAGGTGGATCATTATATACAGCAAATAAAGATATGATATGTTAATAAATATATCCTTTCTTTTAAGGAAATGTCAAATATTATGAAAATGTCACGATAATGATCTTTTTTTCTATTTTTAGTATATATTTTTTAATAAATGCCCATCCATTCTAATATAATTACTGGTGCATCCTACTACAACTTAGTTTTGTTAAAAAGCATCCTATATGAGATATTATCTTACTCATTTTAAAGTATAAAATTTTTTAAAAATTTTAATCTCCAAAAGTCATCAACCTCGTACAACCCTTTTTTAGGTCTAATTATATTAATAAAATACATCGTTGTTAATAAAGATGTTAGCACATATCTCTAACAAATTGATCTCAAAAAAATTTTTCTTTTAGGTCTAGTATGTATGTGTATATATTTATCACTCTTTAACTTGCGTAAATGTAAACATCCAAAATAGAAGCAAATAAAACAATATAGAAAGAGAAATATAAAAAGAACATGCTCTTTTTTTATTGATAGTTAGAACCAAACTCCTCTTTAGCTCCATTCAATAAAGCTTTAAATTCATGATAAGAAATTCAATCACATTTTTTTTTCTTTTCAGTCAAGAAACCTTTTGGTATATATAATTATCTTGAAGTAGAGTTATTCACTTTTTAGTTTCTACACCTTTTAATAAATATTTATTAATTTTTAAATTTCAACTCTTTTAATAAATAAAATTTTAATTTTTAACTCTTTTGATGGGCCCCTTATAACTCTAGGCCTTAGATAAGTATCCTACTTGCCCTTGCTCAAGACCGACATTACACTAGACTAAGGCTATATTTAGATCTGCGGTGCGGCAGAGATAAATAATTATCCACCGCAGTTTCCAAACGCAGTCACATGTTTGGATCTGCGGGCGAACAACCGAAGGTTAAAAAAAAATACGGTGCTACCGCAGAAATCGCTAAATAGAAAGAAAGTTGTGGTAGGAAAGTGTTTCTGTAGTAGAAATTCTATTAATAACCTTATGATAATTATTATTTTCCATTATACCCTCAATTAATAGAAAACAAGTCCAACATATTGTCTTCTTCATTATAATTTGAATTTATATGACTAATAATATTTTTTATGAAATATTTTATTTACTAAATTTATTTTATTTATATTTTCTTATTTTAATTTAATATTT
>JAOQMS010000002.1:36184663-36197288 GCA_027563885.1 Erythroxylum longipes | reverse complement strand
GGGAAACGGGCTTGCACCAACCATCCCATATCAAAGTACCTATCTTATGGGAAACTATCACACATACATAAATCCTTTATCTCTAAAATCACTAATCTATTTGTACCAAGAAATATTCAGGAAGCACGTCAAGATCCGGATTAGAGATCAGTTGTTATGGAAGAAGTAAATACACTTAAGAAGAATAGAACTTGGGAACTTGTGAATTCCCCTGGAGATAAAAAGCTGGTAGGTTGCAAATGGCTATTCACTATTAAGTTTAAGGTTGATGGTAGTGTGGAAAGGCTGAAGGCAAGATTAGTGGCTAAGGGGTTCACTCAGACCTATGGTATTGACTTACCAAGAAACATTTGCTCCTGTTGCAAAGGTAAATACTATTCGGCTATTGTTATCCTTGACTGTAAATTTTGAGTGGACTTGACATCAACTAGATGTAAAAAATGCATTCCTTAATAGAGACGTAGAAGAAGAAGTCTTTATGAGCCTACCTCCAGGATGTGAGGATAACTATGGGAAAAATAAGGTTTGCAAGCTAAAGAAATCATTATATGGCCTAAAACAATCCCCTAAACATGGTTTGATAGATTTGGAAGGGTTGTGAAGAGCTACGGCTATTGTCAAATTCAAGCTGATCATACCTTGTTCTACAAGCAGTCCAAGACAGGTATGATATCTATTCTTATTGTTTACGTAGATGAAATCATCATAACAAGAGATGATGTATCCAAAATAGTAGAATTGAAGAAGAGATTAGCCGAAGAATTTGAAATTAAAGACCTTGGGCCCCTCAAATACTTCCTTGGAATGGAGTTAGCTAGATCAAAGGATGGAATATTTTTGAATCAAAGGAAATATATTCTGGACCTATTGAATGAGACCGGATTACTAGGATGCAAGGCCGTTGATACTCCTGTTGAAACTGGCGTAAATCTTAGACCAGTTCAACCCAAAAATATTATTAATAAGGAGAGATAAACAACTGGTTGGGAGATTAATATATTTGCCACACACTAGACCTGATATAGCTTTTGCGTGAGCTTAGTGAGTCAATTTATGCATTCTCCAGGCCAAGAACATTTAGATGTTGTATATAGGATACTACGATATCTAAAAGGAACTCCCAGGCAAGGTTTAATGTTTCGAAAGTGAAAGAATCTTCAAGTTGAAGTCTATACTGATGCTGACTGGGTAAGGAGTGCAACTAATAGAAGATCAATTTCAGGTTATTGCACATTTGTTGGTGGTAACTTGGTAACTTGGCGGAGTAAGAAACAAAGTGTTGTTGCAAGAAGCAATGTTGAAGCTGAGTTTCGTTCAATGGCACATGGAATTTTTGAAGTTTTATGGATTAAAAGGTTACTAGATGAACTGCAAATTCCTATTTCAGTTCCTACGAAAGTGTATTGTGACAAAAAAGCTGCAATTTCAATTGCTTACAACCCTGTTCTTCATGATAGAACAAAACATGTTGAAGTTGACAAGCATTTCATCAAGGAGAAGATCGAAAAAGGATTAATTTGTGTTCCCTATATTCCAACGTCACAACAGGTAGCTAATATTCTCACAAAGGGATTACACAAGAGGCAGTTTAATGTTCTGGTTACCAAGCTGGCTATGGATGACATATACAAGCCAACTTGAGGAGGAGTGTTGGGAAATATCCAGCTGGATATCTCCTAGATATTATTGACTCCTAAAAGTTAGCAAATCAGATCAGTTAGGATATTATGTACAGATATTAGGATACTATGTACAGATATTAGTTTCCTAGAATAGCCCTCTTTATTTCTATATATACTTGTACCTATGTATTGACCTAGGAAGATATTGAGAATAATATACATCTGTTCAAAATTTCTGCATTGTCCATGTCCAGTTGATCAGTAAGATAAATACCTCAACACTTGTTGTATAAAGTCCACCGGCAAACTTCTCCATCTCACTTTTCTTACCCTTTATAACAGGAATAGCCAAGAACTCTTCATATATGCGTCTGTATAATTCCAATATTTGAAGCACCTTAACATAGTAATTATTCTTAAATCAGGTATATATAAGACGTAAGATAATAAAATCTGAATGATGAAAATTCCAAAACCAGAAAAATCATTCTTCAACAGATAGAAGCAAGTAAACAAGGAAAAGTTGGAGCATGTACTGTGGTTACAAGAGTGACAAACTAGTTTCTGGTGAAAGAAAACAGAAACAAAGAGCTGATGGCCAGTTTAGTTTCTGTTCCTTTTGGCTTCAGGTTCAGCAATTTTGGTTTCTGGTTTTCTTTTACGGAGCATTGCAAAGTGTGGTCGTGAAAAGCACTTTAAAATATGATTATTTGAGTAAAAGAATCCATGTTATGAATACATTTAACCAGTTGGTCATCAGAAAGTTGTTGGTAGCCAACAATATCCAATATCCCATTGGAGATGAAAATAATAAGTCTTGACAAAGAATGAAACATGATAATTAATTAAAGTTGTGGTAGGAAATGATTTTTAAAGTAACAACAAATGTTAGAAAAAAAAGTTTGGCTTCATAAATTCTTCCAAATCTTCTTTTTTTTTCATTTTCAAATACCATGGAACTTTAAAAAACAAAAAAATAAAGGAAAATAGAAACTGTATCAAACAAATAAAAACATTGTTAAGAAAAACTGAAAACTAAGAATATACCAAGATGTGCTACATGAAAGTCATCACCAAATAAGGAGTGAATATTTATTGTAACTCCAAATTTAAAAGGTCCTTGGATAGGCTCCAATGTGATGTGAGATAAATAAAAGAACTAAAATTTTCAATTGATGGAGTCTTTTAGATTTAGTGAACTGACCTTTTTTGTGAGCTTTGTAAAATAAATGAAACGAGATAGAAAAATATTTTTTAAAAAAATTGTCACCATCTTGATTTGAATTCCCAAATCTTATACCTCTTCATCAGCTTCTGCCTTTGTTGCAAAAGCAGTATGACCTTCCTGCCAAAGGAATTCACGGCTCCTGAAAAGGTAGAGGAACTCATGAAGTGTTTTAAGCACACAAATGTGGAAGGGATTAGGAGACACAGACCAAGATGTTCACTATATATCCGATAAACAATAAACAAATAACTCATCCAAAAACTCAATGTGCATGTTGGTAACAATGGATGGTTCTCATATCTCCCAAAGAAATTGAAAATAATGCATTTTTAGCAAAATCTACTGGAAGTATCAATACAAGCATAACCCAAAAGTTTAACAGAGCTCTGACGAAAAGGTAACAGAGAGCTATATTTTAGCGAAACATGACAGTTTAGATGACTCAAAAAAACGTATGGACAAAATATAACCCAGAAGTTCAGTATTGACTTGAATCAAAATATCATACCTGATAAATGGAGTAGGATTGCTGAACTCCCAACGGACAACATTGCACCACTGGTTCAGTTTCAAAGGCAAGTCTCGGTGTCCCCTTATCCACTTAGAGAAGTAGGGATACATGACTGTCTCACTAGTTGGACGAATCGCAATGGGAATTTCCAAATCAGACTTCCCTGATTTTGTCACCCAAGCAACCTAAAATGAAGCACTATATTTCATTTCTCATTTTTTTATCCCATGGAAGTGCAAACTTCTATAAGACATTAACAGGCTTTTATACATGCAATAATAAATGCAAAAGATATATCAACAAAGCAAAACACCCTTTTAAAAACCAGAAGACACGCTCACAATTTCACTTTCTACTTTTCAGTGAACTGAAGTTGCAAACTTGTCTACAAAGTTAACAAAATTTTATAGATGGGAGTAGTGAATGTACACAAACATTTATAAGCCAACTCCTAAATGCAGGAGATAGATAGATTTAAGACGAAAATATTAAAAATAAATCTAGATAACTATGTAGCCAGCACAGTCCAAAGGGAAGTATTGCTCCCATAAGGAAATTTAACCGTTAATCAACCATCAAGCAAAAATAATAGTATATTGGGAAAACAAGAAATATCAAAAAGATCCTAATTTTATGGTTCTATAATCTATGCCGCCCTCTAAATGTGTATGGCAAAATGCAATTTGACCGCTTTAAATAAATCAAGGTGAGCCTTTAACTATCAAAGCATCTTTGAACAATCACAAAAGAAAGTTTATGGAACAAAAAGTAAAAGGATCAGAACATTTAATTCTAACCTCTGGAGCAAAGCCTTCGATGTGATCCTTCTCCTTTTCCAAAACACTCGATGACACAAAGAGGGGAAAGTAGCAGTTTTTAATCCTCATTTTCTTTATTTCTGCATCAAAGAATGTCTGCAAATCCACATCATGGGAAACATCATTTGCCTTGACCCACTTGCCTTGACCAACTACTTATCAAGCCTCAAGAACATTAAAAGATTAGCATAAAATGCAATAGCATATAAACATAGAAAAAGAAAGAAAAAGAACAATTAAAACTCTCAGAAAATGCCAGGGGCATTTCATTAAATATCTCAATGTTTTTACTGTTACTTGAGCAAAAATAAGAAACCTATCAAAAATCCCCGAAAGAGATCTAATGTCACAGTTGATATCAAAAGCAGAAAATATAATTTGAATTAATCAGGTTACTTACTTGCATGACCTCCCAAATTGACATTGCCCATGGCCTCAGTATGTAACAACCAGATATATCATAGTACTCAATCATCTCGCCATTGACAACCACCTACACAAGTCAGTAAAAAACAAATTGGCACCTAAATATTGCAAAACATCAATAAATACATCACTTCTCTTTTCAGGATAGTACAAGTAGTGGGACCAAAGTTTTCATATAGAGGTCTGTAAGATCGTGCTTGGCACAATCTCACAGAAAATCTCCTATTAGCACACAATAATAGCAAGTAACCGGTGAAATCAGTCCCATTCTTTGATTGTAACCTATCTCACATGGAAAAGTAGGGCAGAAAACAAGATCTCATTTCGATCTACCCACTTCCAATGCCAGGATGTCCCATTAACATCCCAATATTAAGCTAGAAGAATAACCAAGACTTTAAAACAACCCAAAGAAGGATGAAATGACTGTAAAGATGACGTAATTCAAAACATCAGTAGCACGTACCTCGGAGTACCATTCACCAAAGTTGTCTTCTTTTTTGAAGGCAAGTCCTAGACCAGTCTCTTTCTTCACCTCCTTCTTTTTCCCACCTAACATTTCAAAATACAGATCATTAAAAATGTACCCAACAAACAAAGCTCGCATTTTGCCAATCCACAGGTCGAGCAGAAGCCCAGATACTCACCTCCAGCCATTTTCTGCAACCTTAATTTTCACAAGTTACTGCAAATGACAACCAAAATGAGCTTCAACCACAGTATGACAAAACATAAAACTGAAGGATAACATCACTTCAGCAAACCTCAAACTAAACAAACAAGCACCAACAGAAGAACCTAAAAGAACTGGCGTACTAAAGGCTCCAAAATGGCATGAAACGAGAAAAGGAAACCTCAATGAACGACAAAACTTGAAACCCAATTCAAAGAGCTACGTTCGGTAATAGAATATAAAAAAAGGAATACACATTGAAGATGAAGCATACCAAAGAGGCCAAGTTCCCTTCCTGTGCTCAAGGTCAAAGACACAATTGCGCGCTCAAAACATAAACCAAAGATAAGTGCTTTGTAAGTGTAAAACTCTACCCTAGACTAACTGTTAGGAAATTTGTTGGCTTCCACAGATCCCGTTGACTTTAAGTGCATATGAAATGAAAAACTATTACATAAAACCTTATTATACTTTAATTTAAATTTAATTCAATGTCATCTCTAATTTCTTAATTTTAATTAAAATTTTTAAATATTAAATTATTGAACTACCATAAAAATTCTGAAATATTATTAAAAATTTTGTGATTTATTTATATACTGATTATTATGAATCTAATTAATTTAATATTAATTTAATTATAACAAATTTACTTTTTATTATTTTAGTGTATATTATTTATTAGATTAATTTTATATTCATTTTTAAATTAATGAAATATAAGTAATACTTAGTTTATCAAATGAATTGTGAATGGATAGCAGTCTGGCAAATGATAATACATAAATGTGACAATAGATCTACTATTGTGGTTGATAGTGGTTCCAAGTTCTTGTATGTTGTTTGTTTATGACCTTTTGTGCACGTATAAACATACCATTGCCTTCAATTTAGGCAATAGAGAAAAGAAATAACACTAGTGTCTCTCTGTGACTTTCTCCTAAAACATCCTTCCTTCCCAAAAGCTTGAGTTCTCTATAATTCTACTCTTTAGGTAGATATGATCTTGTACATTAGAAAATATTAAGACCAAAATATCCTACCAAGGCAATACTAAGAGACTACTCAAAATCGGTTATCTAAAAGGCAGGCCTTGAGATATTTGGTACCTATTGTAAGGGGTTTATTTTCTCAGTTATCAACTATTTAATATTTTTAATATTATAATGTCGTTAATATATAAAAGTTTTACCTTACAAGGTATAAGTTAAAATAATATGATATACTCTAAAAAAAGTATTGGAAAATTGGGACGATATATGATTCATGCGAAATACAATAAGTATAAAAAAAATTCTTGACTTTCTAAAAGCCAAGATCACTTTAAATTATATAATATGATTAATACATGAATATAATAAAACAATCATAAATTCGCACCTTATTTTATAGCTTGATCATTTTTTTGAAGTTTCTCTCGAATTGTTCCTAAAACTAGTTTATCATAACTACCGTAGTAGCATATATGTCTGACCTTTAATGGTATCCACATGAACATATTGAAAGAATTCTACAAGTGTTAGCTTCTCCAGAGCTTGAGCTTATTTATAATAAGATTTAGACCTTTTAGAAATTTAAGTGAAATAAAATTCTAGTTTTAATTAAACTTTAATGAGATATAATTAATTATAATTAAATACCAATTCGACCAAATAAGATTCAATATCTCATATTGGTCCTTATTTATTAAATATTTCATATTTATAAAATTTCTCAAATTAGATAATCAAATTTAACTTGATTAAATTACTCTTTCGCTCTTCAATTATTCTTTATATGTGACCTATTAGGTTTCCAAAAATATTAACCAATAGATAAAAATTACAACCCTAAATCATAATTAGGATTAGATAAATTAAACTCATTTATTCTATCTCTAATTATATAATTAAATAATTTTTATCCGTAGGTTAAGATTAGGGACTAATAATACAATATAATCACCTAAATATTATAATTGTTAAAGTAGTTTTGACTAACTTTTCTGTGTATGATTTCTCTATATAATTCAATTATTTTATTATATAATGTTTTGATTAGACATAATGCAAAGAATTAATGTCAACTATATTTGCATATAATCATGTTAGATCTCTATCATTAGTATTTAATTTAATTAGTGACATTTGAAAACTATTTCTAAATTATAATTTCACCTTGGTCAAGAATTTTTCAAATCAATACTAATCGAGAATAATATAACATTATTCCTAATCACTTTATAGTTGCAAATCATATATTGATCAATCAACTACTTCTTTATAAGTCATGTTATATTCTTTGGCTATTGATTGAGTTGTCCTTAATTAGGATATGTCATAGATAGTATCAAAACATAGTAATCTCTATATAAGATACTTTGGAGATATCAAATCATATGATCTCTTATACAATCATTACAATGAGAATTTCTATAGATATACAAGTAATGTTCTAAATGAAATTCTCATATTTGCCCTATTCAGTGAACGTGTTCTCTAACAAATATTCATACATGTGTTTAAGTATCTCCATATTTTAGTTTATGAGATCAACTACTTCTTTCATAAGGAAGAAGTGTAACTTGTGCAAGTCTTTTTCATACTCTATTGATGTTCAATCTTAATATAACAATTTAGGGATAATACATAAATGCAATATGAATCTCATAATTATGATTTCATCATAATTTTATTTGTAATATATATGTATTTCATAGAATTTATCATATACATCTGAGTATGTATAAGATAAAGAATTCTTTTAAATAATTATGTCACTAAAACTACAATCAATCGATTAGTTGCAGGATATAAATCAAAAGAGGGTACAACTTAAAATTACGTAACATAACAGGGATCAATGTCTTAAAAATAAATTAAGATAAGGGAAATAAGGAAATTAGAGATTATGAATACAACAATAGTCATAAGCATTACAAATTTATTATGAAAAAGAACTTCTTAACATAAATTAAATCTGTTAAGAAAATATATTATAATTGTATATAAAAAAACAAATAAATCTGATATAGAAGATTTGGTAACTAGTAGCCAATGATATGCTAACATTTCACCTAATATGTTTTGATAATAGTAAATCTGACGGGAATTATTAAAGAAAGTAATAACTAATTTTTTAGGAACCATGGTATTAAGGATAATTTACTAGTCTTGGTTATAAATTTTTTACTTTACAAGAAGACTCTTATCCTTAGAAATTTGTAACTTGACAACGCAAGAGAGGAAGGAGATTTTGGGATAAGAATAGATAGACTAGCAACCATTATATTGTAAACCATCTATAATTTGATTTAGAAACGAATAAGATTTTAAGTTTTGATTGTTGTTCAGGATGGAAATATATTGGGTTGGGTTCAAGTTGCCTATAATCTTAGCCCATTTAAAATTTTTTATTTTGCCATAGACTTGACTCGAGATTCAATCAAACTTGAATCATACAGTAATGGAAATAGATCGAGTTAAGCTTGAACTATCAATTATATGAGCTAGTTCAAAATTTTTATTTTGGCATGGACCTGATTTGAGATTCAATCATACTTGAATCATACAAATTGAACTTGAGCCCAGTCATATTCTAGTCAATTAAAAGATCAATCAAGTCTAAATAATTTGATTTAAAAATGAGTTTAATCAAACTTCACTTAATTATACACTTACAAGAATTTATCAATGTTAAAACCACAAGTGCATGATGTAATTATAGCTAGCATATGCAAGTACAAGTTAATCTTGTGAGGACTGTAAGTACTAACAATTATCCTTTTTCTATTACCTAACTGTCAAATCAAATTAAAAATTTTAATTAAAAATTAAAATAAACGAATAAACTATGCTAAGATTGAACAATAATGAACTTAAGACAGAAGAAAACACTTGGAAAAGTCGATATCAAATAAATAGTACCTAGGTGATGAATCCCTCTAAGAATCTTTGAATATTAACCCTTTATCATGCAATTAAATTACTGATTATTGGACCATGAAAATTCCTATCTTATGTGAATATCTTTCTTAAGATTATTAAAAACTAATCCATTTGTTGATTAATAGAAATCTTTCTAATTAAAACCCCTAGGATTGCATTATTGATTCATGACTTTTATTATTAGGTTTGACCGTAATCTAAAGGATTTATGTTGACATATCTCTAGGTTTGGATACAATTCTTTCCAATTATGGTAGGTCTATTTACTTAAAAAGATTTCTCAATCTCAATCATATGAAATCAAATTATGAACTAATGTTCTAGATATATTAGAACAAGAATATGATGCATAATTGAATCGCAATAAATCAATCAATATAATTGCATTTAATAAAAGATCAAATCATATTGTTATCACAACTTAAGGTTCATCAGACCTAGGCACTAAACAAATTAGTTCCTATCCATAGAAAACAAAACCAAAGACAAATATGCAGAATAATAACTAGAAAACAAAGAAATCATAATTCTAAATCTCCCTTTTTTTTCTAATGGAACTCTTTGCAATATGGATTGAATGTTGTTATCTATTGGATCATGTGATGTATTCTTCGTGTTTCCCTCGTTCTTTGATCAGAATTGTCGCCTATCTATGTTTCTTATGACTTAAAACTCTTTAAAACTTGTTTCCTTGTGACTTGCCTCCATTCACGTCCTTTTATAGTAAAAACTAAGATTTTTAGGATATACACAGTCAATATACACAGGCGTATGGGTGGCTGTATATCTCCAAAAATACTTAAATTCATGATTTTACACAAGCACAAAGACTTACACAGGTAATATACACGGTTGTGTATATCAATATACACGAGCATGTAACTCTACATGACCAAAAACAGAATTCTTCAAATCTTGCACATCTATAGAGACTTACATGGTTATGTCTCTTCAAGTTGCTTCAAATATTTGTTTCATGTCATGAATTCATCTGATTCTTCTCTTTTTGGTCTATAAAGGCAATAATCACCTATAAACATACTTGAAGCGATTTAAGTACCAAAAATACTATAAAATATTAAATAACAAGTAAAACACGTTAAATATAGGTATATAAATATAGTCAAATAATCGTTTATCAATGCATTTGATTGAAAGTTGACATTTAAATTTATGCATAATATTTTATTTTGGAATATTTATGTTTAAAACTAGTTTTGTATGTATAATAATCATTCAAGTTTGACAAAGTAGATACTAACAAGCATGTAAAACAATGATTTTTTGTATGTTGCCAATGGTTTAGTATTTTTGTTCATAATAGTTTGCACCACTTCATCTACATATAAAAAAATCCTTATATAAATCATATCCAATTATGCAATAATTTTATAAAATGAATGTATAATAATTAACAAATTGATATAAATTTATCATGGGGTATTTTTTGAAAAAGACCTTCATTTAAATGAATGGTCTCCACTGTGTTCATATTCTTTACATTTGTCACAATATAAAAAAGAAAATATAAGAAATTATGATAAATGATTATTAAAATTATTAAAGTAAAAAACTAAGATACCATAAAGTATAAAGTTTACGTTAAATATTTTTAGTACCTAACTAACTTCAGGCACACATAAGGACTTTTTATAATTTTAGGATAAATTCAACTACAATGAGGCTCATTATTCTACTAATAGTTACTAAAAGCATACACGAAAACAAAAATAGATACTAGACTTACTAATAGATCTCTTGCAATTGCTTACATAATTAGATATTGAGGTCCATTCGACTCCCACCATAATATTCCTCAGCTACAGTCACAATATATACTTTCAATAAATTATCTAACTTCATCATAATATAGGTAATTCTAACCCTTTTTCCTTTATAAATTCAGTAAAAAGAAGACTCAATATTCCAACTTTGCTTGATAATGATGTATTAATAAAAGATGAAGCTAATATTAGACTATTGTGATCCAATTTTTTCCCTTTTTATTAATAGTTATTAAACATATCATACCAAGGTTGTCTAATGATATCAATATGTTATTTAACTTGATCACCATGTAACTTCCTATAAAAACTTGATTGTCCTCCATCTCATACCTTAAGTCTAACACATCAATAATTGTCACAATAATACTTAATAAACACCTCAATATACTTAATTGTCAACTTTAGCATTAAGTAATTCTATCTTATTGGACAATCCTGAACCAACTTCGTAATGTATGGAATATGCAATTCTCTTATAGTTCCTTTAAAATTTTTAATCCATTCAGGTGTTATACTCTAATACACCGTGCTATTCTAGATTGCATGTACCCTTTTTTTATTAGCTCTTATTCACTATCAAATTCACTATATACATAAAATAATGCACATGGAAAACTTATCACCCATTAGTAAATCCCCTACTTGTAAATTGGCTTAACTTTGTTAATTATATCATTGTTCGAGCTATAGTTATCCAAAGTTATGGTTGAGAGCTTTGTGCTGATGTTATAATCCGTCAAGAAATTGACCAATATATTTGTTAACTTCTCACTTATAAATATAAATAAACATATCATTTAAAAATATAAGCAAATAGCAATTATGATATAATCAAAGAACAAATGATAATAAAATTAAAGAATATTATTTACTTCAAAATTTGACTACTAAAAGTCCAACAATTGTCAAACTAATGCTTAGTCACTTCTATATAACCTTTCTTTTTATTTTTATCCATCCACATGTCCGATGTAATGGCAACTAATATGTGATTAACTAACAACATCTTTAATGTAAAATTCTTTTGTTCTTCGTAAATTTTGAAGATGCCTTTCTTGATGTTATTACGAGATAGCATCTTTAAGGTCACTGAAGTTAGGTAGAAACATCTTGATGTCATGATTATCCACAAAAGAGAGTGGATATTGATTCCTTATGATCACATTCTTAAACAAATGATTATATTTCTTAAGATTATAAGTCATGATATTCAATTTACTTTTTCCTTTCATTAAATTAGGAGTTAAAAAGTTATGATTTCCTGATACCATCTTTCTTTTATTACAAGACTTCATATGCCTTTTTGAATGAGATGTTTCACCTTTAAAATCTTTAGTTAAAATCTTATAGCAATATTTGCATTATGCCTTATCAATTCTATCACTTGATTTAGTCCTTATAAAGTGATTTCAAATATTACTTTTTATCTCCAATGAAAAGGTTCCTTCAATGTTAACTGTTTATTCAGTTGGCATATAACTAGTTATTAGATTAAATGTCAGACCCCGTTTTCGGAGTCTAACTCCTACTTGCTCTGATACCACATCTGTCGGACCTGGGTTCGGAGTCCAACTCACATGCAGAATATCTTAATACGTAAGTTATCTCCCAAAGAGAACACCTTGACCATTATC
>JAOQMS010000002.1:36116277-36181798 GCA_027563885.1 Erythroxylum longipes | reverse complement strand
TCATCAATTAAAAAATTGTAATTAATTAATTAATTAAAATATAATTAATTAAAATAACATTATTATTTATTTTATTATATTATATTTAATTAAAATATACAAGAGAGATGCGAACATTTGAGAGTGAATTAGGTTTCAAAGTATGGGAGGGTATTTTTGGACATTTCCTTGTGTATTTAGTTTTTGTCCATAGGACAAGAATTTTTGTACCACAGATTGGGAGGTACAAAAAATTTGTATCTTTGTCCTTTGAGGACGGAAAGAAAATGGGTAAGGACAGTAAGCAAACGGTGCGGAAGACAGGACTTTTATGTCCTTATTTACTGTCCTCACCCATAAGGACACTAACCAAACACTGCGCAAGACTTCATAACTTTTATTTTACCTTAAATTTCAAATAATATAAATATGAATAAAAACATCTTAAATATTATACAAATTTCTTCTTATAATTAGTGCTTGTTAAGATGTGTATGAATTATTAAAACTAACAAATTTACCTTATAATAATTAATAAATTTTATTAATTCTAATAACAAATCTAATAAGCCTTACAATCCTTTCAAAGCTTTTATTATATTGTAACATACATATAATAATAGATAAATTACAAATAAATTTTAATTAATGAGCATAATCTTATTATAATTGAAAACTTTTACTAAAACTGGTTAATTATAATTAATATTTCTTTTTTTTGTCTCGTTTTCTATCTCTCTTTTCTCCTCTCTTTTGTGATTGGCTTTTTCTTTCCTTTTTTTAACAAACTTTTGATCTCTTAGGCATACCTTAAATCTTTTCTCCCCTTCAACCCTCCCACTAATTTTCACTCTCCCTCTTATTCTTTTGTTCCTAGTTACATTATGAAAAGCCTCTTTAATTCAACTATTTTTGATCAAATATTTTCAAGCCCTCCAACTCAAACTAAGAGAACCCTCTTAATTGGAGTTACTCTTCCTTCCTCTTTAAGACAAGCTCCTATAGTCCCTTATAAGTTCCTTCAACTTTAGTTCTTGTTACTTTATGCTTATCTTTTCCCTCTGGCCAAGTTGCACCTGCCCCCAACTCCTCCTCCATTCCAAATAGAAGAACTTAGTTTAAAGTCCTCGGAGACTTTTCCCCCTCCGTAATAAACAAATAATAACTCCACCAATTCATGTATTAAATGAAATAGTAACAAAATATGAAGCCACTCTCATTAGACTTTTCAAAGGAAAAAAAAATCCCATTTTCCTATTATGAACGAGTGGGCTCAAAAACTGGTGAAATTTGAGTGGATTAAAAGAGGTCTTTATGAATAAGGATAACATATTCCTATTCATATTTGAAACTCCATCCCAGGCTCAAAAAGTATTGGACTCAGTGCCTTAACACATCAACTCCAAACTAATCTTAATCCAAAAGTGGAGGCTAATTATACAATTTCATAGTCTTAGGTAACCTCAAGTCTTGTATTTGGGTTAATATCCACAATATTCCATTGGAATATTGGACCAATGAGGGCATGAGCTACTTAGCAAGCAGACCTCTTTGTCTTAATGAAGCAATAACAACTATGAAAATAATCAATTTTGCAAAGTTTTGTGTCTTTATTGATCTAAAAAAATTATACCTAACGTGATTCCTTTAATGAGGCTAGATGAGAATAAAATTTTTTATATGGATATGGTCTCCATCACCTACTTTTGGAAACCATAATCTAACCAGCATAGTGGAGTATAGAAACCAACAGGTGGATCATTCATTATTATTGACTATGAGGAGCTAATGCATAAGGATACTTTAGATAATTAGCTTAATGAGGAGAACTTTGATGGGAAAGACACTAAGGATATTGATAAGCGGGGAGAAAACTTGGAGAATGACATGGATGGTGATGTATATCCCTCAAGCTTTGAGCAAGCAACTCCCAATATTCAAGATAAAAATATGTTTAAGTTTGTGATTACCAACATCTTTATTATAAAAACCATTCAACCTAGTACCTCTAAAATTAATCAAGTGGAAATTGATCCATCCATCAATATCAATAATATAGGGATTAATTTGATGCATAGAAATCAGATAGTAGGGTTTGAGCTGAACATTACTAACTTTGCTTATTATAAGGAACTTTGATTTATATAATCTTAAGTAGGTTGAAAGAAGGAAGTATATTAGGAGAAATATATACAATTCTTCTTCTTTATAATATCATTATTAGCTTGGAACACAAGAGGGCTCAACAGTTCCACGGAGCAAAATTCTCTGCATGAGTTGTTTCTACACTATCAAACCTTGTTTAATTGGTTTATTAGAAATAAATCTAGTTGAGAATAAATGTAATAATTGTAGTCTTTTTGGAAGCATTGGTAAGTCATCACTAACAACCAATGCTATTTTTATGAAAGGATTTTAATCGCTTTTAATCCAAATAGAATTGAAATTCTCCATTCCATATGCACATATTAATTAATCCATATGTCAGTCAAGATGAAGCAAGTGAGATGCTCCTTTTAAGTCTACTTCATTATACTTTTAATCACTTTTTCCAAAGGAGATATTAGTGTAACAAATTAAAAGATATTGGCTCTATAATCACATCTCCTTAAATCATATTGGAAGACTTCCACAGTGTGATCTTTCCATCTAAAGTGGAAGCCAAAGAATGCTCAAGAAATTACACAGAGGACCTAAAAGATTGTGTGAGCTACTTGCAAATGAATTTTCTCAAAATGGAAGCGAATTTCTTCACATGGTGTAATAAGCATATTGGTTTATAGAAAAGAAAAAGCTTGATATGGCCTATGCTAATGCTCAATGGATATATGGATTCCTAAATAGTAAAACTATTTTTTAGAATCCACTTTTTCCGATCATTCACCAATTTTGATTTAAAATTTCATCACAATTTAAAGGAGCCACACACCTTTTAGATGCAACAATTATTTAACTGATGTTAAAAGGTTTGAAGAGGCTATTCACATAGGGTTAAGCTTCTAAGTCTAAGGCCTCAAGATGTTTATATGTATAAGGAAGCTACAACAAGTGAAAGAGGAGCTTAAATTCAATATCAGAAAGGTTGGTAACACTTTAATTATTATCTCTATTTATAGGGAAAATCTCTCAAGGATCAATCTCTCTTCTACTCTAATTTTATTGATTACAAGCTATAAAGTAAGGAAATATTGCTCTATTAAATAATAACCAAGCAATGGTTGTTAACTTCTTAATTCTGAAACAAAGAGTTAGTGATTCTTCTATAAGTAAGTGCTATCAAATAGGAATGTTAATATAATTTCATCTTTAATGTTGGATAATGGTTCTTTAATTGAGTGCTACTTATGGCTTAGGTTCTAATTGCTTATCCTATGTTCATCTGCTATATTCTAACATTAAGGAGCATATTTCCTCTAATCACAAGGGTTAGTTGATTAGGCCTTTCATAACTATGGATGCAGAGAGACTTGTTTTTGCTCTTAATCCTTATAAAGCTTTAGGGCATGATGGACTTAATGGCTTTTTCTTTTAGAAAGAATGACTTATAATTAAGGATTTGATAATTTATGTAGTGTTATAATTATTTAAACATGGAAATATTTTTAAGGAACTTTATAAGACCTTTTTTTATTTGATCCTTAAGGTGAATTCCCCTAAAAATTTAAAGGAATTTAGGTGATTTCCAAGCTAATAGATAATATCCTTTAAAATGTGCTAACCAAACTTATTTGTGCTTCCTAAGGTGCTTTTATCAGTGGAAAATTGATTGGGATAGTATCTTAATAGACTAAGAGCTCTTTAAGAATTACAATAGAAAGCTTTCTAATAAGAATTGTGCTCCTAAAATGGTGAGATTTTTAGGTGTAAAGTTAGACCATATTTCTTAACTAACATTAGTAATGGTGATTCCACATTCTTCTGGCATGATAATTTGTCTAGTATGAGGCCTTTAAGTAAAAACAATGAAATAGTCTCTTTGAGTATCTTGAAACTAGATAGTGCTCTGGTGAGTCAAGTTTTGAACAATACTCATTAAACTTAGAGTTATTGCCACGAACTAGTATAAGGGAACATCTTTTTAGAATTGTGTTCAATCCTGATCGGGATGATACTATCAATTAGAATTGCTACCAATATGTTCGGTTTACTAACTCTTTATATAAGGAAATGTTAAGAACTCATGCTCCTAAAGTAGCTTGGCACATATTAGTTTGGATGAAATAAGTAAGCCCACATACCTTTATGTTTCTATGGTTAGCTCTTAGAAGAAGATTAAGCATTACTAATAGGCCCCAAAATTTCATGAACCTTCCCATAATATGTTTCCTTTGTTTTGAAGAACTTGAGTTGATAACCCATCTTTTTTTTAAATGTACATTATATTCCTTCATTTGGTTTCAAATTAAGTCCTTTTGTAATATTTTTCCAAGTGATTCATGCTTACTTGATATGATTAATTAATTTTCTTTATAACAATCTAATAACAGAGGACTTGAAAGTGTTGAAGATTAATTTTGGATTTGTCTTATATATGATATGGAATGAAAGGAGTAAAATAATATTTCAAGGGATAGTTACTATAATGGAAAATATACTACATGAGTTGATAAGGAATATAAGACTACACATATTGGCACATCAAATACACAAAAGATGTAGTAACTATTTTTTAATTAAATGATGTTTGCCTGATTAGAACTCGAGTAGTTGTGTTAATTATGTGATGGAGACATGGCTCTTAGAGTAATGTAGACATATAGATAGGTAGGAGAAATAATATTGGAATATGGTTAGGGGAAGGATGTACTATCTCCTAGCAGCCAATATTTCGATAATAACTACTGGAATTTTTAATGAGTAAGGATGAAGAACACTCTCTTCTACGTTAGTTGTTTAATAGCTCTAGATAACTTCATTCTTGTAGATTTTATGTTTATTTATGAAAGCTATCATAACTAATTGTAGCTTTGTAACCCCTTCTTGTGGGATCATCTTAATGAATCATTTATTTTTTAAAAATGAATTTTGAGCTTAATTTTAATGATACCAGAATATTGAGCTACTTATGATTTATTTAATATAATTAAAATAGAATTATATTAATTACAAGTAAAGCATGTAAGTTTTAAAACTTGAAAGGATGGATTTTTTTAAGAATATTACTCTACTAGAAAAAATAAAAATTAAAATAGGAACATTCTATTTGAAGATTATTCAATTTATTTGAAGAAATTCATATATTAAGATTCCAAGACCAAATCACTTAGTCATTTGAAGAACTTGAACTTGAAATGTATTAAGGATGATAGTCAAATGTATGTTTTAATCTTTAATGTTTCTCTCAAAATTTAAAAAAAGTACCTTAATGCTTCCATGTATATAAGCTTTCAATAATATATAAATCATACCAAATTATTCTTATATGGACAAAAGATATTAACTTTAGCTCTCTAACACTGTTATCACTATTTCAAATGACGTAATAACCAATTTTTACTTAAAGCACTCACTATTGTCATTGTTGCAATCTTGTTGGTTGCCTTTCCTCTAAATCTCTAAATTTTCAATTAATGATTTAAATCCCAAACTTCTTTCCATTTCACTCTCTTCCTTGAAGTCAAAGATTAGGAGATATTCCCAATTAAAGTTTTATAAGCAAAGAAGTTATGAAATTATGTCTTCTATTGTCTTGTTGAGTGGTGATACAAAGTTGAAACAAAATTACTTAAATTTGTCTAATTTTAATGTTATAATTATTTATATAAGGACCCTTATTTGATTATTTATTAATGATTGTGATCTTAAAGTTATAATATTATTATGTATTGTTTATATACATTATATAGTTATTTTACTTATTTGTTACGATAACTATTGTATTATTTGATTACTTATTTAATTATATACTAGTATATAATCTCTTGGATGAAATGAACCAATTTGCAATTTTGAATTAAGATAGTGAGCTAAAATTATAGCTTGAGATAAGATATGTAAGAGGGTAGTTAAACATATTTGATAAAGTTGATAATGACTTTGTAAATTATATGTAAATATATGAGATGAGGATAGATTTCTAATACCAAACATTCATAAAGATTAATATAATCAAACTATAATAGCAAGAGGTTGTAAGTTTGATGATAATATAAAGGATTATTAATGTTTATATTACAAATAAGTAGTCATATGCACATTTATACACCAAAAATTTTAGTTATTAATAGGACTAATAAGCTAGGGACATTTGAAGGACAAGATAAATAACACAATATGGATGTACAAGATGGATAAACTGTCCAAGGTAGGATAGAAGAGAGTAATGCAACGGAAAAGGTTGATATAATGAAACATAAAATCGATTGGAATATAAAATGAGATAGGTGAGAAAAAAGAAATGAAAATCCAAAATGTGAAATATATCCATATATACAAAATGAATATGAAAGGTAAAATGTTCCAAAATGGATTGGGTATAGAAAATAAGTTAAAGATATGTTCAAGCAACAAAATAAGATTAATAGGAAAAAATATAATTGCTTTAAGTAAACATGATATTCAAGATACATATGTTATATATGTATATGTGTTTGTGTGTGTGTGCACATATGTGTGAGTGTGTGTGTTTGTGTATGTGTACGTATGTATATGTGTATGTTTGTGTGTGTGTGTGTGTGTGTGCTTATATATGTTAAAAGCATATTTGAAGATGTAGATGTTAAAGATGAAGATAGCCATGATGATGAAAGAAAATAAGGACATAGATGAAGAAAATAATGAGAAGGGTAAAAGAATGTTTATGTAGTTTAAGAAATCTTAAAAAAATCCTATGATCTAATTATTAAAAAAAACTCCTAGTTTTTAGTTTTCCAAAAACCCCTTATTTTAGACTTTATATAAAATAATGACGAGACACATATTGTATGAATACCAGACGTGGACTAGTCAAATGTTATTTATATAAAAATTCAATACAACTCTTAAACTCAAACAAAAATAATTAGATTTGATACAAACAAATAATTTATTTTAATTATTAATTTAATTTGAATTTAATTCATTCAAGTCGAGTTTAAAAGCCGAGTTAGGTTATCATATTAATGACATTTTATTAATCCAAGTTTGATATTGATAATACGGTGTATTTTGTCTTTAATTTTTAACTGAAGTATAAGATAATAGGTTTTTTTTGAAAAACTGAAAATTAGGAGGTTTTTTTTAATGATTTTAAAGATTATGGGTTTTCCTAAGTTTCTTAAAGTACAAAGGAGGTTTATGTCTTTTACCCTAGTAAATGAAGAAGCTTTATCGAAACTCAAAATGACTTTAATGTGTCAAATTAAGATGGCCATTAACTAATGATTATTGAATAAAGTGATTGTGGTAGCTTCTTGGACATTGATGACTACCATAGTGGAAGTCACAAGGATAACCATTACAATCTAGTGAATATCAGGCTACCATTTCCATAAAAATTAGTGGACCGCAATAATTATAAATTTTTTTGTTATCAAATAAAGAATAAATATGCTAACAATCACCAAAAAAAAGAACCTATTGAACATAATAACATGCTATTGTATTTCTTAAATATCTTTTGAATACCAAACTTCTATTAGAAACAAGTTGTATATATTTTACTTTAATATAATATCATGCCAATTTTTGTATCTTTTGAATGCCAAACCTTAACTAAAAAATTAGACTGTTATATATAAAAATCTTTTTCTATAGATTTTCCTTTAATGTTAACATGCCTTTTTATGTATATTTATATTGAATTATTATAAGGGAAAAAAGATAAAATGTAACATAAAATTCATTTTGATAATAGTAAGATTACAAGTTGGTCATTATATGAAACTTAATTGTCAATTTGTCTATCCTATATCTATTTTTATAATGTAACTCATAATTAAAGAGACATTAATTATAGGGAATCCTATAATTATATTAACTAACATCAACATCAACATCAACTCATTCTCTTACATAAAAAATATCAATGTCCAACTTTTTTTTTGAAGTTCTCCTTAATTTCTTCCATATTCTTTTTATGGCCTTTATTTTTCAAAATTTGCACTAATTCCTTAATATCTTTATTGTTACCCGGTGTCTCTACTTCCCTTCTTTTGTTTCAGCTTCCTTCTTTTATGTAGATATTATCTCCATAGTTTTTAAATTAAACAATAATTTTTAACAAATTGTTCATCATGCCATATTTAAAGATTATAATTTCACCTATAAAATGAATTATTGAAGAAATGTGATTCAGCTATAGTTAAATTCAATTGATCTTGATAAATAGAAGATCGAGATGAAGATAATACTAGGGATTTGAACCCCTAATTGAAAAATTAGAGATTTAAAGGAGAGGTAATGATTTGAAGTCTCATAGTGGCAATTATAGTCTCCTTAAATGAAATTTAGTAATATAAGACAAATTGAACACAATGTCAAACAAGTTTAAGACAGAGTTGATGTCTTCCATTTTTGTAATATTTGATATGCTTATATAATGTTTCGGGGTTATTAGTACATATGAAATATTGACATATTTTTATAATTTTAAAGAAAATATTAAGGACCAAAATATACTTTTTTTCCCCTTAAGATGAAAAAAGAATAGTCAAATTGGTCACTTGAAGTGGTGGTTAACTCAAAATGGAAAATGTTCTCCAAGTTAAATACAATATAGTTCTCTAAAAATTGGAGTAATATTGGTTTTTTGTTTTGCATAAGTCTTCTTTAGATATCATGATGACGATGATTAATATGAATCATAGTCCTATGTAATATATCTAGATCTTTTGGACTAATATAAACCATTTGTACATCTAGAGTGTATATATTTTATTCAATGAAATTAATTACTTTTTTTTTAAAAAAGTCATTTAAAATAGTACAAAATGTTAACAACCACCAAATTGGTATCCATCCTATAACAAATTGACACACTAATGTTAATTCATATATAAGGACCAAATAATCATTTTATATCATCAATCATTATATTGGGTTGTGAGACTAATAAAGGGTTATTGTGGATTGTTGCGAAACTGGGTTGAGATCTAATCCCGACCATAGAGGAATAATTACGAAACTTTTTCGTATTTTGAATTCCTGAAAACTAAGATCACCTTAATTTTATAAAATGATTAACATATAATCATAATAATGCGTGAATCTAAATTCGTACCTTATTCCGAAGCTTGATCATAATTTTGTCGTATCCTTTAAACTATTTCTGAAATCGATCTATCTCAACTATCGTAGCCACACAAATGTCCGGGCTCTAACGGTATTCACAGAATGAGTTGAGAGAACTTTATAACTGTTACAGAGAGGATTAAGTAAGAAGTGCTAGCTCTATAGAGCTTAAGCCTATTTATAATAAACTTTGGACGTTTTAGTAATTTAATTGAAATTAAATTCTAATTTCAATTAAAATTTAATTAGAATTACAAATAATTCTTATTAAACACCAATTATGCCTAAATAAGATTCAATATCTCGTATTGATCCTTATTTATTAAATATCTCATATTTAACCATAAAATTTCTCAAATTTTATAATGAAGTCTAACTTGGTTAAATTAACTTTGCCCTCTTCAGCTCATTCTATATGTGAGACCCATTAGGTTCCCAAATATGTTGGCAATGATTTAAATTATAATTAAAATTAGATAAATTTAAACTTCTTTTAATTTATCTTTAATTCTTTAATTAAACACTTTATAATCATAGATCAAGATTGGCGTCTAGTAATGCATCATGACTACCCAAATATTTAGGAATGTCAAAGTAGTTTTGACTAATCTTTCCATGCATGATTTTTCCGTATAATTCAATCCTTTCATCATACAATGTTTTGATTATACATAGAGCATGAAATTCATGTCTACTCTATTTTGAGTCTAATCATATTAGTTCTCCGCCATTAGCTATCGATTCAATTAATGACATTTGTAAACTATTTATAAAGCATCATTTCACCTTGGCCAAGGATTTCCTGAATCAATACTAATCGAGAACAACGAAACATTCTCCCTAATTACTTTAGGGTGATGAATCCTATTTTGATCACTTAACTACCTCCATATAGTTCATGCTATAGCTAATAACTATCGATTAAACGACTTATGATTAAATAGATCATAAGTAGTATCAATATATAATAATCCCCATACAAGATAACTTTGATGATCTTAAGTCAAATGATCACTTATATAATCATCATAATGAGAATTCCATAGACATACAAGTAATGTTCTAAATGGATTTCTCATATTGGGTCTATTAAGTGAACTTGTTATTTAACAAGTACCCACTCATTTATTTAAGTATCTTTATATTTTAGCCTATGAGATCGACTACTTCCTTCATAAGGAAAAACAAATCGTGTGCTAGTCTTTTTATGTTCTATTGATATGCAATCTTAATAGAACAATGACTAGGAATATTTAGAAATAATACATAAATGCAATATGAATCTCATAATTATAATTTCATTATAATTTCATTTGCAATGTACAATTATGCCATGAACTTTATCATATACATCTAAACATGTACAAGATAAAGAATGTCTTTAAATAATTTGTCACTAAACTACAACCAAAGAGATTAGTTGTAGGGTATAAATAAACATGGATATCATTATTTTTTTTTAGTTTAAAATTTTGTTCACATAAAAAATAATCTTGTATTGTATTTCTATACACTAAGATCAAATTTGGTTAAAAGAATTATATTTCATATTCTTTATAAGATGTTTTTAAAATAAATTAAGGAAGAAATGTTTTAGCAATTTCTCTTCATCCTTAAAAAAAGAGGTTCATGATGGAACTTAATATTCAAGGACACTTAGCAACTAAAGTAGGTCTCTAACAGGACCAAATGATTATATATTTGGTGTAGTTTCTCTTACGCTATTATTTATATTTGTTTACTTGATTTTATTGCTTAATTATGTTGATTGAATTAAACTCACATCATCTCACAAGTATTTTATATAATTTTTAGAAATGCTTTTAAAATTTTCGTTGCTCATTTTTAATTTAAAAAAATTAATTCACTCCTTCTTTAAGTATTCATTATGAAAACATATTATATCAATAATATGTTATATGAATTATAATTAAAGAATAAAAATAAATAAAATATATTAGTGTAAATTATTAAAAATTGAAACTTTACTCAATTCTACAATATTAGCCCAAAATTTTAAAAATGACATCAAAATGCTCCAACTTTCAAATTTTTGTAAAAATATCCGGTCATTATATATTCATTAACAATGCCGATATGACTAGCTATGTAAGATGACTTTTTTGCCACATCGAAACTTTTACTATAATTACAACGTGTAAAATTAATTTTTTAAAATAAAAATAAAAAATAAGATAGCAAATAGCAAAATCCTTTGCACTCTGTAACTATCAGCTTTGTTGCAGGTATTGTTTTTCAATGGAAGTTATCTCTTCTGACTACCAATCACAAAGACTACCCCAGTTCTTACTAGAGCTCACTTTGCTAATATAAAGGACTATAAGCTGGTGAAGAGTTTTAAAGTGGTGAAGTCTATGTTCTATGTCAAGTTAGTGAAGAAGTGGAAACTCGTTGCTCTTATTGCGTTGACATGCTACGTTAGTTCAGGTAATTTCGGTTACTAACATTTTCATGGGTCATATTGGAAATTATGAGGTCTCTATTGTTGCCACTTCTCTATCTATTATCAAAACCTTCAATTTTGGTTTCATGGTTAGCTTTTGTTTACCATTTTCACCTCTTCTACTTTGTATTCCATTTGTCTGAATTTTCATGTCTAAGTTTTTGCATACTTTTGTGTGTTTGTTCTTATGTAGGGATGGCAACGGGGCGGGACGGGGGCAGGGAGTACCTTCCCCGCCCCGTCCCCGCCTGGCACTCCCGCTCCCTGTCCCCGACCCCCGATCCCCGAAGTGGGGATATTTTTTTCTCATTCCTCATCCTCAAAATCCCCGCGGGGTCCCCGCGGGGACCCGAATCCCCGAACCCTCACCCTTTATGGCTGCACCCATATAAAGTTGGTTCATATGATTATATCACACTTCCATAAAATATATTATAGTGCAATAAAAAAAAGTCGTTATGTTGAAAAATTCAACAGGAGCCTTCTTGAACCACAATCTTAAATTCTCAACGCTCAGTATATTCTAAAATTCTCAATGAACTATTCATGAATGACAACTGAAAATATAACGTGAATTACAACTGAAAATATAACAAAAAAACTTTTATTGTCAAAAAAAAGAAGAAATGCATGTCATTTCAAACATTAAACTAAGTCCACCATCCTAAATTTGAGAGGAAACCACAGAACTGAAACGTTGTAGTCTTTGTCGATTATACCCAACTTTTAGTAAAGAGTATAAAATTAAAAATATATAATATATTTATAAAATTATCGTTAATGGAGATCCCTAAGGGGCAGGAATTATTCAACCCATCTCCGTCCCCGACTTTGTCTCAAGGGATATATTTGCCTCATCTCCGATTCTACGGGGTAATTTTTTTCCCAATCCCGGCCCCAAACAGGGAATGTGGGAATTCCCGAACCCCGAACCCAAATTGCCATCCCTAGTAGCAAGTATTCTTACTTAAATTAGAAGACTAACTATTAATACTATTTCAAACAGAGCTCTAAATTACTATTTCTATTTTAGTAGAAAACTTGACTAATTCTTCTTTAACTAGAACTCTAATATAATATTTGTTGGTTCCTAGATGGTACACAAGAGAAGGGAGGGTGAATGGTGTGTTTTTACTTTTTACCTTATTTGTAAAATAACGAATAAATTGCCTATTCTAATAAATGGTGATGACAAATTTATATAAAACAATTACAAGAATAATAAAAGAGAGTATGTAAAGAGAGACAAACCTAATTTATAATGATTCAACTAAAAAACTTGACTGACGTCTACTCCTTAAAATCAATTTAGAAATTCATTATCGTCTTTTTCAATAGGTGAAGAGAAGCCTTTTGTACATGCATCTTCCTTTGAGTGAAGAGAAACCTTACATATCTTTGTTTTTTAGGATGAAGAGGAACCCTTTTACAATATTCTTTTTCATAAGTGAAAAGGAACCCTAAATGATTCAATTGCTCATAAATACCTCAATCATTCAAATACAAATCAGGAACTCCTTTCTTGATCACATAGTATATTAAGGGCTTATATCATGCTCACACACAAATTAATATAGTGAAACTCTCTCAAAATCTTCATAAAACTCTCTCTAATGCCTAACATTCTTCCCATAACTCATACACTCAAAATAACCTCAATGGTCGCTATAAACAAAAACTAGTCATATTAGCTAGCTTTTAGGACATTAGCCTATTAATATTTGATACTTGTTGATGAATATATCAACCAATGTTCCTATACAAACTTTTGGTTCATAAAGTATCTTTCTTTTAAAGACAACGATCAACTAATATATCACTCTGGTAAACTAGTGTAAGTATATAATGCACAAACCAATATGTTACATTATTTTATAGGAGTTCTGCTAGCTTAGGTTTAGTTTAGCTATCTTAACCTAAAATAAAAAATGAAATAGAATGAATAGTGTGGCACCAATTAGACCATCAGCTAGCTAATGTGTCAAACAGTAAACCATCGGCTAATTAAAAAGTTTAAGATAGTTAGTCAATAGGTCTTTTAAAATGTTACAAATTGAGTGTTTCAGGGTGTGTGAACTTAAATGGTGAGAAGAAAGTTGAATTTGTTAGGGATTTGCATGCTAAAGTTTGAGGTAACATTGAGAGGAGGAATAAGCAGTATGTAAGGCAAGCAAACAAAGGGCCAATTGAGATTTCTTTTGAACCTGGTGATTAGTTTTAAGTGCACTTTAAGAAGGGGCCATTTTTCAAATAAAGGAAATCTAAGTTGTAGCCAAAAGGGATGGACCTTTTCAAGTTTTAGGGAAAATTAAAAAAAAAAGATTATAAAATTGCTTTACCAAGTTCTTATGGTAATATTAGTGCTACTTTCAATATTATTAATCTTTCTTTATGTGATGCAGGTGATTCAAAGACGAATCCTTTTGTGGAGGGAGAGAATAATGGGGATCAAGTACCAACCTTTAATGTTGAGCACTCCCGAAATCCTTTGGAAGGCATAGGAGGTCCAAAGACTAGATCAAGAGCCAAGAGAACGAAATAAGATTTACTAACACTTGTATCTAAGTAGCAAGATTAAGAGCATAACAAAGTAGAATCAATCGGAGTTTCAAAAATAGTCAATATTTTGCATTGCTTTAAGTTCAGTCCAACAAGCTTAAGCTCGTCGAGTGTATTTCTAGCAATTAAAGTCTCAAAAGTCTAAAACTTTCAGAATTCAAAGAAGCATATAACTGTTCAATATTTCCAAGATTGTTTCGTCATTTATTTGAGCTAATAATTTAGTTATATTAAAAGTCAAATATTTAGTTTCCTTATTGTTTTAGGATTTCGTATTTTAGTAAAACAAAAAAGTTAACCGGATTGTAATAAAATTCCTATTAGTAGCTAATTGATTCTCCTTCCTATTTTTGATTATTGTCAATAGTTGTCAAAATAGACAAGGATAATACGTTTCCTTGTGTCATTATGATTTCTATTATGTCATTAGGTTTTATTAAGCCTATATAAAGGGTTGTACTTTACTTTGTTATTTAGAATTGGATTAATAAAAGATTGTGTTTCTTTAATTGAGAAGAGCCTTATTCTTAGTTCTTTACCTAGGAACTCAATATGATCTAATTGAGGAAACTTATGGTGATCAACCTATGATTTTAGTTCTAGTTGGCAGTAGGGATGGCAATTTCGGCCTGGCCCAGCTCAATTTTTTGCCTAAGTTAGCCTGGCCACGAGTTCATTTTGTTCAAAACGACGCAATTTTGTATACTTTTTATTTTAAAAATATATATATGAGCTGGGCTGATCAATCCCGGGCCGCCATGACAGTCCTTGGCCTGGGCCCAGCCTGGGCCTATTGCCATCCCTAGTTGGCAGTGTTCAGGCTTTCATTCATTATAACTTCAATTCTATACGGCAGGTTTGTATAGGGTTAGGTTCAAAACTGAATTATCAAACGATTCTTAAGGTTTCTATCCTGTGATTTTTTCGAGTCTTAAGCGTTTTTCGCTTAGGATTTGTCTCATTAAGCATCAATAGAGCAAAAATATTAGTACATATTGTGATGGAAGTAGTCAGTCTCATATATATTACAGGAAAGTAGTTGAATATTTAATATAAAAACTTCAGCTTTAAAGTAATTAAAGAGAATATTTTATTATTCTTAATTACTATTAATATGAGAAATCCTTGACTAAGATGTGATGACATTTTAAAAATTGATTACAAATATCATTAAAAGAATTAATTACTAATAGTTGGATTTAAATAAAGTGGAGATTGAGTTTATACTATTTTTAATCAGAGAATTATGTAATAAAAGGATGAATTATCTAAAAATGATCTACAATAGGGTTAGTTAAAATAAATTTAACATTTTTAATATTTGGATAGTTTATGTTGTTAGACGCAAATCTTGATATATTGATGTAAATTATTTAATTAAATAATCAAAAATAAATTAAAAAAGTCTAATTTATTTAATTCAAAGCATAACTTAAGATTATAATTTATATCAATTGTTTACATATTTAAGAATCTAATGGGTCATACACAAAAAGGTTGTATAAGAAATTAAAATATAACTATTTACTCAATTATTTCACAAAATTAATTAATTAATTTAATCATTATCAATAATAAAATATAAAAATATTATTAATACTAATAATCAAGTATAATTTTATTTTTATTTAACAAATAGAAATTAAAACACCTTTTTATAGAATTTAAAGTATGTATATATAATCAAAACCTGCGTTACAAGTCCAATTATCTTGATCTAATCTTTTTTTTATATATATAATGAAACATCAGCAATTGAGTGTTTTTTCTTTTAGTTAAACATCATATTCTAAAAATGAATGAAAATAGCAAAATTTCTTGGGTTAGCTCATAAGGTGTCTTAAGAGGATCCCAATTATGGGAATGTGGCTTTAAGTCATCCACACTCAGACTAATCTTCGCTCGCACCGGGTCAACCCGTAAGGGATAAAGTACTGGTCAAACAGATTTCTCCATTCATATGGCTCAAACTTGAGACCTCTGGTTAAGGGATGAAAGTGCTGAACTATTCACACCAACCTTGTTTGGTTAAATAGCAAAATTTCTTGTGAATACAACTAAGGATGACAATAGACCTAGGGTCGCCCAAGTCTAACCTGAAGTTGGTTGAAGTCTCAAGTCTTATTTTTGAAAAATTTGCCCTAATCTAGCCTAATTTGACCCGACTTAAGCCTAACAAATAATAACAAAATAACATTGTTTTACATTTTTAATTTAAAAAAATAATTTGAGCTGAACGAATTCTTGCTCATGTCAGGGTGGGGCAAGCCCTAGATAGGAAAAATAGGGATGTTAATAGGTCAGGCCGAATTCGAGCCATGATCATAATAACTCGTGGCCCGACGGGTTAAAATGGATCAGCCCATAGCTTGAGCTTGATTTTTTTTTTATAAATAATTTAAAATGACATCATTTTTAACAAAATAATGTCATTTTAAAAATAATAACCGAGCCACGGGCCAAGTCGGGCAGAGTTTGACATCTCCAAAGAGAGGCCGCCCGACCCAACATATCGTTATCTATACGAAAAACGACAACTTGAAGAAGCCGTGTACTCAATAAGAGGCGAAGTAAAATTAAAGGAAAAGTAATAATAGAAGAATTAACAAAAGGGGAGAGTTCCACAGCAAATTAAATTTCTTGCGTTCTATTAATCAAATTAGTTCCAGAAAAGACGTCTGTATACATATATACTTTTATATGAATTTGTGATACATCTTCGATTTTGCGAGCATGGAGGACGGAGTTGTGAATACGATAACCCCTCAAGGTATCGAAAATTTGGGGTCTAGGGTTTCCGATTTCGCTATTGAGGATCCCGACGCTGCAAGTTTTTATCGGGTGAGGTTATTTCTTTGAATCTAGTAGCTTTCCATTGAATTGTGTTAGCAGCCTGTTTTTTTGGTAACTTGGTGGTGTTGTTTTTATGATTCTGGGAATTTGAAGGCTTGGTGCGTAATCTCCGGAAATTTTGTGTTCCTTTTTGCACTTTGGTTTTGTAATTTTTAGCTTGTTCAACTTCACTTTGGATTGTGAGGAAAAAATAGGTTCATTCTTTTATTGGGTTGCTTGTCCGTGCAGGACTTGAGTTTGATTGATATATGAATTATGACTAAGTGCATTTTAATCATTCCATTTTCTGTAAGAAGCTAAAAAATAAAATGAAATGAAATACTTCATATCGTAGTGCAATACACTGGAGAAGTATTCCGCATTGTCATTGATCACGGTGTCCATGCTTGGCATTGTATTAAGATTCTTGATTTTAGTTTCCAGGAGATTGGGGATACAGATGTTGCTGAATATGATTGCCTTGTGCCCTGATTCTTTTCCCAGGGTTGTTTGTGGTTTGCCAATGGTTATTTCCCTAGGGAAATTCCTCTGTTTATATAAAAAAAGAAAAAAAAATCAACTTCTTATTCACAGTTTTTATTTCTTTCTGGACAGGGAGTTGGAGAGGTTTCAAAACAAGGAGAGTACCGTGAAACTGTATTAGCTATTGAACATGGGAGCCAGACAATGTCACCATCTAAAGAATATGAAAGTGAATTACCTCAAACAACTGGGGAAGAGAATCATGTCAAGAGAAAAATCGAAACTGGCCAACAAAAGAAGGGGAAATACTTCTTCTATGAATCACCGCTTCCTGAAGAAACTGGGATTTGGATACCTGTTTCTGTCCCCCCTATGTTGGAAAATGATCATATAGAGTGGACAAGAGGTTTTCACTCCAATGGTGGTTATTTTCCTGAAGGTGATTTGGGATGGAATCAGTTCCTCGCAGAAGAGAAGGAGTTTACAATGTGGGATGTGATTGTTGAAATGCTACTTGCAGCTCGCGGAAAGGTTAAATCGATAACTTCAGGAAATGTCCATGCGTGTAAATTTTCATGGTTATCAAGTCCTCTGCTAGAGCAAGCTTGGCAGGAGATGGCCCACACTCTTTCAGAGGCCAATTTTGGTAATGTGAGGGAAATTCTTGAAGCAGAACCACCAAAATGGCTGGCTGACAGTGCTGCCTCTTCTTGTATGCTGTGTAGTGTTCGTTTTCATCCCATCATGTGTTCCAGGCATCACTGCAGGTTTTGTGGAGGAATATTTTGTAGTGAGTGCTCAAAAGGAAGGAGCTTGATGCCTGTGAAATTTCGTGTTTCAGATCCTCAACGAGTATGTGATGTATGTTGTGTGCGGCTGGAGTCTGTTCAGCCGTATTTGATGGACCAAGTAAGCAATGCTGCCCAATTGCCAGCCCAAGACCTTACAGACCTTAGTACTTTGAGGTCCTGGGTTAATTTTCCTTGGGGGCGAAGTATGGAATATGAAATTTATAAAGCAACAAATACCATTCGTGGTTATAATAAGGTAAGAGCTATGATTTCTATGTGTTCTTTGTCGACAATAGTTGATGAATGAGAAATTAGATGCAGTTAAATAAACAGATAGGCTATTGATTTGAGTTTTGTTTTCCTACACATGCAACTTTGTTTCAAGGTTAGCTCATTCATTTATATTGTCAGGTAGGGGCCATAAAACCTGAAAAGCCAATCCCAGATGCCATATTGAGACAAGCTAAAGGTCTTGCGATAATTACTGTTGTAAAAGTTGGGGCAGTTGTCACATATAATATTGGAACAGGGCTTGTGATTGCTCGAAGAGAAGATGGCTCATGGTCTCCACCGTCAGCTATTTCTACATTTGGTATGGGATGGGGAGCTCAGGTGATTGCTTTTCTATAATAACCATATCTAGGTCTTACGATATCAAATTTTTATATTTGTGATATCTGTATATAATAATATTCCCATATATTTCATTTCCCGACTCTGCAAGTAGTTTTATACAACATACATCTGTCTCCAAAATTTCCCTACTCTTCAGTGTTTGTAGGAGCTGCATTTGTATGATCCTGTTCAAATGATGTTCTTCCAAATTATTATATGACTCTGGATATACGCATATTCTTCACTTGAGAGATTTGGAACTTACATGCTCCTAACGTGGAATCTTTGGCATCTCTTTTTCCTCTTTCTTCTCACTCTTTCTTATGTGCTATCCTGTCGATGGTTGAATTTTGTGCAGGCTGGGGGTGAATTGACAGATTTCATAATAGTGCTGAGGACAAAAGATGCTGTGAAAACCTTTTGTGGCAATGCACACCTTTCATTTGGGGCTGGTTTGAGTGCTGCTGTTGGCATTATTGGAAGGGCAGCTGAAGCTGATCTACGGGCTGGTGATGGTGGCTTTGCTGCTTGCTATACATACAGTTGCAGTAAAGGTATGGCTTTACTCACTGGGAATTGTTGTTTGTTGCAAATGATATAATGATAGAAAACTTAAATAAAGATTCCAATGTCTATCACGTTGGTTTCCTAAAATGTTATCATATTTGATATTTTCCTCAAGTGAAACTAAGCTTTACGGCACCTAAAGACTAAAACTTCTTCTCCTACGATTTTTCCATTTACATGATGATGTTCCTAAATCTGCTTACTTGATAATTAAATGTGCAGGAGCATTTCTTGGCTGTTCACTTGAAGGGAGTGTTGTGGCCACTCGATCACAAGAGAATTGCAGGTTCTATGGTAGCCAATCAATAACCGCATCAGATATACTCCTTGGCACGCTGCCGAAGCCTCCTGCTGCTGCAATTCTTTATCATGCTCTCTCAAACCTCTATCAGAAGCTAGAGATGTGATTGGTTGGAATCCTAAATGTGTTGCATCAAACAAGAAGCATTCTCCGATGTGTGTTATTACAGATGGCGATTCTTCAACATATTCTTTACCCATATGAAGTCGTTGATGTTGTGTACAGCTTGTTCCGCTGGCGGTCTAAGGAGAGGCTGAAAAGGAAGTCTCAAGTAGTTCAAAAATGATCTCAATTCATGTACATAAATGCACAGATAAACCTATTTGGATGTGTATAATGCTCTTTCCAGACCTGCACATGGGTGAAACGTTCCAAAGGCATTAACTTAAATATTCATTCATTTAGCGATACAAGGCAATTACACAAATCTCTCCCCTCCTCTTTACTAGTCTTTCTCGTAAGAGCTGATAGGATTATCCTCGTCAGACATTCACTGGTCAAAAAAAGATATTCCCCTGAAGGCAAAGTAGGAGATTGCTTAAAATGTACACCTCCGCTGGAGACCAGCTGGGGGCCATTATCTTATCTTAATGATGCTTTGGGAATTCAATTTATCCACCTTGTCATTATGTAAGTCAAAAAATGTAGCCTAGTGCTTACTAAAGCATGATTACGCCATCATTTTCGCAATTGACTGAGCATGCTTTTGAATCCATCCTTGCCCTGTTTAGTGATTCTGAACAGGAAAAAGTTGTTCAACCAAAATCCTAATGTCTGCTGATGTCTCTTCATCTGCTCCAAGCAAGTAGCATGGTTGAAGAAATGATGGTCGCAAGTAAAATACGAGAAAAGACAAAAGTTGGCTTGTGCCCTTCAAATACCCTCAGTAAGAGTATAGTTATAAACATTTACACTTAGCTTGTGTTGACTTTCTTGAAATATTTGTTAGTACATGAGAATAACATCTAAAGCAGAACCCTAACCTACTTGATTCATATTGCGGGTACATCAGGCAGCAACTACTGGCTAGTCCGTTGTTTCAACCAATTACTCTGATTACTCAGTTGCTTCAACTTGTTTCTCAGATACTTATGATCTCTTTACTCCTTTCACTGGATAAACAGGCTAATGCCAAAGTAACCAATCCAAACTTGCAACTTTCCGAAATACAATTATTACAATATTGAATCTCAGTCAAAACATTGGATTCTTTTCTCCATGCGCCAAAAGCCCATGATATTTTTCAGGACAACAATGTTTTCAACTTTTTCCTTTTCTACATCTCAAAGTCAAAGTTGATCAAATTTTACCTACGTGCCTTCAGCTTGCTCATCTGTTCAAACTTGGGTTAGTTGCGGCAAAAAACTTTAAAGGACCATTTGTATTCAAATGCAACGATAACACATCGGAGGACCAGTAATGTGTCTCAAACTGAAGATAACAGCAAGGATACACACAGGGAAGTAATGCTCTTGAAATCCAAAGGCTATTCAACCACAAAGCCAACATCATACAGAATATCAAGGCTATAAATGGAACTCCTGTAAGGAAAAAATTAAATGAAAAGAGCAAGCAAATTGATTGAATTGAAGGGGCAAAGTCACCACCAAGAAATATATGTAATCCAATTTGAGATTCTTTGTCGAAACTAAAGGTAAAAAGAATAAACAGGTTGTCCTACTCACTGTACTTCTAACTCAGCTACCTCGCCAACCAAAACATGTAGAACATGCAGTCATTCACATGAAGGCATTAAGGGAAGAAGAAGCCATATGAACAGATCCATGAATGACTCTCACCAAGCATCTCTTCTATTAGTCCTCTTTACCTGTACAAAAAAAGTAAATCATTGCAACTTCAATAAAGACAAATAAAGATATTGGAAGACCTTGCTAAAGTTTCGACCATAGATCCATACCAATTTACCTGGTCTTACCTGGTCTTTGAGTTCCCAAGTGTGAGCTCAAGATCATCCGATACACATTCTTCGTGTATTCTTTCTCCTTCCCACGGTTTTACCAAGCCTGTTGCATTGCTTCCAAATGCAAACTCAGCTGCAATACTATCTGCCATCGGAACATCAGCATTCTGATCAATACCTGAGGGAACTGCCGGAGAGCACATTCCACTTTGCCCTGGAGTCCACATGCGTGACCCTGCACCTGATAATGCCTCCTCTCTGAAGCCAAATGGGTTTCGTGCTACTAGGCTAAATGTGGGTGAAGATGGTCCACTTTGAGGGATCTCGATGCCAGTGAACCATCCTGAATCTGGCAGGACCTGACGGCCAGGACTTGGTGGAGTAGAGGAGGGCATTGACAAAGGCAAGAAAGTATGGTTCTGTCCTAACCACGAAGGGCCAGCAGCTGGGTCATCCCAATCATTTTTAGTGCGTGGGGTTCGGGCAGTTGGGGAGCTTAAGGGAGGGGTGACTGGAGCACTTATGGAGCCAGTATGAATGTAAAGATGGTGAGGATTCTTAGATGAGGCTGAAGATGAACTAGATGAGAGGGTTTTCAGCCAAGGTATAAGGGAATTGGGATCGGCATTGCAACCAGCATTGGCAGCATAACGAGATGCTACAGGGCTGGGGAAAGAAGATGAGGCAGGACTTGGATTATAGGACGCACATGGACTAGGTTGATAGGATGAACATGGACTAGCTGAAGTAGACCCTCCCACGATGTCCATACGTTCTACAGGCTTGCAACCCTATAGAAATGCAAACAAGTTACAGAAGTGAAATGTCAAACAAAATTTTTGGGTCATATCATGGTAGCTAGATAACATGAAAAGACACCATTATATCCTGCACTCACTTGAATAGTACTTCATAGCCCCTCAATTTCACAAGTTCAAATTCATGTACAATAACATAGCGAAACCTTCAATTTCTCTTGAAAGATTCTAACCACGTTAAAATTTAGGAGATAGTGTTAGTGTTGTTCTAAGAAAATAAACAACTCTAAGCAAGCTCAGCCCACCAATTCTAGTCATGATCCTGAGCACATCAAAGGATCAAAGGGCATGTTTTAGAATGAAGGCAGCCACTATACCTATTAATCGAAGATTTTCCATTCCTTAAGGATGGAAATGTTATTCAATATTAACTCTTCAATGCGTTTAAGAAACAAGTACTATCGTCCATATGTGAAGGAAGGTTCACTAGTCAATCTTCTGGTACTATCAAATGTCTTCACATGCTAAATCACACCTACAAGAAAAATAGCATACAAGTAAAAGTAGCAAGTAAAAAATAATCTCCAGCCATTGTGCATACATATGTTCCCTTGCAAGAAGATGGTCAACTTAACATCTTATATTTTCAGTTTGTACCAGTTTTGCCAGGTTAAGTGGCCAAGGAAGTGGAAAATGAGTTAGGAAAGACTATTAGTAACAGCTTCCACATATATTTTTAATGTGGAAATGGCAAGCTCTGATTCTTAAAACCGATTTGATTCCAAAGGGGCAGTGGTTTGAGGAATGAGAATCGGGGTTTGCTAATACAATGCAATTTCCAAACAAACCGTTGACTGGTGACATGCCAAGGGTATCAACTGTATCAACCATCAACGTTTTCATTTTTATCTCTTCGCAATTTTTATTTAGGGGGTTGGTCTCCAGCAGAAATTGGTTTTCAGCCTCTGGTTGAATCATACATGATTAGCGAGAAATTTTTTCACATTAGAAGATATTCCATATCCAAGGGTCAATTCCAATACCACAGCTAAACTACCAGTGATAGTTGGCTCCTATCCAGATCTCATCACACGTTCGAGAAGGACACCACACCAACTCTCGTGGACATAACTAACACTAACACTCTATTACTCTAAGCTGCCAAAATGCCTTGCCTTAACAAGCGATAAATATGAAACTTCCTAAGTCCTCACCACTAAGGCTGGCTTCGTCCACGACTTCAAAAACACAAGTGGTGAAGAGATGGTATGGAATTAGAGTAATTGCGACCCGACAAAGACTTTGTTAACGAGAAATTAATTTAAAAAGATGGCGTTATCCATATACTCCACCCCACGACACGCCATTTTTCCCCACATGTTTCTACAACAATAATCGAACACACAAAGACACCCTAACCACCCTAAACACGCTTCATTTATATTCCTAAACTATACTTTCGAAAGAAAGGGCATCCAAGGATCCCATATCTCCCTCCGCCCACAATTTGCCCCATTGAAAACCCAAAAGAAGAAAAAGAAAAAGGATTGTCTTTCTCATCCTTTCATCACCAAAACTTAGTAAAACAACAAGTTCCAAGTTGCCACCGAATCCCCATTAAACTAAGTAGCCAAATCATAAAAGTCATAAAAAGCATCTCCCTTTGCATTATTGCGTAGTAACCCTGATCAGGGCAATTACTTTTAGACCCACCTCCAAATTTCTCTGCATTTTCCGGGAATCACGGGGGCTAATGCAAGAATCCAACATAAAAAAAGTCCTAAACGACCTCAGAGTAATTAAGGGAGATTGACGGTTCACGAGAAATTGCAGAAAAAGTGCGGGGAATCTCCAGAAGAGGCGTCAGAGTGAGAACTGAAAGTAGCGGAAAAGATGCAAACATCGAAACATCAGTTGCATTAAAAAGACAAAGGCTGTTGAATCACGACAATGCCCTTCAGTTAAACGGAACAACCGACGTGTCAATACGTTCACAGAGGAAGGACACTTTGGTCCAAAACCTGTCGCGAGGTTTTACTTATCTCTCTGAGTTCCCTGTCCACCATGTTCCTACCAAAACATTGACGCAGACCGAATCTTTCGATCTCGTGCTCCGTGCATTGAAAAATATAAATTAAAAAAGTATATTGTTTGTAGCAAAAACAAGTTCGACCGTCCATCATAACGCGTTAGCCGAGAAGCTATCATACGCTGATAGGACCGGCGCGGGTTAGCACACCCTAAAAAATTTAAGAGATTGTGCACAAAACGAAACAAAAAAAATTTGAGTCACAGCTCCGATCACTTGAAGGAAGCAATCAAAAATCAGATCTAAATAAAACCGATAACCTGACACTGCCGGCGCAACTTATCGTCTGCATCAAATAGAGAGCTAAAGTGTACATTTAGAGTGTAGATTTTACCTTTCTATATGTGGTGCCATCTTCTTCGACGGTCCAACCAGCTTCGCTGCACAGAGCTTTGAGGACCTCGTTATTGTCACAGTGCTTGGGAAGCTTGTAATTACCGTACATTCTCAGCCCAGCAAAGATCTTCGCGGCGATCGCCCTCCTCCTCCTCTCTCTTCTCTTGTTGTTCTCTCGCTCCTTCCACGTCGGCATTCTCGTTCCTGACGTCATTTTTACTCTAACAGCAGCGATCACGCCGTAGAACGAGGTCTCTCCCAGGAAATATGATCCAGAAACAAACAGCGAATTATATTTTGATTAGGCCTTCATTTTCGCTATCGGACTCGTTAGTGAGGGAGTCGCAAGCAATTATACTGAAGGAAGGGGTTGGGTTGGGGAAGGTGAGCTAAATACAAGCAGGTAGGGAAATTGACCTTCTAAGAGTCGAAATTTACCATAAGACCATTAAAGTGAACGGGTTTGTCCCACGTGTTTAGGCTTTTAAGAAAAGGGATCGGGGTGGCAACAAAAGCGACGTCGTGTAAGCAGCTCAAGCAAGGCCCAAGGGTAACGTAAAGTTGACTAACATCGAAAGTAGGGTTTGGGTTTGACCAATGTGCCAACGTTGCCTGAGTGGCAGGCCCAGGTAAGGTAAGGTGATATTTTATTTCATTCGTTTGTGGGATGGGTTGGATCAGTCTGTCACTTTTGTCAGCTTTGTAAGTTAAACTTATAATAGTATAGAATGCATGTATGCATGTGTTCTTATGACATGACATAAGATGATATGTTTAATCCTAATCCTCCCTCTCTTCACGTGACCCTGCCTATCCATGTGGGTCTGCCTCTGCCCAATTCAACTAATGTTGGTTTTTGACATGTAAAAGAAAGGGGTATAATGACACCTACAAGCTAATGCCGAATTGAACGTGATTTGGGAGGTCACCACCTTGCTTTGTCTCCAAAATTAGCATGTACCCATGTTACCGTATGTTGTGGTTCATGAAGAGAATAAAACTGTATGTAAGAAAGTGGGTCATGGCTCATAAATTCAACTATATCACCGCACGTGCGCCGCGGACTCCAACCGTTCATCAGTGAACTGGATTGCAATCCCGCTCGTATTTGGGTCGGGTCCGGGATTGCCATTTAACAAAAGAAAATACCTTTTTCTTAACTTCATCCCAACGATTGCGGGAGGAGTATTAATTATTATTATTAGATCAACACGACAACACCACCAATTGGGGACCACTTTGACCTATGCGTGTATGTGGAGAGGAGGGGGGACCACCTCTTCCGCAGTATTCTGAATCATGTCCGTTAAAATGGTGGGCTCACATGATGGCCCACATGCTCGCCACCCACTAGGCACTGCCCCGGTCCAATGCTCTTTTGCCCTTTTCATATCATCCTACTTAAAAATTAATAATTTTATTTGTTTATTCTTCCCAATGTTTCCATTTCCAGATACTTGGGCCTTGACTACTTTAAAAAGGGCCGGCTCTCCAGCCAATCAGGCTTCTCTGGGCCCTTGATTGTTGTAAAGACATGCCGCATTCGGAGGTTCTATGCAACACACTAGGTGGCCTGTTCAAACAACGCAACGCTGGTATAAATTTTAAATTGTTTAATTTTTTAGTTCGATTTATTTTAATTATTTTTTATTAAAATCTAATTAGTTTATTAAGTAATTGATTAATTTTTTAAATTAATAAATTCTTATAAATCAATTAATTTTCATTTAACAATTTTTTTAATTAACTTTAAACTATTTGATTCATAAAAGTAATCTTTTTCAATTATTTTTCAAATTCTTTAGTTTTATTTAATATTTACCCGATTTTATGGTGATCTAATAACGATTGAACCTTTTAAACTTTAAATCTTTTATCTTATTTAATTTTTAGCTCGGTTTTAAAAGCCTTAGTTTTTAAGAAGTGAATGACATTGTTGAATTGATTTGGACGTAAGTTGTTACAATTTATGAATAAGAGCGACCTAATTGGTTTCAATTTCTCACTTAAGGCTCTCCTTTATAGAAGGTCTTAAGTTATAGTCACCAAAAAGGAGGAAAGACGAAGAATTTTTCTTTTTAATGATCCTCTAGCTCCTTAGGTGTGCTCCGTGGTCGGATCAATTGCGAACGTCTCGCTTCTAGCAGTAGTGTGGGAGTTGGAACTACTAGGGAATCTGGGGTTACTGGGAACCTGATGCTGAGCAGGGCCAGTGATCAATCAACAGCCGACCAATCAGTATGTGACGACTCCTTGTGCGCAGAAATATACAGACTATATAAGAACATAAGAGACCTTAAAATTCCAAATTTACCTCTTCTAGAGCTTTGGGAGTAGAGTCTTAAGAGCTTCGAATTAGTCTAGCTAAACCGAGACACCTAATATATATATATATATATATGTAAAGAATTAGCTACATCAAAGTGCAGCATTAACTGATATTAAATGAGATTAAAGAAAACTTATCCTTTTCTTAATCTAAGTTGTATAAGTATGGCCAATCATTGAGCGTGGCCTTCAAAGGTTTGGCTCGCTATGGTCCCCTAGTCAAAGAATGCAACAGTCTCCTTTGGAAATTGGCTTGTGAAGGGGGGTCCCTTTCATAGCCTCCATAAAAGTCCAAGGTTCTCTTCTCTTATTAAAAAGCAAGTTCTTTCCACAGGAAAGAACCCTCTGGTCCAATTTGCCACCTTCTTCTTCATTTCTGGTCAATGGCTTGGACAATACGGTGGAACATTCCTGGATTCACCATCATAAACGAAACTTCTTCGGTGTTATTCCTACGTCCACGTTGATGCTCAAACACGTGTATTATCCGTGTAATGAACCCATTTCCTGAAGTGCCTAGAAACCTTCAAATTATTAGGGTTTGACTTTATAATCCTACATAAAACACCTTTTTCTTTTTTTCGGTCGAGATTTAAACTTTGCTAAAACATATTAAGATAAGAGTGCCCTTTTATTAATTTTAGTGATCACTGCAATTTAGATAAGCCAATTTTACTTACTAACATGAATTTAGAGACTGTTTAATACCTAAAATAATTTCATTTTAGACATTAAACAGAGTTGGACTTGATTATTTTATTGGAAGTTTGCAGTAGTCGTGTGCATGCGTGGTATGATTACGTGTAAGTGTGTTAATTTGATTAGTAATAAGTATAGCATCTAACCATATGCTATTCTTTTCACATAAGTTACATAATAATTCAACATCGAAAGAGATTCCATAGTTAGACTTAGTACCTGTTTGATTGAGCTTTTAAAGAGTAAATAAGTACTTTTTTTCACTGCAAAAGTTTTTTTTTTAAAAATGAGTGTTTGGCTATAAAATAAAAAAGTATTTTTTTAGTAGATATATCTTTTTTGGCAGCTAAAATGCAACTTTTCAAGAAATTCAAATTTGGAGCTTCTAAAAAAAGTACTTATTTATATGTTGTGAATACAAACAAAATATTTATTATAAAAATTATGATCATATATTAAGAAAATCAATTACTTGCACAATATTTAAATATAAATTTTTAATTTCATATTTAACAATGCATGATTGATAAGTTTCCTTGTCAACTTCTCTCTCAAAACACTCCTCTTGGTTAGAGTTAATTATGATCGTATGAATGTAGCAAAAGGCTTTTAAAAAAGACCCTCTAGTTCTAAAGATCTTGTTTTCCAAAACACAAAAATAATCAAATATATACATTAGAGGCGCAAACTAGTTATCATTTCTGTTAGAATTTTTAAACCCTTTAACATTTTCATGTTTAGTCAATATGAGATATTCTAATACTCTTTCTCGATTGCAACTAGGACTAGACATCCAGTTGTTACTTGAAATAAATGCAGTGGTAATTGGATAGGGCCATTAGGGCTGAATATCCAGTCGAACAACTGAAAAATTAATAATCCGGACCAAATATACTCTGATATTATATTATAATTTTTAATATAGGTAAAGTATAGAGTTCACTAACAAGAATTGGGATTGGGTCAACTATTATCAAAATGACTAGAACTATTCATTTGGATAGTTGACTCTTACCACTTATAAACCCCTTTAACATTTTCATGTTTAGTCAATACGGAATACTCTAATAATTACGAGGAAGATCAACGACAATAGTTTGATCGACCAATGAATAATAATTCAATTGACTTAGTGAAAAATATTTCAAATTTACTAACTTGCAATCTTTTTGCACATTAAATTACTAATATCACTAAAGTTTAATACATTAATGGCAATATATAATTCATGTGACTACTTTAATTATATACTTACAAAGTCATTAGATATAACTAAACAACATCACAACCAATGTGTCACAAGTTACCCTGATCAATCCAAAGTTACGAATAGTTTTACAAGACCAACAATGTATGCCATTCAGTGATGCAAATCGAAGAGCAACAAGTTGTATAACTTCGATTTATCCACTTCAGTGTCCAGGCAAGTATGCAAGTATTAATCCACTTTGTTATCATTATGGTGGCTGAGCAAGCGGCAGCGACGGTCGCCAGCGCAGGGGACAACAGAACCGTATTGTTTTCTAGTGATTTTTGAGCTCCATTCGGTGCGATGTTCTTGTACACTTTTAAAATAAACCAAGACAGTGAACAAGGTACGTAACTTGGGAGATGCATGAAGGGTTTGATTGCTTTGCAGACGAAACACGCGTACGGCCACGGCAACCAGAGGTTGATTGGATGCTTCGAGCTTTCACTAATTTCTAGTTCAAGTGACAATTATAATATTCAATCCGCGTACTAATGTTTCTCGCTTACTTGCATAACCCCCTTCTTAGCCACCGAAGCGCACACGTCACTCCGCGACGGACACACACTAAAGACGCCCTTAGGGCCAAAACACCTTATTATTAATTGACAACATCTCTTTCTGATCGTGAGGGGAACCAGAGCCAAAGATGGAAACATCGGTCGTTTAACATTGATCTTCAATTACTTTCTACAGTACCTAATAAGGTAAGGGGGTTTTAATCACGATAATCAAGATTTAGTAAAAAAAAAGAATTTTAAAATAATTAATTAAAAAGTTGTGAAGTTTAATATATTGGTGAAATTTTTAACAATTTTTTTTCCAATAAAGGTGTCGTATAGGTCGATGTTTAAAAAATAGGACCGGAAGTTAAATAAAGAAGAAAAATATTTAAGGTTTAACTAATATTAAATTATTATAAAACTGGTTAAAGATTAAATAAAATTAAAGAATTTAATTTTATGAAATTATGAAATCATCTCATTTTTAAAGACTAAATGATACATATATTTAATGATTACCGATGTCGTCAACATTAAGGTAAAATCTTATTGAGATGCGGGATCTGAAATATGTATATTTAATAACTTTTAATGAATATAATGTATAAAATTGTAATATTTTTACCAAAATAAAGTGATAAATTGAGTAAAAAATTAATTTATTATTATGTTAAATAGAAAAAAACAAAGGCTTGTTTTTCTAATTAATTTCAATAAAAGATTTTAAAAAAAACCAACTAACCGGAAAATAAAAAATACAAAAAAGAAATAGGAGCGAGAATTCCCAAAAGATTGTCTGAAACGACAGCGAAGCTATCGTTTTTGTTCTTCCAAGTCGTCTCCTCTCCGCACACCATCTCTGCAACTTCATTTGTCTTCTTCTCTTACATATATCTGTATGTGTATATAAATAAGTGCACATATACATCATAAAAGAAAGAAAAACATCCATTGTTAGTTATTTGTCGTTGGGTTTCTATTCAACATTTGTTGTTGCTCTGTTTCCAGGCTTACTTCCCTTTTTCTGTTCTTGGTTTGTTCTGCAAGGAACTTTAGACTTCTTCTGTTATAGATGAGAGAATAGGATGTAGTGTTTGATGAATTGTCAAATAGGTGGGGTGGTTCCTTTTGAGTGAATTCCAGCTAATAACAGAAATTTAAGTGCTTGGGTTTTGTTGCTTTAGCTTTTGATAGCTATAAGAATTTTCAGTTTCTTTACTTTCTTACGTCCTTTGAGGGTGGTCTTGATTGAAAAGGATAGCGAGTCCTATTGAGTTTTGTTGTTTTGGCTTGATTTTGTGTCATTTTGAGTCGTGGGTATCGGATTTCTGGCGAGATTAGAAGTTGACAGAACTTCATTTAACTAAATTCTTGTGGAGATTGGAATTTTGAAGGTGGGTTCTTTGACTCTTTGGGTTCAGCTCTAGAAAAACCCAAGACTTGTTGCTGGTCTTGTTTGAAATTCTGCAAGCGGCAGGAGGTTTTTGTTCCATTTTGATCCAAAGATTGAAGCTTTAAGTGTGAATCCGAAGTCTGTGATTTGGTTTTTTGGGGAATTCAGGGATTCTGGAATTCTCTTGAAGTATAGAATAGCTGTTGTATATATATATATATAGGATTTAGGTCGTGTGTACATGATTGAACTTCGGTTTTTGATAAGGTTTGTTTTCTAGGAGCGCAGTTGGTACTGTTGCTTTTGATTACATATTAGGGGTTTAAAATGGATGAATCTCAGGGCAGTTCGTCTTCGCTACCACCTTTCCTCACAAAGACTTATGAGATGGTGGATGATCCGTCAACAGATTCAATTGTCTCATGGAGTGCTAATAATAAAAGTTTTATTGTCTGGAATCCACCAGACTTTGCAAGGGATTTGCTGCCAAGATTCTTCAAACACAACAACTTTTCAAGCTTCATCAGGCAGCTCAATACATATGTATGTCTAGATACCTTCCTTTTATTCTGTATTTGGCTATGTGTAAGCTTTTCCATTTTTGTTGGTTTGTTGATTGGATTGTTTCTGTATTCCATAGGGTTTTAGAAAAGTCGATCCAGAACAATGGGAGTTTGCAAACGAGGATTTTATTAGAGGCCAACCACACCTGCTGAAGAACATTCACAGAAGAAAACCAGTTCATAGTCATTCTATGCAGAATGTACACGCGGCTAGTCCATTGACAGAGTTGGAACGTCAGAGATACAGGGATGACATAGAGAGACTTGAACTTGATAAAGAATTTCTAATTTCACAGATACAGAGCTACGAACAGGAGCGGCAAGTGTTTGAGTCGCAAATGAAGGTTTTAAAGGAGAAGTTGCAACAAATGGAACGAAGACAGCAGCATATGCTGTCTTTTGTAGGACGAGTCTTACAAAAGCCAGGGCTTTCTTTAAATCTCATGCAGCAACTTGAAGGTCATGATAGAAAGAGAAGGCTACCCAGAATTGGTTATTTCTGTGATGAGGCCGGCATGGAGGATACTATGATGGTGACATCCCAAGTTCCAGGTAGAGAAAATGTGGTGAGCAACTTTGCTGTGCCATTAAACATGGAACTGTTTGAACAATTGGAGTCATCCCTTACATTCTGGGAGAATATTGCTCATAAATCTGGTGATACTCACCATCAAAGCCATTCCACTGGAGAATTAGACGAATCTACAAGTTGTGCAGAAAGCCCAGATGTTTCTTGCGTACATCTTAACATTGATATTCGAACGAGATCTCCTGTTATTGACATGAACTGTGATCCTGGTGTAGCTGTTGCTCAAGAGCCTTTTCCTGAAAAAGAACAAGCAGCTGGAACTGCTCCTGCTGCAGTTATTGGCGTCAATGACGTATTCTGGGAACAGTTTTTGACTGAGAATCCCGGTTCGACTGACACCCAAGATGTTCAATCAGAAAGAAAGGACACTGACATTAGAAAAAATGAAACCAAAGCTGGTGATCATGAGAGATTTTGGTGGAGTTTGAGGAATGTAAATAATATTGCAGAACAGATGGGGCATCTTACTCCTGCAGGGAGAACTTGATATTGGTTAACTGTTTTTCCCAGTTTTGATGCTTCAGAACCTCAGATGTAGTAAAGGTAGGTGTGCTGGCTTTTATCATAATAATATGTACAGACATCCTAGATGTTATCTCGTTTACTCAACAATGTACGATTCTTGTAATTTCAGGTGAGTTATCCTTTAGATTGGTTGGTGCAAAATTCCTGAGACAAATCATCCTTGTTTACTAACTTAAGCTACTGAAGATATTTACATGTTTTGAGGAAAACATGAGTTACACACTTGTAAGGAGAAAATGGTTTTGACACATAATCCTGGGATATATGGTCCAATTTCTTTAACAAAATCTCCCTCTATAGACCTTTCGTTTACTGGAATTTACTATATAATTGGATGCATTTCAGATTGAGCCATTCTTAAAAGTACCCGAAGTGAACTTTTCAATCTTATCCAAATCCAGACCATATATTCTTCTCAGATAATTACTGGCAAGTAGCCAGAAAGGGATAGGATAATACAAGGGGGAGGGAAAGGGATGAGTGGTTGTGAACGTACTGGAAATAATTGCTCATAATGTTGTTCTCAGACAACGAATGCTTGGTGAGATAAGAGTTATCAAACAACTATTCAGACAGGTGATACCATGATATAGTTATGAAGCAATAATTATGACATTCTTGGTGTACTATTGTTTCATCCATTTCGTTAACGTACCGAGTCTTTCCTCACAGGGTGATCTTGGTCGGTAGCGTTCACAACTGACGATCTCGTCATTCTAAGTTTAGAAAGTTCTTGCTGTTTCTATAACAAAATTGACGATGAGAAATGGAAGACAGTTGTTTTACTAATTCGGTTTGAAACATGAGCACACGTGTCGTGGAAATGTCACCTGGTCCAAGTCTATGGAGTCTGGACACACAGCCTGGAATAATATGTGGTCAAGAGTCATGAATGGAGGTGGAACTGAAATATTTCCAAAGTTGGACTCACTATACTCCAGTTGAGACTGAATTGTCTCTTGCGAATGAATGGAGGAGAAATCACATACCAACAAGATTTTTTTTATTTTCTGTCACCGCCGACGAAGTCTTTTGACTGCACAAGTTGTTTGTAGTTTTCTATGGAAATTAGACTAACCATCTAAGCCGATGTCAGCTTTCAGATACTCCTATTGTTTCGTTAATTTATGAATATTAAAATAAATCTGGGTGAGAAGGCACAACGTATCAGGAAGCACATGACAGGACAAGAAGCCAAAAATGAGGAAGGAAGATGTTAAAATAGCTGTTGTTAACATATTTTGTTTGCTACATCTGGTAATACCAATCTTACATGCCTGCGACTGTCGCCTGAAATGGATATTGAAGTTGTTTATAATCATAACTCACAGTCACAGCCATAGATTTAAAGAGACCGAGTACGATGAGAATTTAAACTGTAATGATAGTATAACAACGTTATAGCTTATTTACACTGTAATTACAATTTTGTTTTGGCATGATCAGGATCACGGCAAGAATTGTTCGCTCTCCGATTCAGAATCATAATCATAACAAGCCTGTTTCAGTTCAAACCATACCTGCCTGAAGACTTGGATGATGAGGCTGTGATACTCGTCGGTGTTCAGTGTCAGATAGCAGGCTAAAAGCTCTTCAAGCTCTTCGGGCCTGTTAATCCCCTTCTCTTGAATCATCTCCATCATTGATTCTCTGAAGTCATTTTGTGGATCCATTGAAAATGTTACTACTGCAAAACTCTCCAACCCCATCGCTGATGCTTTTTGTTTTTTTGTTTTCTTCTTCTTTCTTGCTCTAAACTTGGCTTTTCTCATGTCTTCAATAGCTTTCACTTTGCAGATTTCTGCTGTTCTTGGGGAGTGAACTCTGACTCTGCTGCTGTCCTTTGGCCTTTTGCTCTGTAATTCCCTGCTTATGTACATAGATTTCCTCTGCTTCTCACCCCTTGACTTCAATTCCTCTATCTTCATCGTTTTCAGGTTTTGCCATTCACAATTCAAGTTTTCCGAAGAAAGATCTTCACATTCTTTTGCATCAGCAAATTTAGAGTCTGCATCAGTCTCTCTCGAGTATGATTCTTTTGAGTTCACTGGAGAGAGGTAGAAATATTCCCTTGAATAGGAATAAGCTGGAAACTCGCAATTCCTCTTCTCCAGAGTCTCTCTTGTTTTGCTCATACCAGCTTCATAACCAGTGTTTGCTACTGATCTCGTGGCTACGGATTCCGCTTCATGATACGGCGCGTCTTCTACATTGAATTCCTTCTCCTTCTCTTCACAAAACTTTTGGCTTGCTTTCCCAAATATCTTATCTTCTTCAAGTCTCAGTCTTGGCGTTCTAATTTCTGCCACCTTTCCTCTTATATCTGTAGTCATTTCTGGAAAAATCTCATCTTTTCCTGTCAAATTTCTCATCTTTCTTAAACCAGAAACAGAGTGGAAGAACTCATCATTGTCTTCACTTGTTGCCCTTGGAGCATTTGATCTACAGGTCTGATAACTTGATGGTGCAAAACCTCGCTCATCTTCTGAATCATATACAACCGAAGTTAAGATGCCCCTACTCCTTTTGCCATCAAAACCATCATCTCCAAAAGACAATCTCCAAAAATCATCACCTTCACCTCTATAGAATCTGCCACCTCCTCCAGCATCAACCAATTGTGGCGAGTTGATAGTTCCATGTTTCCACTTGCCTTTTCTCTTTGCTTTCCCACGTCTCTCTTCTGGGTTCACGCTCATTTGCTTGAATTTTGTCAGCCAGGAAGAGGGAAGTACATGAGACATTAAAGAAGGCCGAGAGAAAGAAGAAGGTGGAGTAGGTTTCTTTCTGCCCCACTTCATCTTTCTATCGGCAACCAATAGTGGAATTCTCTAGGTCTCCTGTTTTGATCAGAAATTGTAACAGAGTTTGAGGAAAAAGGAAAAGATAATATGGAGATCAAGGGTCGTAATGGGGTAGCAGTTCGGGCACAGTTGGGCGGATAAATAGGGACGTGAGTTTCCAACTTGTTTTGTTCCAGTTTATTTTCAAAAGAAAGGCCCGCTTGAGTCTTGTGAGCACTTTGCCTAGCTTTATTCTCACTTTATGGTTTCTACTCGGATTCAAAACAGGCCTAAGAACCCTTTTGGATCCTCTAGGAGAAGTAGCAACTAGTAACCTGCCTCCGTTGGCACGCATGGCAACACATTGACAGTGTACTTGCACTCATGTACCGGACTGTCAGTTCTTCTTACCTTGGATTTTGGAAGATTAAGGGCGGTAGCTATTCTCTTGGATTCAGTGATTTGAGGAATAAAATTTTCAGTCACTTTCTTTTGTTTGCAAAATCACATCACTCCCATCTTTCGTCTTTTGCTTTAGTTTTTATGTCTAGATTGCATGACCTTTTGTGCTTAAAGTCAAAGACCAGCACAGTGCATGAAGAACAAGATAAAGAGAACAAGGAAATGGTAATAACTTGTAATGTAAGAACAAGATATAAGACTTGCAAGATATGGTAGAGCTCATGGATTTACAAAGTTGGATTGGCCCAAAATAAAAGATGGGATTTTGGTTGTTCAAACCTTCATCTTGGACTAGGTGGAGTAGTGGGTAGTTAGTACTTGATCTCCAGCATATCTCATTATACTAAAAGATCGTGGATATAAGTTTTAAACTATCCCTGATATGATATGTCTAATAAGCTTCCAATTAAGCATATAATGTTTACAAAATCCATTAGTCTACTACAACTAGTTTTGAGAAATTAAGTTCCCTTGTTAACGGCAACATGTTCAATAAAGACTTCGCCATGGAAAGAATGACAACTTTCGTTATACAAATCCAGGTTATGGAGATGAGTTGTTTTTTCAGTATTGACTGAAACCCTATTAAGTTTATTTTTCCCTAAACCTCATGAATTATACAATGTTAGTTTGATCTATACTTTCTTGTTACCTATAAAATATATAATCCATAGTACTTGGATGTATGCCATTCATTGTTTAAATTCCAATTCATGTTGTAGTTCATTTGGTTCAAAACAAAAGTAGGAATTGGGATTCTTTTAGTGTTATTTTTCAATACTTCTTCTTTAATATAAATATATCATTTTTAATATTGATTTTATAATAAAATCATCATCACTCTATCACTTTTTCTTAGTGTAGGGATTTTTTTTTTAAGTGTGCTATTATGTTTTTCATTACTATGACCACTATTTGATTTGGAATCAATATGAACAAAGCATGATATTTTCTTTCATGAAATGATAGTTCTTGTAAATCTTTTTTGGAAATTAAATAAATATATTACATGCAAAAATGGCAAGGCCCTATAATGTGTTGTTTGAATCCTCTACCTTCAATTCAAAAGGAATCAAATATGTTAACTAGTTCTTTCAGGATAATATATGAAACAAGTCCATTTCTAACAATTACAAGTTAAGGTATTCTTGAGTTAAACCATGTATTGAATACAACATTTGAGAAACTAGCATTGTGATAGTTTGTGATTAGCACTTCCCTTATCTTTGACATGATATTGTAGTTGAATAGTATTGGACCAATATGTTCTTTTGTTCCTCTCTTGCCATGTTTCATACACAGTGGTAGGTATCTTGACATATATGTAAATTATTTGCACATATTCAATTTTTGTATTCTTTTACACATTTTAAGTTGAAAATTACAATGACAAACACTCAATCATTGGAAAAAGATTCAACGAACTTAAAATCCTCCATTTTAAGTTTATGTTTTGTAGTTGAATGATTAAATATAGGGGAATTTATAAAATAAAAGAACATCTTACTGATACAAAAAATGATATTACTTCTTATAACAAAGTACCATTTTTGAGAAATTTTGAATTAAATTAAGCCATAAAATGTAGCATAACACTTAAATAAAAGAGAAGAGCAATACAAGTTACAAGTCATATATATATACAAGTGATAAATAAAATCTAATCTTAATCAAATCAATTATCTTAACTAACAAATATTATCTAATACGCCCCACATAAGCTGAAGGATGAGAAGAAGAAAGCCGAAGCTTGGAAGCAAAATGATAAAACAGTTGCTTGGAGAGAGGCTTAGTTAAGATATCAGCAAGTTGATCAAATGAAGACAAAATTCCAACACTAACTTCTTTTCTAGCAATGAGATCACAGACAAAGTGAAAGTCAATTTCCACATGTCTAGTGCGAGCATGAAACACAGGATTGGAGGATAAGAAGACCACACTAACATTGTCATACCAAATATGAGGAGGAGCGGTAAGAGTCACATGTAATTCACGAAGAAGCTTCATAAGCCACTTAACCTCAACACAAGCATTCGCAACAGCTTTGAATTCAGATTCGGTAAAGGACCGAGCGACCGTGCGTTGCTTGGCAGACTTCCAAGCTAACAAATTATTACCAAGAAAAATTAAAAATCCTCCAGTTGATCAACAATTATCAGGACAACCTGCCCCATCTGCATCACTGAAAACAATTAATTTATTTATAGCTCCACGAGAAATCAATGATGACATTGTTATCGTACCCTGTAAGTATCTGAGTAAACGTTTGAGAGCTTGAAAATGAGTTGAAGTGCGCTGATGAAGAAATTGGCATAACTTATTTACAGTAAAAGAAATGTGTGGATGGGTGAGAGTTATGTATTGTAAGCTGCCACAAATTTTAGGATACATAGTAGCGTCATCCTGTGAAAGAGGAGTACCTTGTAATTTGGACAAAATAGAACCAGTAACCATTGGTGTAGAACTCAGTTTACAATTGATCATCCCCATGTTGTCCAAAATAGAAGAAATATAATTTTTCTGAGATAATAACAGACCATGTGAATGAGGTAGCACTTCTATGCCCAGAAAATGATGAAGATTGCCCAAGTCATGTAAGGAAAACTCTTGTGACAATTAAGAAATAATAGATGAAACAAAGTGAGCATTATTGCCGATGGACCAAATCATCAACATAGACTAAGAGAAAACACAAGTTGCACCTGCATTAAAAATGAACAATGAAGAATTTGCATGAGAACCAACAAAACCAATAGTGGTTAAAAAGTTGTTTAGTCGTTGATACCAGGCACGTGGTGCCTGTTTGAGCCCATATAACGATTTTCGTAATTTGCAGACTTGATGAGGATGTGAAGGATCAAAAAGCTTTGCGGTTGCACCATGTATAGAGTTTCATTCAGTTCACCATTCAGGAAAGCATTACTAACATCTAATTGTCTGAGAGACCAGCCCCTTGATACTGTTATACTGAGAACGAATCAGATTGTCATAGGCTTCACTACAGGACTAAAAGTGTCTGTGAAATCTAACCCATATTCCTGAGTATAACTTTTTGCAACCAGTCGTGCTTTCAACCATTCCACAGTCCCATCCGCCTTTCTCTTGACTTTAAAAATCCATCTATTACTGACAATGTTGGTATTTGGTGGGCAAGGCACAAGGTCCCAAGTTTGGTTTTGTTGAAGAGCTTGAAACTCATGTTCTATGGCTTCTTTCTATGCTGGGTCTTTGTAGGCTTGAGAGAAAGAATTAGGCTCACAAGTTATATTGGAAGAAGAGGAAACAATGGTCAAATAAAGTCTTTTCTTTGGTTTGGGTTTAGGTCGAAGAAGCATGGAATAGGTACATTTAGGTGGTGTGGGTTGTGAGGACTTGGTGGGTGTGGGATGAATGGATGAATCTAGTTTTGAATGTAAATTCAAATTAGAATTTAAATCCAAAGGAAGTTGAATAGCAACTGTTTCAGAAAGTGGCTGGACAAGATTGTGAGTGTTGAACAAATCATTTGACGGAGGATAAGATGGATTGAGATTAGAGGATTGTGGAGAGTAGGGAATAGGATCACGGGAAATCTGATTTAATGGTGCATGACGTTGGTCACATGAAAACTGATATGGTTGGACAAGATTTGGGTGAGATACAGAATCATGTGTAGGAGTAGAAGTGGGTGGAGATTGGTTTGGATTATGCAAAATTTGGTCATGGTTAGGCAACATGTTTGACGTTGTTGGTGACATATCCTGCTGAGAATTTGAAGGAATAGATAAAGAGAAATCAGATATCATACTTTGAGAATCTTGAGTTGGCGGAACACAGGAGGAATTATGATGAAACAGGTGTAGCTATGGAGTGGAGTTGGCAAGATCACGTTAGGTAGATTTGGTCTCTTGAGAATTTGAAATTTTATGGAAGGGAAAGAAGGACTCATCAAACTCAACATGATGTTCATAAATAATTTTCCAGTTTCTTTATCTAAATAACGGTAACCAAGATAATGAGGAAATAACCCAAAAAAATACACTGCTTGGTCCGAAATGAAAACTTATGTTTATTAAATGGCCGAAGGAGAGGATAAACAGCACACCCAAAAACCTTAAGAAATTGATAATCAGGAATTTGATTGTAGAGAATTTGGAATAGAATTTGATTTGTCAAAGATTTGGCAGGCAGAGGATTTATAAGAAAAATGGTTGTTTCAAAGGCAAAATGCCAAAATTTGAAAGTTGCACCACAATGATCAAGTAGAGCAAGACCAATGTCAAAATATTCCTGATTTTTCTTTCAGCAATGCCATTTTGTTCATGAGTATGAGGACACATAATTCTATGATGAATCCCTACATTTTGAAAATATTTGTGTAATTTCAACACCCCAGTCGGATTGGAATTGTTTAATGGTAGAATTGAATTGTTTTTCAACTAGAGTTTTAAACTAGCAAAGTATTTGAAAAACATCACTTTTATTTTTCAATGGAAAGAACCATGTAAACAAAGAACAATCATCAATAAATATAACAAAGTATTTATGACTAGAGGAAAAACAAATGGGAGCAGGACCCCAAACATCTGAGTGAATTAAATCTAAAGGTCTAGCACTACGATGATGAGTAAGAGGTAAAGAGATCCTATGTAATTTGCCTAAACAACAATAAGGACATTTGGTAAAGGGCAACTTTGAAGAAGAAAACGGTAATTGAAATTGACGGACTAAATTGCGAACTTTCTGAAAGTTTGGATGACTAAGGCGAGCACGCCAACTTTCCAACGTGATTAAATAAGCTAGAGCATCCAAATTTTGTTGTTGATGAAGAGTACCACATAATTTATAAAGCCCCAGTTCACTTGTTTCGCGCAACAGAATTCTCTTGGTAATCTGATCCTTCATAAAACAACAATCAGACTGAAATTCAAAGAAACAGTTGTTATCACGAAAAAATTTTTGAATAGAGAGCAAAGGTTTGATTATGTTAGGAACATGTAAAATTTGACGTAAAAATAGAGGTCTGGAAGAAGATGTGATGGAACTTGAGCCAATGTGAGAAATCGGTAACCTTACACCATCTCCAACAAGTACCATATCCTTACCCTTATATTCATCAGTAATATGAAGAGACTCCAAATCAGGGGTGACATGATGATTTGCACCAATATCAGGGTACCAAGTAAAGGATTGGTCATCCTGTGAAGAGGTAGGAGTAGTCATAGATAAGTTTGCTTGAGGTGCCATGTGTGTATTATATTGTTGTCTTTGTCTCCGAGTTAGTGGTACAAAATTATTGTAAAAATGACGTCTACAATCAATAGTTATATGATTATTATAACCACAAATTTGACAAGCTAGTGAAGAATTGCTTTCGGAAGATGATGAAGACCCCGTCTGCCTTTGTTCCCACGACCTCTACCACGCAAATGAGAAGCATGGGAACGTTGAACCACATTCACTGTTGGTAAAGAGACTTTTTAAGCTTTAAGCAATAATTCATGGCCAACTAGCTGGCCCTGTAATTCATTAAAGGAAACAGGTGTTGGTCTTTGCTATAATCTGCCAATAATCTCATTATATTCAGCTCTAAGTTTTCAAAAGACAATAATATTAAATTCAGCTGGAGAAATAAATTGACCTGCAAGACTCAGAGAATCAGCAATAGATTTAGCTTGATACAAATATTCAGAGACAGACTTGTCATCCTTGGAAAGGTTGCGAAGTTCGATAAACAATTGAGTTCGTTATGCATGACTCACAACTCCTTATGCAGCAGCTAAATCATTCCAAATTTTTGCAGAATTTGTAAGTCCAATCAGACGTGGATAAACTTCCTCGGAGCTGGAAGATAACAGTCAAGAAAACAAGATTTGATCTTTAGAAAACCAAGCTAAATAAGCTGGATTTGGTTCCATTTGGTTTGTAGAGGAGTTGAATAATTCTTTAAGGGGTGTTGATTCTGTACCAAAAATAATTCTATGTAGATTGTAGAAATTTAACAGAGGAGAAAATTGAAGCTTCCAAGAGGTATAGTTTTTAAAGGTGAGTTTTCTCTTCTCAACGGTGAGAGCACAATATATCAACTTCATGGCTTTTGCGTTGATGCAGGCTTTCTTCCAATCATTATCATCATATTCCAATCCCGTCTTTACCTCACCATTTTCATTTAATGGAACGTGTGGACCGAAGATTATGATCTTCCAATACTCCACTCCCTCACTTATGATGTGGTACTTCATAGGATTTTTTCAAGAAGAATAGTTAGTACCATTAAAAAGAGGAGGGCGATTATTTGTGTTTCCTTCTTCCGTTATGTTGTTGTGTGTCAAATTCAGCGCCATCATTGGATTTTTAACCCTCTCTGATACCAATTGAAAGCGATCTAGAAGGGGGGTTGAATAGATCTTTTAAATTTTTCGCAAAGTGCTACAAAACAGAGAATTAAAACATACGTACGAAACAAACAAAACAAATCGAAATGTAAAAGAGTAGAGAAGAGAGGCAAACACAATTTTTATAAAGGTTTGGTGCTAATACCTACGTGCTCTACCTAAGCTCTCACTTAGGATTTTGTCAAAGCTCTTTACTACACACTTTTTAGTTCAGTGTGAACTCTTCCAATCAACTTGACTTTCGGCTCAAGCTACACCTTACAGATGATTTGTTTTCCCGGCACAAATCCTACCTTCCAAGCGATTCTCCTCTAATCACTCAGATCACAATATTAACAATGATAGTAATGAAGTAGTAAAACTCAGTACAGCTGAATACAATTAGAATATGCTAAGAGCAAATTGAGAGCAATAAGAAGATAATTTTAAACTATAGCATATATGATTCTCGTTGGACTTGTATAATCAATCCTCTGAAGTAAAGTACTTTATTTGCAGGCTTCAAGACGTTTATAGACATTGTAGAACTCTCCTAGCCATTGTAGAACGCTCCTAGTCGTTGTATGAAGATTTTCTCCCGTTTGAAATCAATTGACAAAGTCAAATTTTGTTCAGCTATAACTGATAGTCTACTAGTCAGTATGTAATAGTCGACTAGTACATTATAGTCAACTTGTCTTCCAAGTGTTAGTCGACTACCACAAACGTTTTCCATGAATTTTTTAGCTCTGCTCTTCGAATAGTCGACTAGTCCATTTATCCAATTAACAGGTTTGATTGATGATAGTCGACTTGTAACATGATAGTCGACTTGTCCAGTTCTCCAACTGACAGATCTCATAAAATCTCCAATCTTTGATTGTTGAGATACATATTTGAATTCTTCATGCAAGATCTTCTCTCATGAATTCCACGTTGTTTAATTCTGATACTCATTATTACAAACTTGATCTTCATAAATCGACTTATCTAATTTTCATCTGACTTGTAATTCATCAACAACATAATAGTCAACTTGTGCTAGCATTAGTCGACTAGTGTTCCATCTCATCAACTTCATTTTAATCCAATTAACCTGAAATTATTTTTTGACCATTTCCTTAAGTTTTATTATTATCAAAACTTAGAAGGATTTAATTTGTCAACCTCTATTGGTCCAACAACCATATCAGAACCCAATCCAGTACCAAGTCCGGTACGGTATTCGTAACATTGATGATGATAAATCCTCAATTTAAGGCACCTTCTTATTATGAGATTCACGTACCTTTACTTTAAGATTTGAAAAAATAATGCTAGTTGATTATAGATTTGTATACGTCTAAATAGGGAACAATATGATGCACTATTATAACAAACAGATAGGGTAATCAAAGAAAAAGAATTTTGATTAATTTCTTTGTTTATTTTAATATTAGAACAACTTTTATCAAGTATGTTTATACTTTTGATATGGTAAAAAGTACTCATACTTTATTTGAATTATTTTCTAAAATTATCAAGTGGGTTAGACCAAAAAATTTAGTATGCTTCATTACAAATAATACAGCTAATTATGTATTAGTTACATACTTGTTACAATCAAAATATGAATGTATTTATTGATTTCCATATGTAATGTAATGTATAGATCTCATTTTAAAAGATATTGGTGATATGGACTATATTTTTAATATTATTTCGCGTGCATCTAAAATTATAATTTTTGTATAATCATCTTACATTTTGTTCTAATTAAGAAAGTAAGAAGAATAAGTTGAGATTATGCATTCTAGTGCTAGTAGATTTGAACTACATTTATACCTTTGAAAATTTTATGATAATAAATAAGTACTTCAAAACTTAGTGACAAATAAACACTTTTCAAATCATAAGTTATCAAATGTGTTAAAGAAATGTGTCATTATTCTACATAATAAAATTCGGAATGTTTACTTGATCATTATAAAGATTGTGCCTTCACTTATAAGGGTTATTAAAGATAGTTAACTAATATGAGAAGCCAGACTTAAGGTATATATATGATCGTATGTATAGAGTTCATAAAATAATTACGAATCTTTTAAAAGGGAAGGAAAAATTGCACAAGCCTATTCATTGATAATGAGATAAGTGCTTATTCATTGATAATGAGATAAGTATTTTACTCAAAGATCTACTTAATAACTTACTTTATCAATCCTTAGTGCTTATATAGTGAAAATGCATATATAGATGTTGATGTTATGAGCAATCTTTTCTATCTGATTAAATATAAGTTATTTTCCCTAATAAAGAGCAATCAAATAAGATTATATCATGAAGATTTTGGGAGTTTTGTTAGACTATCTACAAAGAGGGAACTTATGTTGAAAAAAATGCAACGTGGTAAGTTTTGTACTTTTTGTTTCATTCTTTATTTATTCATAATAAAATTTTATATCTTTTAACTCTTAAAAGACTATTTGATGAAAGTGCTCAATGTTGAGAAAACTTACTAATAGATTTCTCGGTCAAACATCTTTTGCTTTAAGTTGTGAATATAACTAGCTTGTTTTTTTTAATGTATTCATATAAGAAATAAAATTGTTTAGAATATTAAAGACTCAGTAACCTTGCTTATGTTAATTATAATATGAGGACGAAGAATAATTATAATATCAATTGAATTTTTTAAAGCCATTATACTTTTTATTATTGATTTTATAATTTCTTTATTATATATTTAAAGCGCTAGTAAAGAAGAGAGTATATGATACAATTGATATTAGCCATATTAATTTACATCAAAGAAGAAGAACTATTATTTGATCTTGGTTATAGTGAACTTGAAAAGGTCATTTATAAAGAACATGCAATTAAGGAAATTTATTGATGGTGAGCTGATATATTATTTTAAAAATATTTAAAAATTAAAGTATAATATATTACAATAAAATAAATTTATATATTACCGACTTATAATTTATTTAAATGCAATAGAAGATGTTGATGCAGATACGTTGGATGAAATTATAGTTTATAAATCTTTAAATAATATTAGAGAATTTTGAATTTGTTACAATAATGAGACACAATCCCTTTCAAAATATAATTTTAATTGTTACTACTATTTTATTTTTATTTTATATTTATTAATTAGGATTATTATGCTTATTATCATATATATATATATATATATGTATGTATGTATGTATATAAACATTAGTGAATTTTTTATTTTAATAAAATAATTTATTTTTGCTTATTCTTATAACTTTTAGTGACTATTTATTATGCATTAGTTTTATGATTTTTTAATATCTTATAAACATTTAAACCTTAAATTTCTAGTCTTATTAATTTGATATATTTTTAAATTATTAGTAATAGGAGTTTATCACATATAATTGGGCCTACTTATTTTAACTATTATAATTTGATGGGGAGACTAAATTCAAGACAGACTGAATCACCCCATATAAAACTGATCTCTCTCCAATTTTACCTTTTGTTCTCGTAACAGATGATGACGCTCAATAGTGGGAACACCGAACATGGACAGTTATGCAGCCACGTCCTCCAAAAATGGCCAGAGAGGTTGCATGAACCGTCCATTCATTTATGGTTGACTATACATTGAAAGGGCCTAATATGAGTATTCATTAAGGAATTTCATGGTCATGACACTTGGATGTTAGTGTCAGGAAAGGTTGCCTGTTAATGTTACCAGTTTATGACTCGAGAAGAAGAAAGGTTATACAAAGAAATTGAGTGTTTCTTAAATATCTTTAGAACTTCAGCAAGTATCCATGGTTAATGGGTTACTTTAGATCAGACGCCATGCATGTAAGTTTCTGGTGGACTGGTCAAGTTTTGGGAATCTTACATAAACCATGTTTTTAAAAGGACCACTATGGATTGTCTTATCATCATCATTAGAAACCATGAGTGGAATAGCTCCACTTCAGAGGACATCCAACCATCGCCGCCCATTTTATGTACCTCAAGATTTGCAAAAGCAATCTTTATTCATTCCCTTGGTAAATGGGTTGGTAGTGGATCCACTTTGGGTTGCATTGGCTACTGAACATTACATGCCCCACTCCACATCACCAAAGCACCAAACTTCACAAGATTCTACCTTTTACTTGGAAATTTCTATAACTTCTGTAGACTTTATTCTGTAACATAAATCACTAAGCACATTTGTACTCGGTTTGTCTGGTCCATACAATGGTAAAAGAAACAAGAAATGGAATCCCAACTCATTCTCAGGTATATAAAAAGACAATGTGTCGTCTCTGATGGTTTTTCTAGATTCATGAGACGAGTGATAGTAGTGTCAGATTATCAGGTTAAGTTGTTTGATTTGGGACAAGGTGGCCTGTCTTGGATCACCCACAAAGGCCACCACTTTGTTCGTAAACTATTTTCTACCCTTTCCTCAGAATCTTTATAAAGCAATTCTTCAAAGTTAAGTACGCAAGATTACTAAATAACAGACGTTTTGGGAACTGGGTATAGATTCCAAGTGATAATCTTTAGGTCAAGCAGAGTCACCAATAGACCTCTGACAAGAATGAATGACGTTAATTTGCATCTTAAGAAAATGCAGCACCTGCTCCGTGATATATCATTTGACATCTTTCAATTAATTACAACGCAGCTCTTTTTTCTTTCAACAAACAATCCACGTAAAGCGTAGAACATCCCAGGAACACATTAAACTTCTTCAACTGAGACTGCCCTTCTTACAACTATCCCCAATGCTTTTACAGTGTTCCTCTAATGTTCTAAACTACACATTACAAAGAAAACCAGGCTCGACATTTGCTACTCTTATTAAAGCACAAGATGTATTATTGTAACTTTTTATCATCTATTCAATGAAAGAATTTGTAAAATTACCACCAAAAAGTGGGCACAACTATAAGCAACGTGGATACAATGAGGCTGGCTGGCACCACTACAAAACTGGCACTGAAATGGACATAGACACTGAAACGTCCCCAACAAAACTTGAATCCCTATTTGCAGTAGAATTACCAGCATATGCATATCCAGCACCCAATCCACCAAAGTGCACTGCATAATTCTCGCACCTCTGAAACACCCTAGCAAGTGATGCTGCCTTTCTTCTTGCACGCTTCGTGCCTGTGAACAATAAAGTCTGAAGCAAACCAGCCAATGCAGGTGCCCTCAGTACTCTCTCTGTTGTAGCTACACCACCATTCCGACACAATTCAAGCAATGCAGCAACAGCATTTTCTTTCCCTCTTGGCGTCCCACACCGCATCATTCCTGTTAGCCCTGTGACAGCCATGCCATCCCTCCCGACTGCTTCAGCACCACTTGGTTGCCTTACAAGCAAAGCCAAAGAACCAGCTGCTTCCTCTGCAACACCTTCATTTCCTAAGGCCCCTACTAGTGCAGGAACAGCCCCCGCTTCTATCATTCTCATGTGATTTTCTATATGAGTTGAAAGATTGAACAGAGCTGTGACTGCATCTTTCTTGCCACGAGGTGTCCCCACTCTTAGCAGCCCTGCTAGGGCTTCAACTGCCCCTTCTTCATCTGCTATTCTCTTCTTGTAGTCATGAACAGCTGAAAGGCTGAACAGTGTTGCTGCTGCATTTTCTCTTGCCTCCGTTGTGAGCCCAAATCTCAAAACTGCAACAATTGATTGTAAACACCCTTCCTCAACCATTATTCGACTTTTGTTCTTATCATAAATTGACAAATTGAGCATAGCTGTTACAGAATTTTCTTGTGCAACAGAGTTTGGAGATGATAGCAACTTATGGAGATGAGGAATTGCACCAGCTTCTGCAATGAAAGCACGATTTTCTTTTCCAGTTTTTGCCAGCAAACGTATCTCACAGGCCGCAACTGTTTTTGCATTTTGTGATCCATTTGCTAGCTGATCAATGAGAAGTGTCGCTGTGGCTTTGTTGGCTTCAGATGCAGCTTTAGTAGGCAAAGTTACAGGAAAAGTATCAACGGATGAATCCATGCTTTCTGGAGGATCGTAGGGGATGCCATGAGCAGTGCACCATTGCAGGATCAAATTCCTCAAAGCCCTATTGGGAACAAGGCGAGTGTTTGCAAGTTGCTGCCCTGTCTTGGGGCAAGTATAATGTCCTTCCTCCATCCACCTTGCAATTGAACTTCGATCATATGTTTGTCCTGTTGAAACTATCACCGGATCTCGCATCAAATCTAATGATATTGGGCAACAAAAGTCCTTCGGTACTGAGACAAAAGTCTCTGCAATCTCTCGAGTAATGAGACCTCTTCTCGGTTCCTTCTGATTTCCCAATTGCAATTCCACCTCAGTCTCCTCGAAGCCGAAAAGTAAGAACCTACTATACCTAGTAATTGCAACAAACCCATTTAGCACAGAAGCAGATGGTTCAATATCTGCTTCATGATTAACAATTTGCTCCTCTAAAAACTCAATCTCAGCTCTGCAACTCCTGGCATCTTTAATCCCCAAGCCGTCCATGAAGAACAGCCTTAATTCATCGAGATTCGGAATGTTCAGTTTCTCAAACTCATCCAGAAATGAAAAGAATCTCATCCTCAATTTCTCTTCACAATCATCTACATATAACCTCGACTTTCTAGCCTGTTTTTGCGTAAGAAGAATCTGCTCCTTAATATCCTCACTCAATTCAATATCATTCAATGGAAACACATCCAAAAGCGTCGATATCTCCTGATTCAAGTCATGAAAATGCCCAGAAATTGATTGGTTTTGAAGCAATAGCCACAACTTACTTGATTGAACACAATAATCGAGCAATATCTTAGACCGATAGAGAAGCAAATAAAGCTCCTTGAAACAAACTACCGCAGTCGAAGGCAAAGAAGACTCCAAACCGGAATCCCTCAAATACTCTAGTAACACAACAAAGAGGTCAACTTTACGAATCAAGGACCGCGAATTTTTCTTCTGAAAGAACAAAGATCGATCAGAAAAAGACGACACAAGCTCGTTAGAAACAGAAGCCAAGGTCTTTACAAGCGCAACATCGCCCAAAACAACAGGAGCCAAGAACGCCTCCAACGACGGAGACCTCCGTCGCCTCACAGAAGAGAAGATAGCCGCTGCAGCCATTAGAAACCCACCCCAGAAACGAAATTCCACCCAATTTCACAAATGGGTCTCGATTTTCAGATCCAAGGACACAAACTTCACACAAAAACAAGCGTTATTCGTATCCTATTTGAAGCTAAATCCACATGAACAAAAGAACTCTCCACATATGACTCAGAAAACCCAAGAAGAAGAAGAAGAAGAAGAAAAAGAAAAAGAAAGAGAAGAATGAAGAATGAAGAAAATGGTTTACTATGGTTCGCCTAGTTGTTGTTGAATTGAATCTTGGAAAGGTAGGAGAAGGGATTTGGTCTATATACTCCTAATTGGAAAGGAGAGAATCAAAAAGGGATTTTTCTGATTGGGAGAAGAGAAAGAGATTGCCGAATCCGCGTCCCATTTCTAGAGAGAGGGAGGAGGAGAATGCGAAATGAAACTTCCTAGGACCTTGGTTTTTCCTTTTGTTGTCCCTTTCTCTCTCTCCATGGAAATCAAAGTAGTGTTCGGGAAGCTGACAAGTACCTTACATGCGTGAATGCTATGGCTTTGACATCATCCTTGTCCATTCATTTCTTTTGATATGCTTTCATTTTACTTTAGTTAGTCTTTAATTTGAAAGAAAAATTTACAATCGCTATTCTTTAAATACGGATTATATAAACTTTTGAATTGACAAAATAGTCTATAAATCACTTTAATCAGGCACTCTGTATTAGACTAATTTTATGTAATATGTTCAATCGAGAGAGCGTAAGTATAGAATTCGAACACAAAACTTTTAGACTTCATACCTCTCACTCTATCAATTCGATCACGTCCTAAAAGGTGTCATATATATATATATATATAACTAACAAAAACAACCACGACGATAACGATGACAAATTCAAAGAGTTCTAATATACACTGATTTACTCATAATTAAAAGATAAATAATTACTTATATTTATACATAAAAATTCGTTAAATATAATATTTGGAGAGTTATAATATATGCGGTCTTTACCTTAACTAAAAGAGAGATAATTATATATAATAATTCGACATTTTTATTATCTTTATGATTTTTATTATTATTATTAATCTCTTAATTATTATTATTATTATTACTACTATTATTTTTAAAACACTATTTTTTATTTTTATTTCTACTTTTTGAATTTTTATTTATTTATTTTTCTTAATCATATTAGACTCAGCGGACGGTTTGCATGAGAGATGGGGAGTTGCATTCCTTTCATCCATTTGGGTCATAAAGCAAAAGGTTGGGTTGATAATTCACCCTTGTCCCCTCTCTCCGCCTTAAAAAGAAAACAAAGGTAATTTGTGAAGAAAAGTAAACCCAAATCGGTTTGGTATTCGGAACTGGAGCTCCACGGGTTGACCAAATAAAGGTAATGGGGGGTTGGGGGCCCAATCGACGTTTTGGCGCGTGGAAATTGAGCACATCTGCTCATCCCATTTTGACTAAAATTGTGCAAGACAACACATACTGTCCTGTCCCTGAAAACAAAGCTGTTGTGAGCGTACACATTTGGACTTCCTTTTTTTTAAATGTGATGCGTGTCCGTTTGACGACATCTCGATAGGCGGATGCTTTGAAACGGCCGTCGTCTAGCCGCCCCTCCACCTCAACCCATTTCACTCCTCATTTTAGTTGACACGTGGCGGTATCGAGAGAGAGCCACACCTCCCCTGATATCTGTCCATCGCGATTGTGCCACGTACGTGGTTCTATCTTTACTCAGAGAAAAGGACGGCCTACGTCAGTGCATGACGACATTACACCCAACCCAATTATTAATTTTTAAATAAATTTTTATAAGAATAAAAGTATCATTAAAATAAACATTTAAATAATTGTTAAAAAATTAAAATAAAAATTCTAATATGTAATTTTTAATAATAATATTACAATATCTTGATAATAACTTATTAATATTCTAATATATTTATTATTTTTTGTTCCTAATAATTGATTATACACATACTCTTTTTAGAAATAAAAGTTCGGAATTGTTTAGAATTTATTATAATTTGGATGTTTCCTATTTTATCTATCATCCGTGTTCAAACAACTACACATTAAGGAATAAATGTTGCATTCTCATTCTCGTTGTCTTTATTACCAATTACCAAATAAGACTATAGGGTTATTTTTTATAAGACTGCTTATTTAATTGGATTTATGAATTTAAAAATTGAAATTATTATGATTTCAATACTATTTTGAAATGGTAAATGCCGGCAATTTGGAGGAGAGGACTCATTAGGTAGGAATCTTACAGTGTTGCGAATTGCGGTGGTAATTGGGAACTCAGAAGCCATTCACAGGCTCAACTAGTACCTGTACCTGTCTCTTCAACTTGAAGGGACATTGCATAGTATTTACCAAGTAGCACAAAGGTTTGCTACATGACATGCACGTGAAGCCAGTAATCAGAACCTAGTTACGACAGTAAGCATTTATGAGATCAAATTAAGAAGCTTTGAACATGATGGGAGTAGTTGGCTAGTTTATTTACTATCTTGTTTGTTTCTCGAGAAAGTGTGACAATTACCAAGTATGAGATATGGTTTATCCTTCTTTTTGACACCTATCACTAAAAAGTCCAAGTTGACGCATAAGAATGATTCTTCCGGCAGGCAATTTCCGGCTAAATTTCAGCCAGCATAGTTTTGTCATGTATCTTTCGACTTTACATAGCAAAATCCGATTGTCAGTTTTGATATATACATTCTTAGCTTATAGTATTATTATCCCCAGTTGCTGACTGCTGCCGCAGCAGCCGGCGTTTAATTAATGTTGCCACAGCCGCCGTGTGATTCAATTGTTATAGCAGAAATAGACTGACAATATCAAATTTGCTAACTTGCTTGTTGCATGCCCTCTAAGTCCAACTTATTTAAGATTGCTTAACAAAGCCGTTTAAGTTATTACGGGAAAGCTTCATCTTAGGATGTATGAAAGATATGATTTTTTGTGTGGTTATGATGTGTTGCAAGCCGCTAATCTTGATTTATGGATATAAATTGTTTAATTTGAGAATTAAAGATAAATTAAAGAATGTTAATTTATCTAATCCTAAATATAATTTAGGGTTATAATTTATATTCATTGCCAGCATATTTGGGAACCTAATAGATCACGCATAAAGAACAAATTAAAGAGAGAAAAGATATTTTAATCAAATTGGATTTGATTGTAAAGTTTGATAAACTTTATGATTAGATACGAAATATTTAATAAATAAGGATCATCTGAGATATTAGATCTTATTTAAATGTAATCATTCTATTTAAAGTTTAATTAGAATTATTTGTATTCTAATTAAAGTTTAATTGAAATTAAAATTTAATTTCAATTAAATTAATGAAATATTTAGAACATATTATAAATAGGCTAAGCTCTAAAGGAGCTAACGCTCATTACTTAACTCTCTTTGTAATAGTTGAAGAGTGTTCTTAACTTGTTTTGTGAATACCGTTAGAGGCTAGACAAGAAAAGGATCAAACTTCACTATGAATCTGGATTCTTGCTTTATTATGATATTTTTGTTAATTATTTTATAGAATTTAAAGTGCTTTTGATTTTCGAAAAATCAAAACAAAACGTTTCGTAATTATTCGACTATGCGTAAGATCGAATCCTTGCCTCGATTTTCTAACACAAAGAATTGATCTTTTTAATTTTATTTACTCTAAAAAAATTTTATTATTTAAAATTACTTTTAAAATACTTGTTAATATTCAAAATACTAAAAAAGAACTCTTAACAATTTTATGTTGAAATATTCCAATAGAATTCGCTATTAAAATTAGGTCAAAATAATTATATAAATTTTGTCATAGTTAATGTAAAAATTATTTTTTATTTTTTATAATGTTATACTATATTTTTAAATAATTTTAAAAATAAGCAATTTACAAAAAGAGGACGCGCCTTGAAATGACTGATAAGGTTATTCTTCTGTGACCGGAAGGTCACGAGTTTAAGTTATGGAAACAACCTCTTTGTAAAATACAAAAGGATAGTTGTATACAATTAATGACTCTCAACCGATCCTCACAAAGTGAGGAGCCTTGTGCACTAAATTTGCCCCTTTTAAGCGATTTATGGAAAAAAAAAAGCTTTATTTACCTTATTTATTCTTATTATTTATTGCTCATCTATAAACATCGTCTACAAATTTACTCTTAATATTTAAGTCTGATCTGTCCGTGACGATTACGGTATTGCCCCATTGTATTTCTTCTTCCAAATCCAGAGAACGAAAGGAAAGAAAACACGTAAAAGAAGTTTGAGTATACAAATATTCTTGTGGCTGCTGAGCTTATCACCTACCAATTTTCAAAGAGACCGACCACAGGATTTTAATAAAATGTGAAGTAAGCTTAGTACTTACCATGGACTAATGAACAATGAAGTCATGACATTGGCTTAATTAAAGACTTACCTGCCATCTCAAATTTGACTTTGTCATGTCCTGGTAGAAATTGTGTGGGTTCATTTCATATTGCTCTTGGAATTTCATATCAATGTCATCAATTAGTTCTCGAATTTCAATTCCAGATGCTCAGACTTTAGGAATCTGGAATCCTGCAACCATTTCAGATTTAACAGAAGGGTCCTTTAATAATATCAAGAGGAGGCATTAACTTCAGTTTAGAAACTAGATCATCAAATTGATGGGAGACTTGGACTCACAACCCCTTGGAATCCTCAGTCCTCCTTCATGGTCTTTACAAGCATTTCGGCCTTGGTACGTTCTGGTCCTACGTTCTTTGGTCTTTCGACACTGCGTTTGTCCTCAAAGGAAAGGTATCTTGAAGTTTAGGCCCGGTGGCTGCTGGTCTTGTCATTGACTTTCCTGTTTCATAACTACTTTTGCCTTGTTTTGTACGTCCAAATCAAAGCAAAGGCTTGACTAGTTAATCTTTTTGAATAGTTCTCAGTTGAAGCAACTAATACTCATACCCCATCCAACTTCTGTTGGGGCCATTTCATAGTTGTAAAGAATTATTAGAGACGACTTGCCAAGTTCAGAGCTTTCATTGCATTAGTAGACAAGTTCAAAAATGAGGCTCAACCAAGTCCCTGGAGTCTGGAAGTCATGTTTTCTGGAAAGTTTCCCTCAACAACTTTCTAGATTGTCCTGAAACCCCAAGTCGAGGCTTTCATACAGAGTATGTTCAGTACTAATATTTTAAAGACCATGTTAACAACAGAGGAGAGGTCTAATAACAGGAATCCTCAAAAGAAAATATGTTAACTCAGTGAAAGAGGTAAGTGAAATCTACTCTTATCTAATTCTTTCTATGGTCTTGCCAGAAATAACTATTACATTTTATTCAAAGGAAAAAGGGTTGAGTTCTTGAAATTTCACCTAGTAAATCGCAAGAAGATGACTAATTACAAAGTAAAATATGGATCAATCAGCATTCTGTAGTCTGTACTCTTGCTAAACCGCTGAAAGTTTGTCTTGTTCTACTTAGGTGAGTTGGATGAGAAACATTTTCCACAAGAAACGAAGTTCAGCAACGACTGGGATTTCCTTGTCCTGACTTTCAAACGAGATAGCTGAAAAAATGTGCTTTATCATCAAGAAGAAATCATATACAAAACAACTACGACAGCCAGTGAGAGTCCCGCTGAAACGCAAGATCTGGGGAAAAAGAAATCATATATCTAGATAGTAAATCATATACCAGTAAATCCATGTTACTGAAAAATGTGAACAGCCCACAATGTTGTGGTCAGTTCAATTGTATTACTCATATTTGAATACAGTTGTCACAGAATGGCAGACGTTGATCTGTCGGGTTTTGTTCAAGTGAAACATTGCAGTTGTGCAATCACAACAGCATCAACTACACATCATACCAAGTGTCATATTGCACGTTAATATTTGGTTCGACTGAGTAGATTGCTCATTAACAAACTGGAAGGAAACGTTTGGATGAAATTTTCTAATATTATAAAAAGCATAAACCATCAGTAAAGCCAACAGTCCTCTAGCTCTAAAAGTATATGGAGTATTACCTTCCGATGGGTCGCTCTCGAAGCTTTCCAGCAGAGCAAGCTTCTTGATCTGGGTTCTAGTCTACTGCAAAATTACTGGATATTAGAACCAATTTAAAGCTATGAAGATAATCAAGGGTAAAAGCATACATCAGTAGAATCCATCATAAAAGACAACTAATAAATCCTAGAACAAATTGAATAACAAAGCAAAAGTATTCACTGTTATCTCTTAAGATGGATGTTCACTAATAGTCGTATCTGCATTGCATATTACCAATGGGAGCAATTAACATATGGACTTTCTTATTTCAGTATTGAGTTTGCCAAGTAATGTCTTAGCAAACAATAAAGAAAAATGTAGCCTAATGCTTCACAAGAATCTCAATAATAATCTTAGTTTCAACATTTAAATATTGAATAAGTTCACTACATTAATTGTAACATACTGTTATGATTCTAGCACAAGTTTACTTCCGAACACGAGTATTTACTAAATATTTCATAAAAGTAATGAAAGAGAGCATTGATTGTTTTCTAATTACTTCAAAATACAAAGCAATTGCTTTAATTCGCAAATCAAACTAATTTCATGGGTAATAGAAATATGCACATATTCGTACCATGAGCTTCGTGGAGATACGTTTTAAATAGTGTTTAATACTTACCTTAAGGATATAAGTTATTTATCAAATATTTCCATGCGAGTGCATCTGATGGATGACTCATTATTTCATCTTTCTGTTCATGTTCATATATAGTCTTTGAAGTCTCGGAGTTAGCGGGAAATGATACATTCGCTTTCAAGGGACTAATTTCTGTTTCATAATATGCTTTCTAGGTTTGAACTTAGATTGACCACAAAATTTGTACTCTTGTAATTCCACATCATCTCTCCAAAACAACATACATCCCAATTTGTAACAACCAATTTTTTCAACTGAAAAACCAAGATCCCTAATAAGTTTTTTCATATTGTAAAAATTATAAACTTGATATCTAGATGATATTTAGCTCAAAAGGAAGAGGGTGAGGAAGAAAGGACGCTCATGGTTTAGGACATGCAAGGTAGAATACTTCCACCAAATAAAATCTATATGTAGCAAATTTCAATTACTAAACAACTATCATTCTACTGCCTTTACTTGGCAATCCATACAACACTAATCAAGATTAAAAAGTAGAGATGACGGGTCTAGTTCCACAGCAAAACTTACAGATTTTCTTGTTCAAGCTTTTCAGCTATTGAAACTGCTTTGCGTTTTGACCATGGTATTTCCTGTGTGCATCCTTCTGCCTGCTGGATTACACGTGCTAGGGAAACCTTGCTTCTCACAAGGCTCTTACTATTGTCTCTTGCATGTTCTCCAAGTTTTCTTCTTTCTGAACCTGTGGCAGATTTTTTATGCAAAGCTGTTGGTTCTCCCACCCTTGGTCGCTGTACACCTTGTTTACCGCCTTCTGCATTGTTATCAACATATTCATTGCCTTTGGGAGAAACTTCAACAATTTCACTGCTCCCTATTTCAAGAGATTTTCCTGCCCCGGGTACTTTTTTTCCATATTTGGGCTCAGGCTCCAAAGCTAACTGAGATGAGGCATGCTTAGAAGCAGGTAAAACTAGAGGCACACGAATCCCTGCACTTCTGTCTTTATTCGCATCACATCTAATTTCAATTGTCACTGGCGAACCCAGAACAGATTCAAATGCTTGCAAAATCTGTGCTCTAAACTTCTCAGCCTTTGATTTAGTAAAGTTTGAGCTGAACGTTAACTGCACTGTTGGAGCTGCAAAGTAACAATTAAATTGAAGATTCAAGTTTAGGCAGTGTGATTAGTCCCATTAAAGAGACTGCCATGTATCGGTAACAACGTGATGCAAAATTTTGCTATGAGAGCCAAAGAATGTCAAAAGTAACGTGAAAAAGGAAAATTCTGGCTTATGCAGAGTACCTGAGATCAGGAATTCATAAACATATATCTACATATGAATGTAATGTCAAGCTTTAACAAGCAATCAGAGGATGGCATAACTATAAGAACATTGGCAAATATAGAATAACTCCAGATGCTTCCAATACCAGAAGCTACATTCACCAAAATATATTGGCATTGCCAACAATTATCACAGAAGAAAAAACAACCTGATAATGATAAGAAACCAAAAATAGGATGTATTTTAACGAACAAGGCCATTATTATGTTGCTACGATATGCATAGGAATATACCTGCACCATAACTAACAAAAATAAGCTTTCCTTCTTGATGCAAGAACTGTCTTATGCTGTTAATTTTTATATTCTCCAGCACCTCCATCCAAATTTCTTCACATCCTTTACGGCTTTTACCTGAACTCTGCCTACCACTCATCTGTAGAACATCAGAGAGCAGTGGAGATGTCCACTGATGAGTTATACCATCTACATCATTTGTTTTTCTATCCGTGCTGATGAGGTTTCTTGTACCATGGCTGCATATTTCGTTAGAAGTTCCCATACGAAGATTTTCCAATTTCACATTTGTTGACAAGCTTCTCTCATTAATCACTGTCTCAGTGTGTCGGCCACCTTCCTTGATATCTCTTTGAAAAGTATTGTTCAGGACCAAAGGGCTGTGGTTAAAACTTGTTTCTGTGGATGAACCAGGTAGTAGATATTGCTGGTCAGGAGCAAGTTGAAGCAATGCTGCAGTCAGCCAAGTTAATTTGTCATTTGACATCCTAAGTTGTTTTTGAGCCTCAGAAAGTGTTTTCAGTGCTTGACGCAGTTTTTCCATGTCTTCTTTGCTCACTAAAACAAAATAAATTTGTCAGTTCTGCAAAACTATTTATTCATGGATGCTAATACTGTTTAACTTGTTTTTTTCCAAATGTGTGTGTGTGTGCACGCAACACTTAATGCTGGGTATGGATGAATTATTATACATACTATTCATCTGGGGTTACCAAGGTATACCATTCCAATGGAGGGAAGAGTAAGAAGCAATTCCAAGTCATACAAATATAAAAAGGACAAGAAATTTTTACAAATTAATTAGGCAGCGAATGGCCACCAGCATAATGGATACGAAAGCAGCAGAGAATTTTAAAAACTCACATGGTTGTCGACGAAAAAACTTCCTTCTATGTCTTTCTTTTGTAAAATCATAACTACCAGCCAAGATATCAGTGATAATTGTAGCCAGCTGTGACATCAAAGCTAGTGGCTCTACACCTATTTCCATTATCACTCTCAAATTCTTCACAGTGTTTACTGTGTCTGCAGATAATGCTAAATCAAGAAGATCTACCAGCTTTTCATCAGAGATAAGCCCAACCTGCAGAAAGGATTTGCATATTTTGCAGTAAATGGTTAGCAGGAAATCTTGTTGAGTCAAACAAAGTAATGCCCTCTATCTTTTCGTCAAGTTTTAATGGAAGAGATAATTGAAGTACACAACATCTTGGTTGCTTCATGAATCAAAATTATTATATTTCACTACCAGTGGAGAAAATATAATAGCCAAAAGAAGTTATGTGCAATATAGCATAAATCTAACAACTATGAAGGTAAAAACATTGAAGATGATGACCAGGTAAGAAAAGGAAAAATAACTTTTAGAAGTTCTTATAGTAAGTGCTTCATAAGCACAAGTTGCTGTAGAAGCAAGAAATTAAGGATAATAATAAAATTGTTATAATGTATAAATTGTGCAGCACTTGTATTAACTCCAAATATGATCAATAACGTGATTTAAGCATTATTGAATATAAGCAAAGTGGTGGAGTCAATAGTCGTATGCCAATTTTAAAGACAATATTGAATGTTAGATAAATGAATATTTTATGCCAACTGAGATCCAAAAAGAAATCCCGGATGCTCTATGTCACTGTAAAGATATAAGTTTGTTATATCCCCTCAAGAAAAAAGATTGACACGTATCTATTTGCAACAACTTTCCGGCAAGAAAACCGAATAGCTGTATGGAAGAATCATCTAATTGTCTAGAAAGAAAATTGAAGACAATAATTCAAGGACTATCTCAAGCAGTAGAGAAGAAATGGGGTGGAAAAAGCCGTGTCAGTGTTTAGTTGCTCGATGATAAATGTGTGATGATAACAAATTGAGATTGAGTGGCATGCTACTAGGGACCATTTCACGACCCTTGACAACATACACCAATCAAAGGCACCGTGAAAATTGAAGTCAACATACATTGTCCTAGAAAGTACCTAAATGCTGGAACTTCAAGAATCTAGACACATCAAACTTTAAGAGAACCTTGCAGCTCAGAGTGATACATGGTACTAATGTAGAATACAATAGTAGAAGATATAAGATAAGAATGCCATTGATCAAGATCCAGTAACTGTTATGCAAGTATCATAGCATCAAACTTTCGGGTTTTTAATCCTGTAAAAAGAACAAAAGCTCACCAGTTCTTGAACCAGAGCAACAGATATCTTTTGGCCAAGCAAACTCAGTTGTTCAAGAGTCATCTCAGCATCCCTCAACGATCCATCTGACCGTGATGCAATAAGTTTTAGGGCATCTTTATCAATGTCTATATCCTCTTTGGATGCAATCCACTCTAAAGTATGAATAATATCCACATCTTTCAACTTTGGGAAAAAGAATTTCTGGCATCTAGATATAATTATGTGTGGCAACACATCAAGGCTTGAGCAGACAAGGATAAAAACTACACACCGAGGTGCCCGATCGATGACCTTTAATATTGCACCCCAGCAATCAGGAGATAGAGTATCACAATCATCAAAGATAAAGACTCTGTATAGTGGCGACAGCTGGGAAATAATCAGATTGTCAAATAGATCCACCACACTATCAAAGTCAAAATTACTGACTGGACCAATTTCCCTTATGTTTCGACTCTTTCCCATATCATGTGCAATACAAGAACTGCAAAAGCTACAAGGCTTGGAATGTTCCAAAGACTGACAATTCAAGGCTCTGGCAAAAACACGAGCACACGAGGTTTTCCCTGTACCATGAGGTCCATAAAACACATATAGTAGTCCAACCTTCTTTTTCATGACAGCATTAAACAGAGCTTGTGCTACCAAATTCTGTCCTACCACATCTTGGAAATTGATTGGCATGTATTTTTGTGTAAAATTTTGGTGCCTACCATTGTTGTTCCTTAACTTGTGCTGATGACCTGATCTAGCTTCAGAAGCAAGGTCGGTATCGTTGCCATTTTTCAGTAAATCATTAGCATATATACCAAGCTCTCCAGAATAATCTTGCACCCAAGCAGCATTGTCAGTGCTTTCATGGGATCCCGATGCCTCAACTAAAAGGGGCAGTGCCTCTACATCAGATTTGGCAGACGAACTTGAAAAATCTGATTCTACAGGCATATCAGGGATCTCTCTCCCATGTGAAGCTGTGCTGGCTTTCCTTAACCTCGAGTCTGACAGACCACAAGAGAAACTCCTTCCAGCCTTGTCAAGGAATGTTCTCCCCCTGTGGTGAATTCTGGACCAATTCCATGGAATTCCACATCCATTCCTAGGAGCACGCCCCACATTTTGCGCCCCATGGTTAACTTCTTCCTCTTCAATGTAATATCTTGGGTGTACTGAACCTTGAGCAAAGGAATTGGAAGCAACAGACATCTCACTATGATGACCAATATCCTTTATATCAGAGGCAGCTTGAGTTCTTCTGGCACTTCGGAACTTGCGCCTTCTTCCCCTTTTATGCCCATTATACCCACGAATGCTGGTACCAGGTTCATTACTAGCTTTTTCCAGCTGATGATGCCTCTTATGGTGGTGGATATTGGAAGATGCTACATCACTGTCCAATGGAACCTCCTTGAGTTGATCAGAGAGGGTCTTAATATGAAAATCATGACTATGCCTTCCGCGTTGTTTGCTTCTTCTGTCTATAGACTCTGATTTCTGATAAACAACATCATGCATCAAACCATTGTCATCATGAACTTGTAAAGGGTCCTCATCAGCCCCATTAGTCTTATGGCTAGGTTCTTCTCTCCTTATCCTCCTACCCTCTTTATTTCTACTCTTGCTGCTGCGATCACTAACAGCAACCACCCAATCATTTCCCCCAGCAATGTCACCAGGAACAACCTTTGATGGTGCTAAACTTGATAAATGAGGTGAGCTGACTGACAATCTCCTACCTTCCCTTCGACGTTCCATGCCCACTGACTTCTGACCCCCCTGAACTGTGGCATCTTGATCACCTTTCTTAGTAAGCAAATCAACGACTGAAGGTGAGTGCCATGAAGGAGGGCTGGCAGAAGGGTCCCTCAATGAACGAGACCTTTGTAGGGCAATGAGCTCCCTCATTAGCGACCTGTCTGCCAGAATTGGGCTTTGCTTATGCATATGGTTTTTCAAGTGAATACAATTGGTTAAATGAATATGGTTGCGCAGATGCTCACTGATGTCACCATTTGCATCCTTGAGGATTCTATTACGAATAGCCTTGGTCATGATAAAATCATAAGTACGTATATAGTCGAATATTTGGTGTATTAACAAAAACAATCAATTTAAATTTCATTTTTTGGAACCTTCTGACTTTCCCAAATCTTCAGACTTGTTGCCTTAGGAAAAGCACCTGGTCATATAGAGCTAATTATTGATAAGAACCACAGAAGATGGCAAAATTTCAGAAATCAAAGATCGTCCATGAAAAGGAAAACATAAAAGCCTTTCTCAGTGATAAGTGATAACAACATAAAACCCCAAAATTCCCTCCAATGACGGAAAATTGCTCAAAATAGCCGTCATTCATCTTTAAAGGCATATATACAGAGTACCACGTACAGAAAAGAATTGCTACCCAAACCCATGAAACCAAATTCAAAGTTTCAAGCCTTTTGTTGAAGCCTGAGACTGACTATTTCTCCATATAAGCTCCTCCAACTAACATCTTCTGCCTCAGTGGAAAAGACTGCAAACCTATAGCTCCAAGCACGCCAATCATGTAAACCAAGAAGCAGAAACCCAACCAACAAGCAAAGCTTCAATCTTTTATAATGAAGCAAAGATTAAGATGAAGCAGAGAAGCTCAAGAATTAAAGGACTGGCGTTGAATCACGAAAAGGGGTTCCTAGTTCCTACAGAGAGAGAAGTTGGAGTAGCCAAAGCAAAAGATATAGGTAAAACACTGCATTCACCTGAATACTCCCAAAAAGCAAAAATGACCCGCTTTGGTCATTAATACCACCAGCTTAGATCTCAGACTATCTCTCCCTCCAAGTTTCAGCCACCAACTTCACATGCAGTTCACAAGGAACTGGGTTCCTTTTCATAGATAACGATAGTCCAAAAAACCCACTAGGACACAGAGTCAGATCTACAGACAAAGGTATGGAGATGGTACATAGAGAGAGACTAGAAGCTTGTTTTACAAAAAAGGGGAGAGAAAGAGGGTTGCGATCTATTACTGAAGCGAGTGGCCTGGCCTGTGATAAACAGGACACAGTTTGCCAATAAAGCGGTGTGTCCGTTTGCTTGAACATGCAAATACATAAATTGGTTTAATATTCGAACTCCAATTACTTATTTACAAACTCCTACTCAAACATCAAAAAACAGAAAATGGAAGAAAATCCACAACTGGGATTTTGAAAGTGGGAGTGGGACCAGAAAGAGTCCGTTCTGTAGAAGTAGCCGTTTTCTAGTGTACTATATTTGCTTTGGTGTGTTCACTGTTTAGAGAGAACAAAGTTGAAGACTTTTTGGTCAGTGAAATCAATAAAACAGCAGGTGGGGACCTGCACATTTTTAACTTAAACTTGCAGAAAAAGTACTGTCCTCCATTTGCTCAGGTATAACTTTCTCTGTCTTTCATTAGCTTGTGCTTAGTGAATGTGACTTCAAACTAAACCTGTTCTTCACTTTTTTGACTAAGTATTAGGCCATGGCTGGTCAGGACAAAAAGTGACGTGGTGGGTTATCAGTATCTGTTACTTGTTCAACTCAGGCATGTTTGCTGTTGCTGTTGCTGCTGCTGCTGAGAGATTTGGAGTGATGTCCTGAACTTGAAGCTCCAAAAAAGAATGCCAAACCAAAGAAGAGAGCCATCTAAAATGACATAATATGTGAGCCTTTTTCAGAGATCTGGTTTATGTTGGTGTTGAAACCTTATTGGCCTCATCCGAGTGCTGATGTAAATATGTAATTTTTCGCTTGGAAAAGTTAAATTCTCAACTACTTTCTCTGACATTTCAGGGAAGAAGGTATGACTTAAATGAAATAAATATGAGCCTGAGCTTCAAATTTCACCTAAAACTGCATTGGAGATACGAGCTTGTTTATAAAATTAATGATAAGTAAATCAAACAATTTACTAATGGGTGACTGTGACACAGAATAGGGGGTGATGGTATCATTGACTCCATGTTAAAGCAAAGAACAGGGGGTGATGGTATCTATCTCTAGCATCTAGGCCAGACCAGAGCTCGTGAGACTAAAGCCACTAGTGTCACAGTCACATGCATCAGTTCATATGGCCCTTTTTCAATGGTATTCAGAATCCCATCACACATGTTTATGGAAATTGGGTATTTCTTCAGCTAATCCTCAACACTATCAATAGATAGCAATAGCATGCATGATCCTTGTGTTTGCCTCTACCAATGTGAGGGAAAAAGAATCTTCATATATAAAAACAAAATATAAAAAACAAGGCACTGACTGGACTTGGTTAATCTCAGGACTGCTCAAAAACTGACCTTGGATGTGAAGCTCTTCATTGTTTCCAGTAACATATCAGAAATACTCTTTCTGTTACTATTAGTTACAAAGTTCCGTAATTTTAGACTTCTCCGAATTTCAGATATTACCGTAAATTTTTTTAGCTTTAATTACGAATAAAATTACGGATTTTTAGACTTCTTTAAATTTCGCATAAGATGTTGTAAATTTTTCAAATTTTAGTTACGGATAAAGTTACGTATTTTTAAGCTTCTCTAAATTTCACAGAAGATGTTGCTGTAAAAATTTAAAGCTCGTAACTAATTTAAGTTCCTTTTAACACGATCATATATTTTATGCCCAGATACTTATACTTGCACATGTTCTCTAAGTTGGACCCCTTTGTAGCTCATCCCTCCAAATATATACAAGCAATGAAAGGTACAACTTCCTATGGAATATAAAATGAATACCTTTTCTAACATGTCAAATAAAAAACAACTTACCATTCATCAATGCAAGTACAATCATATATGTAATTTTAAGGATTGTTTGTTTCTATTTATGTTTATATTTTTTAAATTATTTATTGTAATAAAATATAATGTAATAATTTATTAATAAATATTATATAAGAGATCAAAATAAATTTAATTAATTAAAGATAATTTATTTTTAAGTTTTATCGAACATATAATTACCATGAATAATAAAAATATAATCATATTGATATTAATAACTAAATATGTTTTTGTTTTTATTTAAAAGAATAACAAAAATTAGAAACAAAAATAAAAAACCACAAAAAAGAAAAACAGAAGTCCCTTAACAAATTATTAAATACAAATTTATCAATAACATTAATCAGAATTAATTTATGGTTAAAAGTATATATCATTTGTCCTTATCTAATTTACTTAAAATTCATAATTTATAAATTATTTTACATATTAAAATATTAATGTATGATAACTAAAATTTTTTGTCATTATTATTAATATTATTACTATTATTACTACTACTATTACATTCTTTTTTAAAGAATGGTATGGAAATTAATAATAGTTATAAATTTAATTTGGACCACAAAATCCCTAATTAATAATTACTCAATCAAATAAAAAGAATGATAAAGCTCACAAATCTCGTAAGATAATAAAGAGCCGCAGCTTTTTATGATGTCTTCAATTACCAAACAAGTAACCACTAACCACTAACCACTAACCACTGTTTTGAAACAGTTTTTAGTTTTTCCAGTTTGGCTGTTAAGTACCGTTTGTGGTAGTTTAGAAGTTTGTTTGCCCTTTAGTAGATTCAACCCGAGAAGTAAGCTTATGGATGTCAAAATTGGTCCGGCTTGATTGACCAGGTTATTAGTAGGCATAGTC
>JAOQMS010000002.1:36075972-36107531 GCA_027563885.1 Erythroxylum longipes | reverse complement strand
TAACCACAAATCAATTGCATTTTTCCATTATTTACCAACAATAACACATATAAACAACAAATAAACCAATAATTACATGAAAACCGCAAACATCAACAATAATCAAGCAAGATTTCATCACCAAACACTCACGTTTAACACAAAAAACATGCTTTTTTTAGAAATAACATACTCATTAGAGAGTTTACCTCAAACAACGCACGATGAGTAAGAAAATAGTCAAAAAATGACTGAAAAACGTGAGAGAAGGGGTCGGAAAATAGAAGGCGATCGTGAGGAGAGAAGAAGAAATGTGCGTGAGGGGAGGGGAGGGGGCGGTGCTCGAGTTAAAGGCGCCGAATTACTGACGGAATGTACATTCCGTCGGTAATCTAGGTTTTCCCTCGTCGTCTTCATGTTGCAACTTGCTGACATTTATCGACGGAACACAAATTCCTCGCTAAAAGAGCGGTAATTCCTGACGATGAAAACTCAAATACCATCGGAACACTAATTATGTCGGTAATCAAGGGTTTATATCGTCATCTTTAACAAAACGACGAGGCAAGTTGACGACAGTTATCAATGGACAAGGATTTCTGTCGCTAAATTTGATCAACCTCGTGCAATCTATTCGCGTTAAAATCGAAGAATCACCGACGGAATACATATTTTGTCAGTGATTCAAGTTTATCTTCTCGTCTTCATCCAAAGGACGACGTTTGGTTAACCAAATTGATATGATTTACCGATGGACTATGTATTCCGTTGGTATTTAAGTTTCCCAGTTGTCTCTTTACAACAGTTTCCTGTTGCGACGGAACATAAATTCCGTCAGTAAATAAAGTTGCCCAAAAAATTTTACCGACAGTATCTTTACCGTCGGTAATTGGGCGAAACTAATTAATTGCGGGAGTACTTCCCGCATTTATTACCGACGGAAGTCCCTATTCCGTCGATGTTTTTACCGACAGAATTATTTCCGTCGGTATATGTCCGAAGCAATTAAATTGCGGGAACGGTTTCTGCAATTTTTACTGACGCCGTAGGCTTTGTCGTCGCTATATGCTGTCTGAGATTTTACGCGAAATTCCTTCCCTCCAGTGTTGTCGACAAATTTGTGGTTCCGTCGCTATATACGAAAACAACGCCGTAGGTTTTGTTTCCGTCGGTAAAATTCTGCCGCTATTCAGTGATTTTCTTGTAGTGATAATAAACTAACTACTAGTAATTATATTTTGTTATATTCAAAACACTGATCAAAACTTTCCTTGGTTCAACACTAAATATTTAAATGAAGCTTTATGAAAATTAATATATATGTTTATATGTACATGTAATTTCACAAGAATTTCATATGTGACATGTTATGGTAAAAGTGACCTTGATTTTGGATATATTAAATTAATTAATATTGATTTTTAAGATGATAAATGGCTAATTATGAAAAGTAAATCAATTTGAAAATATAAAAAACGATTAATTATTAGTTAACTTTAATTCAAAATATACACATTAAAGATATTATAAATTTTACGTTATTTATTTACTTCACATACATTAAAATATTATTAATTCTTAATGTACTTCAATATATTTTAAGTATCGAATAATAAACTTTTATTGAAAAAATAAAAATTCAATTCATAAATATTGAAAATAATTAATTATTAAAAATTATTTGAAAGTATGATATGCAAATTTTTTTAATAAATTATTAAAATTTTTTGTGTTCGCAATATATAATCTGATTATATTCAAGTGTTTTGACTTTCTCAACAAAGTATAATTATTTAAAGTTATTTATTTCATATTGATTATAAAAATACAAAAAAATAAAATTTAAATATTATAAACTAAAATTTATTACACTTACTAAGTTAAGATAAATTCTTTATGAAAATTGATAATGGACTATTATAGATAGAATATAGATAAAGGCACACTGTTAAAAATATTATAAGTTTAATTAATAAAAATAATTATTAAATAAAATAAAAAAGCGTTGCAAAGATGTAAGTTTAATTCAAATATGTATATATATCAAAAAGAGTTATACTTACTATAATTTGACATACAACAAATTATAGGGAAAATAACTTAAATTTTATCAATACATATTAAATTAATTAATATGAAACTTTAGGATGATAAATGTAAATAAAAAACTAAAATTAACTCATAGACATAAAAATGGTTAACTAGTTTAAATTTAATTATTGTAAAATATATACATTGAATCAAGAGAGGTTCTAATCGAGGTTTTGATGATATCAAAATATAAGTACTACTAACTAGTTTAATGTTGTTGATGAGAAGGAATGTGAGAACAAATGAACCAAGAGAGGTTCTAATCGAGGTTTTGATGATATCAAAATGTAAGTACTACTAACAAGTTTAATGTTGTTGACGAGAAGGAATGTGAGAACAAAATTTTACTATATCAAAGGATTATTAAAAAAAAAATTGTTTGCAATTTTCAATATCAAGATTGAATCAAGAAGAAGATAAAGATGCATCGAGGTTATTTCATAAATTACTTATTGTAAACTCATCTTGATTGTCTTTGATAGTCTAAAAGGCTCACTATATATAAATATTTCATATCATGAGTCTTTACATTCATTAAGAGGTGTTAAAACTTTTATTTTTAATATAAAAGCCTCTTGATCTTTCAAATAATCTTTGGGGAACATTTTGAGAAGTGTTTTAATCATATTTGGATTAAATAAATTGATTTTGAGCATTTAAAGTTGTTAAAATCATGTTTTTAGGTGATTTAGGTGATTGGTCGACCTATATGGGTTAGTGGTTGACCATTATAAGTTAAAGTTGTTAAATTTGATGTACCATGAGTTTATAGCAAAATTAGTTGATATATTAGTTGACCAATGTGCAATATTAGTTGACCAATATTTCAACAAATAGTAAATCTTGAGCTTTTAATACATACGAGTCGACCAGTATGCTGGTTGACCAATGTATTGAATATAACCATTGTAATGACTAGTTTTTTACTCAAATGGCTATTTTGGGTCCCAAAACACTATAAATAGGTGTTTTCTTCTTATTTTTTGTATCAGGAAGCTTTTAAGTGTAATATACACACATTTATAAGCATTTTTTAATTATTTAAGCATTCATTATCTCATTTTGAGTTTATCAGCCTTTTTGCAATCATCAAAGCATACAAGTGATCAAGTTTGAGTTGTAAGCTACTTTTAGGGTGTGAGTTCATTATATTGGGTTGATCTAAAACTAGCTTAGGGTTTCTCTTTACATTGAAGAAAGATTAAAAAGGAGGTTCCTCTTTGTTAAAATAAAAGATTGCACAAAGGGTATACTTTGCCTTAAAAGAAGAATTATAATGGAAATCCAAGACGAGTCTTGGGAGTAGACGTAGACAAGGATTGTTTATCAAACTACTACAATTAAGTTTACGTTTCTCTTTCCTTACTCTTTACTTTGTTGTTTACAAGCATAATTAATTTCATTTATTTTTATTTTATTCTTGCATTTATGATAGTTTGTAAATATTATTTTATAAGTTAGCATACTTTAATTAAAATCTTGAATTCACCCAGTTCATCCCCCTTTTGGGTGCCATTAGGGAATAACAAATCATATCATAGTAGGTCTATAGGGCTCGTATTTTAAATGAATTTCTATAACAAATGTCATAATGGCATACTTAGGAGCATCTTCATCATCTTTTAACCAAGAAGGTTAAAACATTAATAAAGCCTCTTTCTTTGATAGAAATGACTACCTTTATTAGAAAACAAGAATGAAAATTTTCTTGATGCCCAAAAATGTGAACTTATGGGAAATTGTTTCAAGCAATCCATACATTCCTTTTAAAATTATAGATAATAGAAAAGTTTCCAAGTTGAAAGAGAAACGGGATCCCTATAACAAAAGATTAATCTCCTTAAATAATACATTTGTTCTCATTTGGTTTTATGCATGTGAAGAGATTAATTCAATGGAGTGTCTACGTATGAAATAGCTCACAAAAGTTTTCTAGCATGTATATTAGATTTATTGATATTACAAATGCTTTCGAGGGTCTTAGAAAGACTTACAGTAACATTAAAATGGTGAGAAAGTTGTTTAGGTCACTACTAAAAATATAGGAAACTAAAATGATAGTTGTACTAAAAGCTAAGGACTTAACAACTCTACTATTACAGGAGCTTATTGAATCTCTTCTTAATTAAAAAAAAAAGAAGCTCTAAGAGATGCAAGAAGAAATGATTCTTCTAAAGAAAATAATTTAGCATTCAAAGTTTCAAAGAAAGAATTAAATGACAAGGAAGTGATATTAACTAGTGAAAGTGGTGAAGAAGATATTGCTCTAATCACTAGAAAATTCTTCAAAAGACATGGTATTAAATCATATGATATGGTATGCTATTTTTATGGTAAATATGGACACATTAATAAATTCTTTTTTTAAACAAAGGATAATGAATAAACCTTCAAGCAAATGAGTTAAAAAGAAGAAGGAGACTAACAACCAATGACCCAAGCTCATTTGAGTACCTAAAATACATTAATTGGATTGTCTTGTAGGTGTTTAAAAGAAAGAAGAACAAATGGTATATGAATAATGGATGCTCAAGATATATGTGATCGATGATGCATCCTAATTTTTAACTTTCAGTGACAATAATGGAAGATTCGTCACTTTTAAATATAACTTGTTAAGTGTGAGCCGATTGTGTGACAAAGGCTACAAAGTATGCTTTGAAGAAAGATCATGAATCGTATCTAACGCATTTTTAGGAAGAAAGAAGGAAACATATACATACAATTGATCTTGATGATTTCTCTAACCAAGATATGAGGTATCTAATATCTATTAGTGAAGATGCATGGATTTGGCATAGGAGACTTGGATATGCAAGCATAGACCTCATTTCCATCTTTAACTCCAATTAACTTGTAAATGAGCTCCTAAAAGTCAAATTTGAGAAAGACAAGATTTATGAAGTTCGTCAAATGAAAAAACAAACCAAATGCTCGTTCAAAAGTAAAAAGCCAATAACTTTAATTAGACTTTTATTATTACTTCATATAGATTTATTTGGACCAACTAAGGTTGCTAACTTAGGTGGTAAATTTTACGTTTTTTTCATAGTTAATGATTTTAGTAGATTTACTTGGTTATTATCTTAACAAACAAAGATGAATGTTTTAGGACATTTGTCAACTTTTTCAAAGGGGTACAAAATGAAAAGGAACATTTTATCTTGTATCCTCTAAGGGAGTATTAGAGTGATTATGGAAATAGTGACTCATTATAATATAGAGCTACATCAGACTGATGTCAGAACTACTTTCCTGAATGGAGACCTTTGTGAAGAGGTATATATGGATCAACCTCAATGATTTTAGGATTAAGATAAAGCTGACCTGGTTTGTAAATTGGGAGAATCCATATATGATTTGAAACAAGCTTCCAAATAATGGTACCTAAAGTTTGATGAGATTGTTACCTCATTTGACTTTATAGAAAATAAAGTTGAAAGATGTTTGCATTATAAGTTTAAGGGGAGCAAGGTCATCTTTCTACTTTTATTTGTGGATGATATTTTGTTGGCATCAAATGACTTAACCATGCAGCATAAGGTTGAACAACTTTTGGTCATGCATTTTGATATGAAGGACCTCGGTGAGGCATATTTTTGTCCTAGATATTCAGATTCACTAGGACAGGTCTCAACACTTATTAGGTCTCTTGCAGAGAGCATACATTGGGCGAGTACTACAAAGGTTTAATATGACTGATAGTAAGCCTGCTGCAGCACCTAGCTCTTATGGTGAAAGATTATCTTTAGCATAATGTCCAAAAATGATACAAAGAGGGGTTACGAAGAATGTACCTTATTCTAGTGTAGTTGGCAGCCTGATGTATGTTTAGGTTTGCAATAAATTGGACATTACATTTGTTGTTGGACTGCTAGGTAGGTATTTGGCTAACCCAGGAATAGACCACCAGAATGCAATTAAACGAGTTTTAAGATATCTTAAAGTAATTAAGGATTATAAGTTGAAATTCCAAAAAATCAACATTCTATATTTTATAGGTTATACAGATTAATATTTTGCTATGTGCCCAGATGATAGGAATTCTACATCAAGGTATATTTTTATGTTAACAGATGGTGCAATATCGTAGAAAAGTTATAAGCAAACCCTAGAAATTGCCTAGACTATGCTTGTAGAGGTTGTGGCATGCTGTGGGGCTGCTTCATAGGCAATTTGGATCATAAATTTGTTTATATTCTTATCGTATCCTTCAAACTGTTTCCGAAATCAATCTATCTTAACCACCGTAGTCGCATAAGTATCCAGCCTCTTATGGTATCCAAAGAATGGGTTAAGAGAACTCTGTAACTCTTATAAAGAGGGTTAAGTAAGAAGCGCTAACTCCATAGAGTTTAAGACTATTTATAATAAGTTTTGGACATTTTAGTAATTTAATTGAAATTAAATTCTAATTTCAATTAAACTTGAATTAGAGTTACAAATAATTCTAATTAAATGTTAATTATGCCAAATAAAATCCAAAATTCAAAATCTCATATTGATCCTTATTTACTAAATATGAGATATTTAATCTTAAAGTTTCTCAAATTTTACAATCAAGTCCAACTTAATTAAAATATCTTTGCTTTCTTCAACTCATTCTTTATATGAGATCCATTAGGTTCTCAAATATGTTGACAGTGATTATAAATTATAATTAGAATTCATAATTAGAATTAGAATTAGAATTAGATAAATTAAAACTTCTTTTAATTCTCCAATTAAACAATTTATAATCATAAATCAAGATTGGCATCTAGTAACGCATCATGACCTCCCATATATTTAGAATATCAAAGTAGTTTTAATTAACATTTCCATACATGATTTTTCTGTATAATTCAATTCTTTCATCATATAATGTTTTGATTAGACATAAAGCATAGAATTAATGTTTACTCTATTTTTACTTCAATCATATTTATTCTCTGCCATTAGGTATCAATTCAGTTAATGACATTTGTAACTATTTACAAAACATTATTCCACCTTGGTCAAAAAATTTTAATCAATACTAATCGACAACAACAGAGCATTCTCCCTAATTACTTTAAGGTGATAAATCCTATCTTAATCACACAACTACCTCGATACAGTTCATGCTATATCCAATAACTACCAATTGAACAATCCATGATTAAATAGGTCATAAATAGTATCAAAATATAGCAATCCCTATACAAGATAACTTTGGAGATCTCAAGTCAAATGATCATTTATACAATCATCATAATGAGAATTCCATAGACATACAAGTAATGTTCCAGACGCATTTCTCATATCGGGTTTGGTTAATGAACATGTTCTCTAACAAGCACTCGTATGTTTATTTAAGTATCTCCATATTTTAATCTATGAGATCAATTACTTCCTTTATAAGAAAAAAATAACGTGTGTTAGTCTTTTGACGTTCTATTAATGTCCACTCTTAATAAAACAATGATTAGGAACATTTAAGAATAATACATAAATGCAATATAAATCTCATAATTATAACCTCATTTTAGTTTTTTTTTTGTAATGTATAATTATCTTATTGACTTTATCATATATATCTAAACATGTATAAGATAAAAAATACCTTTAAATATTTTATTACTAAACTACAACTAAAGCGATTGACTATAAAGTATAAATCAACATCTTTAACCTGAGATGTGGCTAAAGCAGCTTAAGGTATATATATTGTGATTAGATTCAGTGTTGTTTCTTTCGTATTACTAGTGCAAAATTTTTGCTTTTTCACTAGATGTTCGTTTGTCTGCTGTTTTGATTTGTTTTCATAGTTGGTTACAGCGAAACTTCTTTGTAGGGTAATTGGTTGCAAGTTGCTAATGCTCCTTGCTCCTTGATATTAGATTTATCCATGTACTTTTGATTATCTCATAGTTTGCTGATACGAGTCTAAAGGTATATAGCTTGATGGTGGAATGGTCTTGGTCGCCAAAATTCGCCTCTTATGCTCGTTCTACAGGAACAACAAATGGCGATGCCCGTGATTCAAACCTGCAGAAGGAATTGAATCGTTACATACCAACAGCTGCTGCATTTGGAGGTATGTGCATTGATGCTTTGACGGCTTTTGCAGATCTTATAGGAGCAATTGTCTCGGGCATTGGGATCTTACTTGCTGTAACCATTATATATCAGTACTTTAATACATTTTTTTCAAATGTAACCATTATATATCAGTACTTTGAGACTTTTTTTTTCAAATGTTACGACTGATCTGATCACTTTATAAGATCTTCATTCTTCCAAAGCTTGGCCTTGGCCCACTAATCTTTTTTTTCTATCACTTTATAAGATCTTCCAAAGCTTGGCGTTGGCCCACTAATCTTTTTCTTCTATCTTTTTGGAGGGCAATGATGCTTAGGCAGACTTTAATACCAACGGGGTAGTGTAAAGGATCGTAAGTTTCGAAGTTCTGTCAAGTCAATAGACAAACAATTAATGTACCAAAGCGACCGTAATCCCTTCCGCAATCGGAGCAAAGACATACGTGATTCACATTCTTAACGAGCTTAACCTGTTTTATCTTAATTATTTAATGCCTATCCAGGAATACGTTTAATTTTTTCTGGAGAATTTGATGAATTATATTAAATGATACCAGTGCTTGCCGGAATCTCCCTTCTTGCCTTAGGCTTTACTCTCTCTGGCTTCGGCAAATTGCAGAGCCTCAATGTGCTTTAATTTGCATCTTCTTTCCAACTTCATCGTACTCGTGTGGTCAAAAACACTTCATCCATGGTGTGACTTCACATTTTGAAGCTTAATAATATTTCAAAGCATTTAAATTAAATATAACTTTTTCAAAACATTCATAATAGAACTTTTAATAAAAATTTAACAGAATTAAATATTCGTCAATTAAACGTTATGTTAATATTAATATAATATTATTCTTATTTTTAAATAAAAGTAAATCTTACTGTCACATGATAAATGAAGTCTATTATCTAAAATATATAAATGTGGACTCATTACTACGTAACAAGTGACACCCACTACGTAACTGTAGGATCCACTTTCTAATTAGTTTAAAAATAATAATTATGTGATAGTAAGATCAACTTTTATTTAAAAAATATAAAATAATGTCATGTCAGTATTGAACAGTGGTTAAAAAACCAACCAATTTGGTCGGTTCAATTGTAAAAATCTTGAACTGTTTAACTTTTTAGTTTGAATTTCAACTTTCCAGCTAAATTCACTTTAATAACTTTTATTGTTAAAAGTCGTTTCAATTTATTAATTAATCAGTCAATTTTATTAATTAACAAGTTTTTATAAATAAAAACAAATCAATTAATTTTCATTTAACATTCTCTTCTTAATTAAAATTTAATTTTTTGGGTAAAGACAATTTCTTTCGATCATATTTCAAATTCTTTAATTTTATTCATTCTTTAGTTTAATATCAGTTGAACTTTTTAAACCTTACACCTCTTATCTTATGAGTTTAACTTTTTGTTCGATTTTTATAACATTAGTATTAGCATGTCATTTAACCCACAAGAAGTTAACCCTCGTCAAATTTTCTGTTCATTTAAAGTCTGTTCTAAATATTTTAAAATGTCATGGTTTAATTTAAACTCTTTAGAATGTTAGAATTTAAGTTATATAAATCTTGAAGTTAAAATGTATTTCTAAGCCTAAAATATTTCCTATTTTGTAATGCCCGTAGCCCCATAATCTCCCACCGACCCATCTCAGTTCGCACCTCTGCATCTTATTCACTGGACCCAACTTGACATTATTTTTGTAATTGATGTCATTTTAGATTCACTGCAAAATAACTTATGACTAAAAACATATAATATAGCTAAGGACTACTACATTATCTTATCCGAAGAAGGTAAAGGCCATGATCAATTGGTCCATACCGAGAAATATAAAAGAACTCAAAAGAGTTCTTGGGACTATCCGGATATTATCGATGATTTGTGAAAGATTACAAAAAATCGTTGCACCATTAACCCTGCTATTACAAAAAGATTCAATTCTTCAGGGTGAAGAAGCAACCAATGTTGGACATCAACTTAAGGAGGCTATGACAACCGTACCTGCCTTGGCATTGCATAACTTCAATGAGAAATTTGTGGTAGAAACCGACACGTCAGGTTCTGAATTGCGTAGTTCTTATGCAAAACAGCTATTCCGTAGCTTATTTCGGTCAAGCTCTAACTTGTAGGGCTCGATTCAAAAGTGTTTACGAGAGAGAGTTTATGACCATTGTGTTGGCAATCAAAAATGGCGACACTACCTAAACTACTAGGTAGTGTTATCAATGGAGCATCAAAAGTGCTTATCTAAACTACTAGAATTTGATTTTGAAATCAAATATAAGCCATGAACTCAAAATAAAGTTGCAAATGCTTTATCCCGAAGCCTTGAGAATGTGGAATTACAAGCTGTGATGATTGGCAAAGTGTTGACTTGGGCAGAAATTGCAGAACAGGTTAACCGACACCCACAGCTACGAACAATTGTTGAATCCCTGCATCAAGTTCCTTCATCTAAACTAGGGTGGTCACTCTTTTAGGGTCAGTTGAGCTACAAGGATCGAGTAGTCCTACCAAAAAACTCTCTAGTTCCATCTCTTATCCGAGAGTTTCATGGTAGTCCTTTAGGAGGACATTTGGGGTTCTTCGAGACTTACAAGTGAAGGAATAAAGAGGGATGCACAACAATACATTGAGAGCTGCACAGTTTTCCAACAAAACAAATAGTTGGCACTATCCCCAGCTGGATTACTGCAACTCCTACCAATATCTGAAGTTGTGTGGGAAGATATATTAATAGATTTTAATGACGGTTTGCCTAAATCCAATGGGCTTGACGCTATATTAGTGGAGGTGGACAGGTTAACTAAGTATGGACAATTTTTGGCCCTAAAACATCCATACACAGCAACCAAGGTGGTTGAACTCGTTGTTCAACAAAATTTTAGTGGAGGGGGATAGGTTAATTAAGTATGCACAATTTTTGGCCCTAAAACATCCATACACAGCAACCAAGGTGGTTGAACTCTTTGTTCAACAAAATTTTCGACTACATAAGAGTTCCCCATGTTAGTTTATTCTTTTGCAACCAATTATTTAGGAGCAATTTGATTTATGACATTATTATTTAATTAATAAATTGACATTCTTTATCTTTATGTATTAAGTTAATTACATTTAATATTTTAATACTAAAGATAAAATTCTAACTATGTAATTAAAATTATGATGACATCATAATTGTGAGATTCAATTTACATTTACATATTATTCCTAAATGTTCCTATTTACAGTTTCATCAAAATGAGATTTATTGAAACGTTAAACATAATACATATTATGCTGCTTTTTTTTGAAAAAGTAATTGATCTTATAAATTAAAGTATGAAGATACTTAAACTAATATATAGATAATTATTAGAGAATAAGTCACTGAACTGACCCGACTATGAGAATCTCAAATAAAATATTACTTATATGTTTGTGGATTTCCACATGATCATGATTGTATTATTGATCCTTATACTTGAGATTACCCGAGTATCTCGCATGAGAATTACTGTGTTTTAATGCTACTTATGAACCATCCTAGGATAATTCAGTTGGTAGTATTTTGATGCAGTATGAACCATATGGAGATAGTTAAGTAAGTTAATAAAGGATTCGTCATTCTAAAGTAATTAGAGAGAATGCCCTATTGTTCCTGATTAGTAGTGATTTATAGAATTCTCTAGCCAAAATGAATTGACATTTGAAAAGACAGTTTTAAATTTCAATTATAAATTAATTACTAATTAATAAGAATAAATATGATTGAACCAAAAGAGTAGACACTATATTCATACTCCGTCCAATTGGCATATTAGATGACGAAATAATTAAATTACACATCATAACCATGCATAGATATGATAAGTCAAACAACTTTGATATTCCTGATATTGGGTAGTTATGACGTGTTGTTAGACGTCAATTTTGATCTATGATTATAAACTATTTAATTGAAGAATTAAAGATAAAACAAAAGGAGTTTTAATTTATCTTATTCTAATTGTGAATTGGAATTATAATTTGTAATAATTGCTAATATATTAGAAACCTGATTCACACATCAAAGAGTAGCTTATGAAGGAAAAATCAAATTTAATTAAGTTAGGCTTAATTATAAAGTTTGAGAAAGTTTAGGGATCAAATATGAGATATTTGATTTCATTAAAATTAAATTAATTATAATTAGAGTACGACTTTAATTTAAGAATCAAATTTAATTAAGTTAGGCTTAATTATAAAGTTTGAGAAAGTTTAGGGATCAAATATGAGATATTTAATTTTATTAAAATTAAATTAATTATAATTAGAGTATGACTTTAATTATAATTAAGAAACTTAATTTTAATAAATATTACAAAAATCTTAATGATTTTAATATTAGGGAGCTAGCACTTGTATTTTTTTCCTCTCAAGGTGTTGAAAAGTTGCTCTATAGATATCTATAAAGACTGGACGATTGAACAACTCGTAGTTGATACGGTAAAAAATTTATCAAAAGATTTTAACGGAAACGTGAATCAATTATGACTTTTTACTTTATGATTTGTATTTTTATCCAAGTTATGCAATAAAACCACGTGTCATTGCTAAGAAAAGAATGAAACAGATTGCCTGCTGGTAAGAAGAGAAGAGAGTGACTTTTGAAGTAGGAGATTTGGTCTATCCAAAGCTCAAACCTTATCCAAGTAATTCAATGGCTATTAGACTAAGTGAGAAGTTGGATTACTGTCACTTTTGTGAAGTAGCTTATGAGCTGGACCTACTCACTTTGGTCAAGTATCTTTCTGTATCAAGTCAGTAGCCCGTTTTTAACATCCAATAAAAAGATTGAAGCCAAAGCCGTAGTATCCTTGAGATTTATTTCTTCTTTTCTCCTGCGACTTGTACTTAACACAGTAACCTCAGCAAATGAGAGTTACAGTTTTTCCCAGACGAATGGATTGAGTTTTCTGCATTATTTTTCGCTTCCTGGTTTCACGTTTGAGGTAAATATACTGAAAAGAACGCATTGACATAATTTACCAAAGATTCTCTGCCGAACGTGAAGTGTCAGATCCTTTATCAGATCCTTTTTCAAATGTCACCACTGATCTGATCACTTTATTAGATCTTCCAAAGCTTGGCCTTGGCCATTAATGCAGAGCAATGATGGTTTTCGCACTGACGAGAGACTTTAATCTCCGTTTTGTATCCATTCTTTTAAATACTTTGCATTTGATTAATTTTAAAAAAATTATTAGACCTATTTTTATTTAAAAAATATAAAAATAATATTATATTAGTATTAATTATTAATTAAAAAATTTAACCGATTTGACCAATTTAGTCCTAGAATTTTTGAATCATTCATTTTTTTAGTTCAATTTTAACTTACCAGTTTGATTTATTTTAATAACTCTTATTATTAAAAAATTGATCAATTTACTAATTAATCAGTTAAAATTTTTATAAATCAAAATAGGTCAATTAATTTTTATTTAATATTTTTCAATTAAAATTTACATTCTTTTATATTTTAAATTCTTTAATTTTATTTATTTTTTAGTAGATTTTATGACAGTCTAATACTGATTGAATCTTTTAAATTTTAAATTTTTTATCTTATTTGTTTAATTTTTGATCCGGTTTTTAAAACATTAGTATTAACAGAACGTTTAATAGACAGAAAATTAACTTTATCAAAATTTCTATCTATTTAAAATTTATTAAATATTTTTAAAATGTTACGATTAGGGTTGGCAAAAAATCGGCTCCAAACTAAACCAATTCTGGACAATTCGGACAAAAGTAAAAATATTATGATCCTAAACTGGTTTGAAACTAAATTTTTTACCAAGCTGACCCGAAACTGAACCGGATTGAAAAACAACCAACCTGGTTCGGAATCGGTTTGTCCGATTTTAATTAATAACAAAGGGCCATTAAATTTCACCATCTTCCTCCTATCTCTTTTTCTCTGTAAAACCAATCAAAAAACTATAGTACAAAAAGCTAAATTATGGTTATCTAGTTGAAGTTCAAACCAAACAAATAGTAAGTCTATAATCAAATTCAAAAAAGCACAAATACAATCACCAAATTCAAAATCTCTAACAAAATTATAACAAGAAGTCACAAAGATACAAATAGTATATCAAATACAAAACTAATAAACAACATTGTTTATACTATAAATTCAAACCAAATAAAACATGCAAGAAATAACAAATCCTTCTTCATCAAACTTTTCATATCCCACTCTTCATGTCACAACGACTCCATAATCTGAAGAAAAAAAACAAAAGATGATACAAGTTAACTATCTTGTATATAACAATCAAAACTTAATACTGATTTTTTTTAAACAATGATTTTTTTTACCTTTTTAAAATTCAGATCGGCCAATTTTAGTTAGTTTAAATGTTCAGTACTGAATAATTTTAAAATTTTGGATATTTTGTCCGATTAGGTCAATCCGGATCTATATTTGATTTTAATTCAGACAAAAATCGGTCAATCCAGTTTAAATTCGGTTAAAAAATTCTAACTCGTATATGATTTTTCTGAATCAGACAAGGTCGAGTTATCGGTTCAGACGAAATTTTATCAGGACTAGTTACAATTCAATTTAAATACATTTTAATTAGACTATATCGTAAATGTTAAAAATATTTGCTATTCTGTAATGCATGTAGCTCAAAGTTGCAAATACCGTACCGAATTTAGTACCAAATTGAGTTCTGGTACGATACTGTACCGGTACCGATCAATACCGTATATCGTCTCGGGTAATTTTTAAATTTATGAAATAGTCTTTAAAATTTTTAAAATTTACAAAATACTCCATTGGCATATACTCATACTGTCATACACCCAACCAGATATATTACACGCAAAACATTCATCACAAAACTAACACCGTAGATCTATCATCCAATCGTAATCTATCATCCAACAAACAATTCCAATCCAATAGAAATTGTAATTAAGCATGAGATTAAAAAAAACACACCCAAAAACAAATGAGTTGCTTCGAGTTTTCGGGTTGTTGCTTCGGGTTGGTGACGGGTGGTGCGGTGGGCCGGTGTAGTGGTGTGTCCGAGCTGCGACGGCGACGGCGTGGTGCAGTGTAGCAGAGGGTGGCGGCTTCGGGTCCCCGTGGAGGAACCGAAGAAAGTTGAAGACGGTGGCGTCTTCAACCGATGCCATCGGAGGGAGGAGCCGAGATCCAAGGAGGATGAGGGAAGGAGGAGAGAGTGAGACAGAGATCGGGGACGGGGAGAGCGTGAGACACCAACAATGAAAGCGTGAGAGTCGAGAGAGAGAAACGAAGAGTTGCGAGGGGTGATTTTAGAATAAAAATTTTCAAATTTGCAATTTGGTCCTTAACATTTCAAAAAGTTACAAAACCGATCAGTATTTTACAGTATTTTGCGTATCGGTTAGTGTCGATCAAAAAATACCAATACTAGCTAGTATTTACGGTCGGAATTGATATTAAAAGTACTGTTTCACGGCTGGTACCAACCAGTATAAAACGATACTCGAGACTCTGCCATAGCGCTATAGAACGGTACCCAAAACTCTGTCGTATCCCAGTAGTCTCCCACCGACCCATCTCAGTTCTGACCTTTGCATCTTACTCACTGGGCTCCAAACGTATGACATTCGGCTATATGCCTAATAATGTAGTCAAATATTCGGACACTGGCTCCAAACTTGGTGGGTCCGTGTTTTCATGGCTAACTGTGCAGGAGCCCACAGGATATCTAACAGCACTTTGAACGTAGCATTACAAACCAACATTCAACGCGTCTAGATTTCTTTAAATCATCTTTCCCAAAATGAAGTAATAAAGAGAAATAAACACTTTTTCTTCTTTTTCCTTTTTTTTTCCCGCGCTTTAAATGCACTTTTCCTTCATTGTGCCAACCCTTGTCTCCTGCTCAAAGCTGTTGGTCAAATTTTGTGTCTGCCCACATAACGATCACTTTATATCTCCAAAATCCTTTTTCTTCTCTTGGATCTACTGCCTCTAATTTTATGACAAAGGTCCATACTTCTCTCAAAATCTTCATTATCATCTTAGCTCTCTTACAATGGAAACGGTCAAATATAGATCAATGCCCAACAACAAGAGCAAGATAGCGAGAACATTCCGAAAAGTGATCAACCTGAAAACTGCAACAAGAATTGCTTCAAATAATGGGATTGGGATATGTGAGCTCACCCCAGGAAACAAGTTTGAGGATCGTGATCATCCAAGCACAACTTGTAAGTTTCATCAGAGCGCTGAAAAGAGCAAGATTAGCAGAGATAAGAGGAGGGCAGTTCTGGAGGCATTAATGGCAAAGCTCTTTGCAGGTGTCTCCACAACTAAAGCAGCTTATGCTCAGTTGCAAATGGCTCAAAATCCTTACAACAGTGATAATATACGAGCCGCCGATCAAGCAGTTGTCGATGAGTTGAAACAATTATCCGAACTCAAGCGTAAATACTTCAACAATGATCTTGATCAAGTCTCACCTCAGGTCACTATCATGCTTGCAGAGATTCAAGAACAACAGAGCTTGATGAAGACTTATGAGGTAACGATCAAGAAACTTGAAGCCGAAGTTGAGGTTAAAGATTCAGATTTTTGTTCCCTCAAGAAACAGCTTGACGAGTATATTGCATACAACAAGTCTCTTGAGAAAAGACTAAGTTTTAGTGGGCCTATACCCTTGTTGGATGATATAAAGCTCTCATCTTTAAATCCAAGACATTTCGTTCAATTCCTTCACTTTACTTTAAGATCTGTGAGAAGTTTTGTGAAACTTATGGTTCGTGAAATGGAAATGGCTTGCTGGGACCTTGACGCAGCAGTTAGAGCCATTGAACCTAAAACCACTCTTGCAAAACCCAGCCACCGATGTTTTGTGTTCGAATCTTTTGTGTCCAAGACATTGCTCGAAGGTTTTAATCGACCACAGTTTACAACCCAAAACGAGTCCGCAGCTACAAAGAAGAGCTCCCACGAACAACATTACTTCAACAAGTTCAAAAAGATTAAATCTTTAAGCCTGAAACTCTTCTTAACCCAGAATCCAAACTCGGCCCTTGCAAGATTCACGAGAACCAAGTACATCCAGCTTGTTCATCCTAAGATGGAATGGTCTCTGTTTGGGAACTTAACTCAAAGGAAGCTAGTGAACGCTGGTGGGTTTCCAGATTCTGCTTTCTTCAACGCATTCGCTGAGATGGCTAGGAGAGTTTGGTCCTTGAACCTGCTGGCTTTTTCGTTAGGTGAACAAGTTAGCATTTTTCAAATTGGTAAAAATTGCAGATTCTCGGAAGTGTACATGGAGAGTATCACCGACGAGTCACAGCTAGATAGCGCTGGTGATGAGATGGATCTTCGGGTGGAATTTACGGTGGTTCCTGGGTTCAAGATTGACAAGACGGTGATACAGAGTCAAGTGTATTTATCGCCGGTGGTATGATCAGTGATTTTACGCTTTTTGATTCTCATATTTCTTACCATCAGGAATTTAATCCGTCTTTTGTAAATTTTTTGTAACATGTTATTATTGAATGAAACGAAGTTATGTGTTTATCAGCTTGTTTTTGAAAACTCCTTTCAGCCCCCTTCTTTATAGACTATAATCATGGGATGCTACACTTTGATGGTGAAAAACTCTGTCGATAGTGCAGCTTTTAGGTATTTCAGTAGCGCAGCTGCAACATTTTTACAGTCACAAAATGTCAATTTCTTCTGTCAATAGGGTTAGGGTGGTGACTGGTGGGGACAACTCTTTTGCTTTTGCAGGGATCACGAGCTTATTGAGATAAGCATGCCTGCAAGCAATCCTTAAATTTTAGCTGAAAAAGCACTGTCAAGGCTCTTGTCATACAACTGTGGCGTTAACACACACAGGTCCATCTTCTCTCCCCTGCTTCAAATTTCGAGCCATTTAGTTTGAGCATCCTATGAGTTGAGAAGGTGTATTTTACTGTATTCGGTAAAGACATTCTTTTAATCCTGTAGTTCTGCTGCATTGCAAGTCAGACAAAAATTAAGTCCATGGGTGCGCAATTAAGAACATGAATTCGACAAGCTTCCGATCTACCTTTACATAAATGCTGAACAATAATTAGAATGCGGATAGATGTTGAGACACCCATGTGAAGAAATGAACACGGCAGGAGAAATAAATGTAGGCACTTGACGAGCTAGATGTTTAGACACCCATGTGAAGAAATGAACACGGTAGGAGAAATGAATGTAGGTACTTTGATGAGTATCAAAGTTTAGTTTGACTCAAAGATCTAGAGTTGATAGCTAGAACAGCTCATTTGTTTCAATTTGGAAAGCAAGTCAACAAGAATCGAATAGGATGGCATTCCAACTCCGTTATATAGATCATCAACTTGGAGAGACACTGCATCTAACAGACTTCCATTTGGTCCTCCACCTCCTATGTCAAGTTGCAGAACCAGTTGGTTCATGCGTTGGGCTCTAGCTGAAATGCGTCCATTGCCATTTGTTATTCTCCCTTGTTCGCTTCTCTCTTCCTTACATTGCTCCGTTTCTTGCTCTCACAAATTAAGAGCTGTATATCAGGTGCTGTTAGAATTTTAAATTTTCTATCAGACAATTATTAATTTTAGATTTTATAAAATTAAGGTTAAAATATGGAATTTGATTAGTATCAAAGATAATAAATAAACACAATAAAATATTTAGTTAAATAGATTAAAGTCTGGTAAGAAAAATAAGTCCTTATCAATGTGGATCGATTATTTATTGGGTTTGTAACGAGGAGGTTTAATAAAGTTACTATAAATAGTTATTAAGGTCTTTTGATGCCTACATAAGTAAGTTTGTGATCGTATAGTTTCTTTTACGCATATACATTATAGAAGGCGTAAAAAGGTTTATGGTTTATCATTACTTAGGAGTTTCACCTATAATTTATTAAAAACACAGGCTACTTGTGATCAAAGGGTATACAGGGATAATATCACCAAAGGTATGTGATGTTGTTTATACTAGTGAATCAAGAAAGATTCTTTTCGCTGTGATTCCTAAGTTCGTAGAATATTTCACTGATAAGTCTCAATAAAGTTGCATCACAAGTTTCTAACCTACGTGTCATTTAAGTGGTTTATAGAACATATCATCGATTAATTAACTGTAGTATAGATTCCAATTATGTTAGCCGAGATACAAGCCTTTGGTTTCTATTTGGGTATCAATTCTCAAGACATGCCTCTTAGGAATCTACTTTGTACAATCTTTCCCCATTTAACAAAAACCTCAGACAGGATCTATAATCTAAGATTTTCTGATATATAAGATTTTCATGAAGAGGCAAGTATAGAGCATATTTGTCTCTTTCTATAACTGTGGTGACATTATTCAAGAATCAAGTTTTTAGGAAAGAGAGAACTTAGAAAGAAGCCATAGGATGAAAAACACACCTATGAGTAGAATGAAGGAGAAGCCTTGCTTTTATAGACTAGGCAAAGGGGATAAAGACAAACAACTTTTTGGGAAAAATTTTCTTAGTACAATAATACACACTAACATACAAAAGCAAAAGTGAAAAGAAGAATTATTGGAAGACGCTAGGTCCCAATAATATTCCTAAAAGATAAGAATATGTTAAAAAAATAAGAAGGAATCTTTCTAGCAATGAGGTATAGAGAGAGAGAGAGTGGGCCACCATGATCATTGTCAGAGTCTATCATATCCATGTCTTCATTGTATTTTTTAATGGGTTGGATAAAATTATCAATTTTCGTATAAGTTCAGACATTCTTTTTACTTTTGGACTCAAATCCAGGAGACTATCTGGGTTCAAAGCCAGGAGTATATAAAACTTCACCAGCTATGATATTGAAACTCATAGTAGCAAATTGGTCCATGGAGGTCCAATATCCGTCAGTAAGAAAAATGAGTTTTTATAGGGTAAAATCATCTGAGTATGGTCTCAGAGAGGTACATGTTGTAGGCTTGGTATAATGGTTTAGATGATTTAGAAAGAAGTAAAGATTTCGCAATAGATCTTTATGTTGCTTGAGCTAATCTATGATGGTAAGCCATTGCTGAAAATGGTTGATAGTGTAGATATAACTATAATCAACAAGAATATAGGAACGATGAATGATGATGGGCTTTCTGTTTAGAGAGAGGAATAGCCCATAACTGATGCATGTTCAGAATTTGCCCAATTGGAGACGTCATTTTTCAATGGTTGGAATCATTTTAAAAATGTCCAGAGAAGTGAGTCGGCATTGGCTGGATTTAGAAGGTTCTGATAAACATCCAGTGGTGAAATAGAAATTGAGCAAGCAAAGAGAGAAGATAAAACCCAGAGATGCCACATGCTGGCTTTAGAAAGAAAATGGGAGAGATTATAGACAATTCGATAAGGAGTGTCAGTCTCAAAATAATGAGGATGTAGAGGGTTATTCAGAGTGGTGAGGACAATATGGAAGTAGTAGAATAAGCTTTTTCGGAGAATCAAAGTAATGTCATCCAAGGTTTTAAGAGGAGTTTTTGTGATGAGTGAAAAGGACTTATTAATCTTTGCATATAAAAGATACTCTATAATAGGAAGGAGAAAATGTATGAATTTCTGGAGCAAGGAAGAGAGGACCTGAATTAGTTTGTGAGGTCAAGAAAAGAAATCTGTAAGAATGTTGTGGTGAAAAGTTAAAATTTTCGATGCCATTTACCGCTAAAATCTCTTTGTAGCTGGCATGATAATGCTTTCTTATTCTTTGAACTGGCCACTAGTATGGCCGCAGTAGTGTCTTTTTCCATCAATCTCTTCAATTAGGACAACACCTCAATAACGGTCATTAGCGCTGTCTATAGTATGTGCTGACCTTTGTCGTGAATCTTTAAAGCAGGTGCATTTTGACAAGTTTGCTTTAAGTATTGTATGACTCTGTTTTGATTTTTACTCCATAGTGGTTGATTCTTCCTCAGTAACTTTGAAAAGGGAGATGTGTAATCAACCACACGGGGGATGAAATCACTGATGTAGTTAACAATTCTAAGGAATTGTTGAATTTGTTTAGTGTTGAGTCGTCTCAATATGACTCTTTTTGGCTGAGAGCATAATCTCATATTGTTTTGTAAGATCCAAAATAGATTGGAGTAGGGCCTTGTGTAGAGAAGTGTGTCGTCAATATAGACCAAGGTCTTAGAAAGAATGGGCTCATAAATTTTTGTTATGCCTCGTTTAAATAATAAAGGGGCAACTTTGAATCCAAATGATATTACTCTCTATTAATATTAGGCATTAGGAATATAAAACAATATCTCGTATCTTTTTAGGGGTCAATTTCCAATTGCCAAAAGTCTGCTTTTAAATCAAACTTGAAGAAAATTGTAGCCAGTGTTGTATAAGAGCCATGTGTGTTATTGATCGTGGTTACATTATTTTGGATGAGAGTAAGTAAGGAGTTTCCTTCAGTTATGAGTGAATCTTTACCTAGTGACTCTGTTCATCTCTCTTCAACTCTTTCGATTGTCAATTTTCCTTCTCATGTTAAACGTACTCTTTTAAATAAATTGAAAACCTTGTAGAAATTACTCATCTCCTTGCTGAGAGTCGTATTTCTAATACTTCATTATCTTTACGTAACCCATATAGTATATACTCCCGTGACTGTTCTTAGACAAGAAGTATAAGAACTATTCTCTCTACCCATCATCCAAAGGTCAAAGAAATTATCCAAAGTTTTCGTTTAGATCAGTGTAGTTAAAAAGTTTCTGCAATACAACAATATGTGAAATTAAAGATTCCAAAGGAGCTCATCTCTGTTTAAAAAGAACAGAATCATACACATCTTCATGTTGGTGTTATTCGCCTTATTCTCACTCTCTATAGTAGAAAAGGAATTCCAACTACAATACAGATAACTCTTCTTGACACTGTCTATACTACGTACCAAAATGCGTTAATTGGTACTCTGTTGAAGATCCTTAAGAATGAAAGTGTCAACCTTGCAATTGCCCCTAATTTCAATATCAGGTTAGATGATCTCACCTTGTCTAAGCAGCTCTAAGTCTAAATCCAAATCACTGGAGTAGAATAAAATCCTACTGCCATTATGGCCACTCTTCACCACCAAATGATCTACCGTTTCCAAAATCATGCAGTAGATCTTAATTTTCGAAATTCCACTTCTGATGTTTTGTATATGGTAGCTAACAGAGTTTATGATCAAACCCGATCAAACAATTTTGCAGCAACTCCTACCATTAGAACTTGAAAAATTAATGTCGACTGAATGGATCATTAATTATCAAAAAGTGTTCCATGCTCCTCATAGGCATTCATTCCACACGATCACTCCTATTCTCAAGAATCTACGAGATGAATCAGTAAAATCCATCTATACCAGTCCCAAAGAAGATCGGTTTGGACCTTTAAATACATATGGCCCTATTTTGATGCTTCAACCAGTGTTTTCACATTAAAAAGAAAAAGAAAAGATGGAGAACATGCATATGTTAGCGATCATTGAGGACATTTGGTCTAAGATGTAAATTTATCCATGTGTAAACCAATATGTGAAATATGTCTGAATTCTGAATCAGACAGTGAATGATGATGAACTTTATAATTGCCAGAGAAGAAGAAATGAGGAAGAAAACAGCAAGAAGAGATCTATCATTGTCAACCTGCTCGACATTTCCACTATCAAAATGATGATCATGATCCTGATTCTTGACCATGGATTGAGATTAAAAACCCAAGACTAAGACCCTGAAATCTTCGAGAATTACTCAAAGTTGTTGACAAGGAACATTTGTTTCATCCAGAGTCAATTTCCAATAACCCTCAACCAGTTATTTCTTCCATTCCTGTTATTCCTACTCCCGCTTCGATTCCTTGTATGATGGTAAAATCATATGAAGAGGAATTTTTACCATTGGAGAGACGCACTGATGAACATAATAGGGGTATTTCTAGCCCTTACGTGCGTGCTATAGGAATTAATTTTCAAGGAACTATTCTCTCAAATCCTACTGATTAAGTGCTCAACTGATAAGCTAATAATGCAGTAACCCAAAATCAAATCCCCAAAGAATTGACTCCAAGCTTGATGGTCTTAATCAATAGAGTCAAGCTACTCAGACAAAAGTTGAAGCTGTGTCTTCCCAGGTTCAAAAATTATACAAATCTTTAAAAGATCATATGAACTAACATAATGTTGATCTTCGAAGATACATTGACACCCAATATTTTGGACTTGATTTTACCAATAAAGAACAAGATCTCGGAAAAGTAAAAGAGGTACTCTAAAGAATGGAGGCTGATATGTAGACAAAACAATTTAAGACTGTTTATGGAGGTTATCCCACATATTTTCCAGTGAGTGAACCCATCTATTCCTCTCCAACTTATCCTGAAGCTGCTGACTATGAGAAAGTATTCAAAATGAATTATCCCTTGATCAAACAACATATCCATCCTACCACTACCACTGCTAAACCCAAGTTAACCAAATCCCTAAAATCCAAACCTACACACACTTTTGATCCATCACCTTCCTATACTGAACTAGTTGATCCTTGGAAAAAGCCTTTACAAATTACAACTCCACCTTCTTCTATGCCTAAAACTCAACCATCTACTTGATAAAACAAAGCTCCTCAATCAGAGTTTATAGCAACTCTAGCACCCGTATCGTTTTTATTTGAAGAAAGCCCATTTGAGCGTTCTAACATATATGAGAAATGTTTCTTCCCATTTGAGCATTCTAACATATGTGAGCAATGTTCTAAGATATCTTAATCATATTTAAAAGAGTCTAAATAATTTGTTGATTTATTTGATCTCGCTTAGGTTATGATGATTATGCTTGAACCAACTGAAGTTAAATTAAATATTAGTGAAGCTGAATCAACAGGAACTGAATCATTCAGAACCTCACCACCAACAGCACAAGCACCACCAACCAGACCTACTTCAGGTCTATGGTTTACCTTTGACGATCTTCCACCCAAAAAGTGGAGAGGATGTCTATATCAATTTAGAGCATGGATTGATTTGCAAATTACTCGATCAAATAATCCATTAAATGATATTTTGTCTAAGTTTACTTCTTTTTTTACTGGCACTTTACGAAAATGGTGGTAAAGTTTAGATGACTATTTTAGACTTTAATACATACAAGTCACATAAGTTAGACTACTTTTTGGGGTGATTCATAAAGAATTCATTGGTGATTTTCAGCTTACTAACAAAGAGATCAGGCAGGAGTGTTTTGAGATGAAATATTGTTATGTGGATAGAGGAGATTTGCAAAAGCATTTTCAACATATGACGTAACGCTATTATCTACTTAATGGCTTCAATGATGTCAACCTCCGTTATACATTCATCTCTTCCTTACTAGATGAACTACAACCCGAATTATAACGAACCATTGTCGCACTTCAAAGAGATGTGAGGGATATATCTTTTAGGGAAGTTTATCAACTTGCCTTAGCTTCACTTGACAAGCTATGTGATCAACAAATGTTTTTCAAAAACATGACTAAAGGCGGTCCCCTATTAAAAAAGGCTTGCAAAAACCCTTATTTGAAGATCAAGTGTTAAGAGAAAAACAACTATGAATGTCACACAAAAGAGAAGTATCATCATAGAAAGTTTGCCTGCAAGCAGTCTCACAGATCCCACATTTCCCATAAAGGAATTATAAGCCCTTTAGATGAAAGAAACGACGTTGATTTTTCAGATTCTTCAAATGAAGAAATCCTCAAGCAAAGAAGGCAGATCGATGTTTTATCTGTGGCAAGTCAGGACATTATGCTCGTTAATGTCCTAATAAGAAGAAAAGGGATATCAAACTATTAGATTCCATTTAGGCTATCATGCCTATTCATGATAATGGAAACATTGAAGATTTCATTAAAGAACAATCCAGTGAGGATGAAGAGACACAATTTGCTCTTCCACTCAACTTTTCTGAAGATAAATCCATTTGTTCTTTAATTTATGACGACACTGAAGATGATTTGTTATACATAGTACAACAAAAATGTTTGAAGGTAGACTCCAAACCTTTCACTATTCCCTGACCTTATATCCATATCTAATTACTACAATAAGACAAACATGATAAGTCGATCAAGGCTATTAGGTATATGGACATGGGATCATGTGGTAGTATTATGAAGCCTAACATTTTACCACCTAAAGCATGGATATTTCATGATGAATATTTCATTACTGCTAATGGAAATTCTTTTAAGATTGAGCTTATCATAAAAAAAGAAAATAAGGATCCTCTTCTTCCCTGATTATATAGTTTGGACTAAAGTTCTTGGAAGCCATTTACTTAGCCTAGATATTATGATTGGCATGGATGTCTATTATAAGGCATCTCCCATACATATCCTACCTACAGGGATTAGATATCGTGCCAATTTTAGTGCTTATACTAATATCATAAATGTGTTTGAACTCACACAAGTGTCGTCTCCATATCAAGTCCTATCGGACCAATTTTTGGAATATTGTCCATAGAATCATGTCCAGTTCCTAAATCCCCATCGATGGAAAAATCCTCACTTATCCATCCATTTACCATTTAAAAAGAAGGAAGACATAAATCCTACCAAGGCTACTCATCTAAGTATGAACCTGATGACCTGAAATTACCTAAGAAGAATGTGTGATTCTCCTCTAACAAGATTGATCGAGGCCATAAAATCTGACCGGGCTTATCAGGCTTTTTATGTGAATAACAAATCTGAACAAAAGCAAAGGAAAAGAGATTGGTAATTGATTATAAACATCGTAATTCTTTCCTACAAGATGATAAATTCTCATTGCCAATATTAGTACTTAGGTACTCTTTCTCAAATAAATTATAATTTTCTCTAAGTTTGATGTAAAAGTAGGCTTTTGGCAATTAAGAATTGACCCCTAAAAAGATACAAGACATCTTTTTGTATTCCTAATGCCCAATATCAATAGGCAGCAATGCTATTTGGACTCAAGATTGCCCCTTCATCATTTCAACGAGCCTTAACAAAGATCTATGAGCCTATTCTTTCCAATACTTTAGTCTATATTGATGATATACTTCTCTACTCCAAAACCCATGAAAAACACAAGGCCCTACACCCATATTTTTGGATCTTACAAAACAATATAGGATTATGCTCTCAACCAAAAAAGAGTCATATTGGGATGATCCAAATAGAATTTTTGGGTATTAATTTTCATAATGGGTTCTATCAGCCTGGTCCACACATAGCCAATGAACTATTACATTTCCCAGATGAAAATCTCAACAATAAACAGATTCAACAATTCTTTAGAATTGGTAACTACATTAGAGATTTCATCCCTCACATGACTGGTTATACATCTCTCTTATTAAAGTTGATGCGGAAGAATCTACCACCATGGAGTAAAGATCAAACTAGAGTCATACAATACTTAAAACAAGTCTGTCATAATCCACATGCTTTAAAGATTGCTGACAAAGGCCAACGTATACTACAGACAGATGTTCGTGACCATTATTAGGGTGTTGTCCCAATTGAAGAGATTGATGGGAAAAGATACAGTTGTGGCCATGCCAGTAGACAATTCAAAGAATCAGAAAAACATTATCATGTCAGGTACAAAGAGATTTAGGCTGTAAAAAAGGGCATCGAAAAATTCAACTTTCATCTCAGTCCTTACCACTTCTTGATTGAAATGGAAAATACAGCTTTTCCCAACGTTCTCGAGCCTAAAAAGAAAATACTACTAGATAGTTAGTTACTTCGATGGCAAGAATATAGTTAGTTACTTTGATGGCAATAATGTTTTTCTCGCTATAAATTCACTATTCTCCATATCAAAGGTCACCACAATATTCTTGCAAACTTCCTTTCTTGGCCTCGCAAACCAATCTGGTTCCTCTCTGCCTCACTCCAGAAATGCATACCTTTTCTCCTTTCTATCATGGTGCATCCTTTATATGCAAGGATCAACAAGTCCTTTCTACCAAGCACAAAAACTCCTCCCAAAACCTTAGATGACATTGCTCTTATTCTCTGAAAAAGCTTATTATACTAGCTCCATATTGTCCTCACCACTCTGAATATCCCTCCACATCCTCATTATTTTGATACCAAAACTCCCTATCGAATTGTCTACCATCTCTACGATTCTCTTTCTGAAACCATCATGTGACATTTCTAGGCTTTATTTGCCCTCTATGCTTTCTCAATTTCTATTTCACCACTATATGTTTATTAGCACCTTTCAAATCCAGCTAATGCTGACTCACTTCTCTTGACATTTTTATAATGGTTCCAACCATTGCAACACTGTTGTCTCTAACTTGGGCAAATCCTGAACAAGCATCAGTTATAGGTTATTCCTCTGTCTGAACAGATGGCCTGTTCTATTTTCATCATTCATCATCCTTATAGTCTTACTAGTTATAGTTATATCTGCACTATCAATCATTTCCAGCAATGGCGTACCATCATAGATTGGCTCAAGCAATATAAAGATCTATTGTGAGATGTTTACTTCTTTCTAGATCATCTGAACCATTGCCCCAAGACCACCAAGCCTACAACATGTACCTCTCTGGGACCATATCTAGATGATTTTACCCTATCAGAACTTATTTCTCCTACTGACAAATATTGGACCTCTATAGGCCAATTTACTACTATGGGTTTCAACATCATGAATGGTGAAGTTTCATATCCTCCTAGCTTTGAACCTAGTAGGCCTCCTGGATTTGAGTCTAAAAAAACATTTGAAATAGGATAAAGTTTTACAAAACCAAATCTCAACACTAGCACTGGGCCTTAACTTCCTAATTATATCCAAGATGTCCAGGACCTATAGCCTCCTGTTTAGAGTGGTACGAAAATTGATAATTTTATCCAAACAATGGAAAAATATGACGAAGACATGGACATGGCAGACTCTGATGATGATTGTGGTGGCCTACGCTCTCTCTCTCCACCTCCTTGTTAAAAAGATTCCTTCTTATCTTTTTAGCATATTCTTATCTTTTAGGAATATTATTGAGACCTGACATCTCCCAATAAGTCTTGTTTTCTCTTTTGCTTTTGTATGTTAGTGTGTATTATTTTACTAAGGGAATCTTTTCCCTAAAAGTTGTTTATCTTTATCCTCCTTGCTTACTCTATAAAAGCAAGGCTCCTCCTTCATTGTACTAAGAAGCAAAAAAAATCAATAAAAAGATTGTGTGTGTTTTTTATCCTATGGCTTCTTTCTAAGTTCTCTCTCTCCTAAAAGCTTGATTCTTGAATAATGTCACCACAGTCATACAGAAAGACAAGTATACATAAGAATCTTGTATAACAAAAAGTTTTAGATTATAAATTCTGTTTTAGGTATTTGTTAAACAGAAAAAGATTGGACATTATGGATTCCTAAAAAGCAGGCCTTGAGAATTGATTCCCAAATAGAGACCAAGGGCTTGTATCTCGACTAGCATACTTAGAATCCATACTGTAGTTAATCTTTGTTTATCTTTGATATCTATTGGATGATCTATTCTATAAACCACTTGAATGGTATATAAGCTCGAAACTTGTGATGTAACTCTATTGAGGCTTATCGGTGAAATATTCCATGAGTCTAGGAATCATAACGAGAAGAGTCTTTCTCAATTCATTGGTGTAAACAATACCTTGTATCTTTAGTGATGTTATCTCCGTATGCCCTTTGACATAGGGTAGCCTGTGTGGTATCAGAGCTAGGAGGTGACATGTTATAATAATGTCTTCATTTACTTTTGTAATAATTAATTAGAAAATTCTATTTAATTATTATTTGTTAGTAAATGATCGATTCATTTGTTTATGTAATAGTTAATTATAAAAATCTATCCAACTATTATTTGTTTGTGTAAATGATATATGAGATTAGAGTTACTTATTTAAGTTCTTATGTAAACTTATGTTTATCAAGGTTAAACATGTAACGATAAGAATGTTACTCAGTGAAAATTGCTAACTTAATAAAAATAGTTTAGAACCCACATGTTTTAAATGAACTTTACATATTCAATTATAATTTAACAGTCATTTTATATTTGTAAGCAATAAATATACTTGTATTATATTTATTGGGCATATTGTAGTTGATAATGAAACTAAATTAGAACACTTTATGTTGATATGATATTATCAATTTAATTTTGACATATATATGTATTTATTTTTATAGATAAATAAAGAAAAGTTCAAGTACTCTTGATAATTCAATATCTTTAGCGATATTTGATAATCTAGCTTGGGCTCAAACTAGATTTGTTCCTAATATTAATAATCATACTATTGTTTGCATTGCAACAAACATTTGACAGGTGAGGGAATCTCTTTAACTCACAAATGGAGGCAAACAAAGATGCATATGGTGATTTTGGGATGCTCATTACAATTCTTCAAAGAAACAAACTTAATTTATGTATATATTTCTTCATTTTTTTTACTTTTTTAAGATTAATCATCACTTTATTTTGTTTATAAGGTTACTTTTATTGTCTTATTGTTGTTTGGTAAGACTAAATCAGAAGTGTTGTTCCAGAATTATAAAGATTTACAATTTGAATTCTAAATCAATGTATGAGTAAAATAGGGTGTAAAAGAAGTTGAAGCACATTTGAATTCATCCATTAAAAAAGGAAATAGATTGGAACACAAAAGATTAAATGATTCGGTCTTTGATAGATACAACTTAAATTTTCAATAAAGATATGTTATTATCACTATTAAGCTAAATATAATTTTTTGTAATTCGTTAATAATTTAATTTTATCTGTTTAACAAGACTCTTAATAAAAAAATAGTTTTATAAATCTAATTTGTCTTGACTATTTGATCTTTTAGCTAATTAAGTCTATGAAGAACCAAGTTTCATATATGAGAGTGACTTGGAAGATAATCTTGGATGAGAAAGTATTGACAATTCTTTTGATAATGAATTTGAATAATAGTGATGATGAGATTCCTCTCAATAATAAAAATTTTGTATCAAACAAAAAATGAGGACAGTACGATTTTAGCGAATATTTTATTAAATAAAGTTTTAGATTTTTTCTTTTTTCTTTTAATTTTACTTGTATTCTATGTATGTGTTAAATTTTATATATGCAATTTAAATATATAATTTTTGACTGGAAATGTTTTCGTTTCAAGTTTCACTTTTACTTTGTTATGTTCCTCGGCACAAACTTTTTTTGTAATGCTTGTGGAGTCATGAACTTTTATTGTTCTTCATACATGATGTTTTGATCAATGTTTTAAAAATCAGACTGGACATCGAACTAGTCTAAGGAAAGGTTTAAAGTTTAGAGATTCAACTGGTAGTGAGCCGTTATAAAACTGGTATACAATAAATAAGAATTAAAACTTACAAGAATAAGTAAAAATAAAATATTTTATTGAAATAAAAATACACCAATGTCTATTATTATATAATGAACTAATAATAAAAAATATGAGTCTAATATAAAACTTAAAATAACAAGAAAAATCAAAATTGTATTTCTGAAGGAGGTTATGTCTCATCATCGTCAAAAGTTCCAAATTCTCCAACGCTATTTAAAGATTCGTAAACTACGTTTTTATCCAAAGTATTTGCATCAACTAGAATGCATTAAAATAAATTACAAATTAGTAATGTATGAAATTATTCTCAATTGTAAACTTGTAATACAGTATAATTTTAACTTAAATATGATCAAAATAAGATATGAACTGACCATCAGTAGATGTTCTTAATTCATTCGTTGTGACAAATGTATTTTCTTCATAAATCGTCTTTTCAAGTTCATTATAATCAAGATCAAACGATGGTTCTTCTTCTTCGATCCAAAAATCAATATGTTCAATACAATCAATATCAACTGGATCATATGTTCTCTTCTTACTAAGCGCTCTGAACACATAATAGAGAAATTATAAAGTCAATAATAAAAATAAAATTATTAAAATAAAAACAAAACTATAAAATACCTTTTTTCGTTCTCATATTAGAAGTAACGTAAATAAAGTCATTAAGTCTTTGATGTTTTAAACGATTTCGTTTTTTTATATGAATACTTTTAAAAACACTCCAATTATGTTCACAACCTAATGCAAAAGTTGTTTAACTGAGTAACCTAACAACGAGTTTTCTCAATATTAGAGCACCATCACCAAATAATCTCCACCACTTATCTGTATTTTAAATTAATAGTTATGATAAAAAATATTATTAATAAGTAAATAATGATTAAAAGTATAAAACATACGAGCAATAAATGCATTTTTTTCATCATAAGTTATCTCTTTGTTAATGATCTAGCAAAACTCTCTAAACCTTCACAATACAATTTAATTTCATTTATCGCTTGTGATTGCTCTTTAATAAAGAAAATACCTTTGCATTCAATTACATCAAACAA
>JAOQMS010000002.1:36061014-36075872 GCA_027563885.1 Erythroxylum longipes | reverse complement strand
CTGGTAGCAGCGGGACGCACGATCTCAACCCAATCTTCTTGCTTTCTTAACCAAGACAAAAATGTGACATGATTATATACAAAAATTGTGATCTTAGATGCGCGTGAAGTAAGACTAGAAATATAGTCCATACCACCAATATCTTTTAAAATCATATTTATACAATGAACAGCGCATGAAGACCAATAAAAATGCCCATACTTTGATTGTAATAAGTACTCAGCTGATATATAATTAGCTGCATTATCTGTAACAAAATGCACAATATTCTTTGGTCTAACCCACTCGACAATTTCAGATAATAATTCAGATAAAGCATTATCACTTTTTACCATGTCAAAAGCATCTATAGACTTGATAAAAGTTGTTCCAATATTACAATAAACTAAGAAATTAATCAAGATTCTTTATCTTTGATCAGTCCACCCATCTGCCATAATAGTACATTTTGTTGATTCCCAATTAGATTTATATGTATCTATAACTAACATTCCTTTTTTAAATCTTAAAGCAAAGACACACGGAACTCATACTAAGATGATACCTTAAATTTTAGACTTATTGTTGTTGTAGCATCAATTGCTTCTTGAAAATATAGTGAATTTAAAACATTCAAAGGAATACATGAATGATAGAACCATCTACCTCATGCTCTTTTACATCGCAAAACGACATCCTTATCGGCCATAAAACTTTTTAGACAGGTTGAGAACTAAGAGTAGTTCTTGGAGAAAAATAAAAATCTATGTCAATAGTAGCTTTGCTTTTTCCTTTATCTAATACTTATGGTGTTTCATCATCTCCAAAAAGATATATCATGAGCCTCTTTAGTTTCTTTTTTCTTTACTTGTTACTATAAATACTTTCCAGTCATATCACATACATCAAGTGGTACTTTTTTGCAAGAAGCAATGTTACCCTTAACACCAGCAAGATGTTCTTTCATTCTAAAAATTCCTCCTCTTTTAAATAGTCTACCTCCATGCATACAGTTATATTGGATATTCCTATCAGATACTTGAGAAGAAGAAAAATAATTTCATGCTGGATCGGAATTACCACGAGTAGAGGATGATTCCATATTCTCCATTATGATTTAACCTAAAAAGTATTTTAAAAAAATAATTGGGTATACTATTGTAAGGGGAAAAGTATACAACTTAAATAACTTTCATTATCAATTGTAATAAAGAAGACCAACAACAGTAGAATGGATACACAAAAGACCAACAGATGTTACTCACTTATTGAACTTTGCTCCAGCAATTGCTCCACTGTAAATAGCCTAATCGAAATATTACTAGTTTTTAAGTTTGGTGCTTTGGATTAACAAATTGAATGGTTGAAAGAGAATATATAACCCAACTATTGAAACCCGAAATTGATATGAAATAGAGTTCTTAATATTACAGAAATTGATATAAAATAGAGTTCTAACCAACTGAGCTACTCCAGCCGCCTAACTATGACATTTTGATCAATTAATAAATATATTGACACTATCACATCACTCCTCAACTCCTGCCTTATGGTTGCGTGATATTCAACAATGAGGCAGAGCAGGAGTTGAGGAGTGATGTGATATTCAACAAAAGCGAAAAACTCGAGGAAAGAATACATAAACAGACATCGATTGAAGTATGTAAGGTTTTAAACCATCTTTGAATTGAACACGTTGCATATTTATAGGCAGCTAAACTATTACATGACTAGCAAAAATCACATAACAGGACCAAAAGTTACATTGTGTATACAAAAGCAAGCTGACGATAGTTTTGACAATAGAAACAAACAAATAGCACAGGCATCAATGGGAATGGGACAAAAGAAAAATGTGGATTCATTGAATAAATCATTATTAATAAATATAATTAAATTAAAATATATAAATATTCAAATAAAATTTGATTTAATAATTAAAATATATTTCACATAAATATTAACTTTTGAATAAATATTTATTTTTAAATTATTCATTTTATTAAAATAACATAACTTTATTAATAATTTATTAATAGCTATTATATAAGACATTAAATAAATTTATTTAATTAAAAATAATTTATCTTTAAACTTTATTTAATATATAATTATTATTAGTGATAAAAATAAAACTGCATTAACACTATCAACCACCTAAGTTTTTGTTTTTATTTTTTTAAAAAAATGAAAACTTGAAAGAAATAAAAGTAAAACTAAACGGGTTCTAAATTTTTGTCCAAACGACTAAAATGACATCGTTTTAATCAGTAGACTGAGCAAATTGGCCAAAATATCTGAACTCGACATTTACGCACTTTGAATGTTTTTGTGATTTCAACGGCTACATCGCCAGATAAGGTCCGTTAAAAGAGAATTGACGTACACTGATATTGCTAGCAAAAGTTGCACTCTGACACCCCACCTAAGGAAGGCACATGCGCAACAGGTATCTTTATCCCTTGGAAAGAAGAACTCTCACACACACTCTCACACGTGCCCAAGGCTCCTCCCTTTGGAATTCTCTGCGATTGTGACTGTGAATGGCACAGAGGATTTCATTTGTGTGAATGGGGCCTTTTTTTGTGGTAGCTTTTGTCCTTTCCTTGTCAACTTTCAGTCATACATCAACCTCAACTTACAACATAACTACGTAAGCCCTACACTACTGTAACAGCCAAAATCCGAATTATAAAGAGGCTGGAGAATTTAGATCACAAATCATTGTTCAATACACTGGCCGCAAAATAACTAATTTCCCAATTTGGCTATGATTTACAGGTTGTACAACGAACAAAGATGATTTAAGAGACGGCCTTTGAAAATGGAAAGGATACCCCAAAGAAAAAAGAAAAAAGAAAAAAGAAAAAAACGAACCTGTATAACTATGCTCAACAGAGCCGCTGAAACCAACTCAGACCAACTTATGCTACTGCAGGAACATGATTTCCAGACAAGAAGCAGGTGAAGATGCAAATGACCTACCGGACATAAATAGGTTGCAGCACCTGCATTCATGTACTAGTGCATTTATTCCTTTTAATTTTCTTCCAATTCCATGTCAGTCTCCATTTATAGATATCCCTAGAAGGGTCCTTCAAACGAGGAAAATTTCATCCTCCTCAAGCAAAACTCTTCCTGTCCAAGCAGTTCAGCTCACCGTTCTCTTCATCCGTAAAATCCAAGTATTTGAGATTGGCCGTGACAAGGTAGTCAATTATATCGTCATTTACAGTGATTCATCCAGCAAGTCACTCACAAACAGAGCAGAATATGAGTACTATCTTCACTCAAGAGGACAGCGTGATATTCATCATCAATTGGCTCAAAGAATTAAGGAAGCCCCGAGGAAGATCTCAAGGTGAGGGGGGTGGAGATGAAGCCTCCGCAAGAGCTTCAAGCATGTTTATGACCTCAGTGGTGTCATCCAAGTAGTACTTGGCTTTGCTTGGTTTCTGCCCCACAGTGCAGGCAAAAACGGATGTGCTTGATGATAAGGTACCACCATTTATTGCACTTGCAATTATCTCAAACATGTCCTCATCCGATCTGTCATCACCTATACACAGCACGAAATCAGCCTGCTTACCACTTTCAGCCATTGATGTAAAGATCTTCTCAGCAACCACGCCTTTGCTGATTCCCTAAAACCGTAGAATAAAATGGAGTCACATATGCAGTACTGAAAAGATGCAGCATTCTAGTTTTTGCGGTAATCTGTAATAGCAAGGCTCAATTGACAAATCAGACAAGTAATTAACATTGGAAGTGCTAATTTTTCAACACAACATGCATCGTCTTATCATACACAATTAAGTCTTCACCAACATCAATTTTACTTTATCCTTGATACTAGAAGGTGCCTGATAGATTTTAAAAGCCAATAGTAAAATTAAACTCCTTATAAAGGCATTCTTTCTTCTGGCACTAAACAGAAAAATAAATTCCTGTAAGCAGACAAATCTACCTGTGGCTTCACTTCCACAATAAACTGACCACTTTTCACTGCAACAGGTTCGTTTGCTAGCACACTTTCAAGATGGTCCAGCATCTCCTTGGCTTGGCTGGCTCCAAAACCTGGATCTGCATCCCTATGGTGCCAAACCAAAGCACTCTCTTTTGTCTCAATAGAAGAGCCATCAGTGGATTCTGTATATAGTTTCATAACGGGCTCTGCTATTTGAATCCATCCAAAATCAGTACTTTGCCCACAGATTTCCCAATCCTGATTTGTCGACCACCTGTACATCATGACGTTAGAAAACTTAGTAAGTAATATTTTAAGGAAGTAATAGCAATAGAGAATGGCATTACCTCATAAAGTAACCATGTTCAGCTGCAATTCCTAATTTTTCGCACGGAGAAAACCACTTGCCTAAACTATCCCTTCCTCTTCCACTCACAACAAATACAGTGTTCTTAATGTCGTCACATAGAGTGTTTATAATTGATATCACCTCTTGGCTTGGGGACTTGTTGATGGATGTTTGAGGCATAACTGTTCCATCATAATCCAACAGGATAGCCCTGTTTTTGGACCTTAAATAAGCACTCACAATAGGATCAATAGACAACTTTCTGAAATTAGGATCAAGAGCAACAACTCTAAAACCAAAGCCCAAACCAATGCCCCAACATCTTCTTCTGAAATGATCTTTGCAAGTCCTCTCCATGTCTTGAAAGAAGCTCCTTGACCAGTATGCCACATCATGCGTGCTGACATATCTATAATGCTTCTCATGGCGCAATTGTTTTTCGGAATCAACCATTGAAATTGCCTCATTCATGGCCTCCGCTGTAGTTTCAATGTTCCATGGATTAACCCGAATTGCACCACTAAGAGAAGGAGAACAACCAATGAATTCTGAAACAACTAGCATGCTTTTCTTGGGCCCAGCTGATTCCGAACTTGATTCAGAGGAGACCCCCTGTCTACAAACAATGTACTCATAAGGTGTTAGGTTCATGCCATCTCTCACAGCTGCAACCACAACACACTCAGCAAGTGTGTAGTATGCAGCTCTTTCACTGATGGACACTGGCCTATCAATAAAAACAACTGGTTCGTAGCCAGGTCGACCAAATGTTTCATTTATCCTCTTGCAACTTGCCTTGATTTCATCCTGCACTTCCTCAAGGTCCTTTCCTCTTCCCCTAGCAGGATTTGCAATCTGTACCAGAACAGCCCGGCCTTGCCACTTCCGATGCTGTTTTAGAAGATGTTCCATTGCCAAAAGCTTTAAATTGACCCCTTTAAAGATGTCCATATCATCAACGCCAAGTAAAACAGTTTTCCCCTCAAACTGCTGTCTAAGCTCTTCTACCCTCCATTCTTTATCTGCTTGACTCAACACTGACTCAATCTGCCCCATGTGTATCCCAACTGGCATGATTTTTATTCCAACTGTTCTACCATAATAATCTAGCCCGATGTAGCCTCTTTTTGACTGATACTCCAAACCCAGCATTCGACTGCAACAAGATAGAAAATGGCGTGCATAGTCAAAAGTGTGAAAACCAATTAGGTCTGAGTTCAGAAGTGCTTTAAGAATCTCCTCCCTCACAGGTAAAGTTCGATAAATCTCAGATGAAGGAAATGGACTATGGAGAAAGAACCCCATTCGCAATCTATTGAACCTTCTCCGCAAGAAGGTAGGAAGCACCATCAAATGATAGTCATGAATCCAAACATAGTCATCTTCCGGGTTTATAACTTCAATCACCCTTTGCGAGAAGATTTTGTTTGCAGCAACATATGCCTCCCATAAAGAACGATCAAATCTTCCACCATGGTTCGCCGAAAATGGAAGCATGTAATGGAAAAGTGGCCACAAATGCTGCTTACAGAACCCATGATAAAACTTGGACAAAATGTCAGGAGGCAGAAACGCAGGAACACACTTGAACCTATCCAAAAGAATCTGGGATACATCATCCTGTTCACTCGAATCAACTTCAATCCGCAAAGAACCTACGTATATCACCTCCATGTCTTCAGGCAAACCATCTTTCAACTGTAACAACAATGATTCGTCATCCCAGCTAAAACTCCAGCTTTTATTATCAGGACGACGCTTAGCTTTTACTGGTAGTTGATTGGCCACAATAATCATCCGATCCTGAGCAATCGAGGACGGTACATCTGAAGACACACTATTTGCCTGATCATCATCAAGTTCAGAAATGACCCCTGGAACCGTCATTACTCGGGGCAAACGCTTCTTTTCCCGGGGTTGACCCATTGCTGGAAAGTTACCAGAAGCTAGATCTAAAAGATTGGTATACGATCTAGACATCATTTTCACCTTACTCCTGCTAAAACCCTTAACCGTAGAAACAACCTAGACAAGATCTCAAAGACCGCAAAACCAACCCGAGCTCGATTGACCTCAGAAATGAAGACAATTTCTCAGGATCTGAAATGGGTATCAATTAAACATCATCAACACAAGGCAACCAAACAGCAACCAGACAAAAAATAAATGCATACATTTACAAAAATCGTTAGTTTGTATCAAGAAATGAGATCCAAAAGTGGAAACTAAATGGTGCATACACAAACCAAAAACAACATCAAACAAAACTTTACACGAAAACTAAGCCGGAATAGAAGCTCAATGCCTAAAGTCACGAACTTTACATGTATGGCGTCAAATGCGAGAGAGCATCAAGATTAAAATTGTGAAAAGAGCAGAAGAAGGGAAACAACAACTAACCTCAGCTTTGGAAAGGAACAAAGTTGATATCTTTCTCTTTGGATCTGTATATGAAGTCAAAAAGAAAAAAATTGAATGGAGATGGGAATTTTATTGGCTGAAGCAAGAAATCTAGGGTTTGGCTTTTGGTTTCGGTCCTCTTTCTCTCTTTTCTCGCCAAAGCAATACAAGATTTGGATTTTAACCAAATGAGAAATAAAAAATTAGAAAAAGAGGAAGAGGATAAGGTCGGACAGTGGACTACCCGGTAATGCCAGCTGGAATTGTTGAGTTTGGTAGTCTTACGCGCTCTTACTCCCCACTGCTACGGCATGTGCGCGCGTGTCTCTCTCTGAATCATGACACGTGTTACTCGACGGAGGACTCCGGGTCCCACTAGCTCATTAGGAAAAGCGTCACATGTTTCATTTGTAGCTTTAGCGCATTGATTGCCAACCAGTTATATGTTTATCAAATATCACCTTATTCGGGATTGTCGGTTCAGTCGGAGATTTATTAATAAAATAGAATAATAAAACTTTCAAATTTTCTCACATTTTATTTTAAATAATAAAAATTTAAAATTTAAAATTTTAAAAATTTATGATAATATATAAAATAATAAATAAATTTACATTATATCATTTAAAAAATTTTATTTAAATAATATTTTATTATATTACATTACAAACTTATTTATTATGCCTAAATAAATATATCACAACGAGAGTGAGAGACGGAGATAGGTCAGTAAATGAAAAGGTAGGATGAGATAGAGTAGGCTTTTTATCCAAAAATATTTTAATATAAAGAAGACAAAGAAGACAAATATACATACTGTGGTCCAGAGAGTACCTGAATATACCCAAGCCGGGCCACAAGTACTACGTGCCTTCCATGATGTCGCCACGTGGAAGATCAAGAATGTGAAAGTATTTGCGGATAAGGTGATGAACAACAGCGTGATAACGCAATACATGACGCCAATTTAGATGACGCGGCAGCCACCGATTGGTTGTTCAAACTTTTTGGGGGAATTGGGTTTGATTCCAAGTTGGTGGGCGCGTTGTCTACTAAAAATTATAAATGGGAAAACTTTCCTGGTTGGGGCGTAACCAGTTCAGAGCTAGTAAATGTCTGTTTTCCCCTTGAGAAGCTTTGGGTGTTCCGTTGGAATTCGATGGGCAAACATGGAAACGAAAAAGACGATACGGGATCGGTCCTGCTGTCAATTTGCAATGGTCTTGACCTAATAGTTGTTTGGTCATATTGCGGAAGGTGAGGTGATGTTTGGTCTGGTGCGTCTTTGGCGGCAGATCCCCAAATCCCTTTTTAAAATAACAGATGCATCTCTCCTACCTATATATTATTCAATGTTTTATAAACATAGGTTTAATCCCATTTTAATAATTTGCTAGCATATTCTATTAATTAAGAATAAAATTACCTACTAATAAAATATTTCGGTTTTCAAATTATTGACGTTATTGTTATGATTTAATATATAATAAAATTTAATTGTTAACGTAAATTTATAACCAAAACGTTTTTTTTAGTTCTCGTGCGTTTTTTATTTTCTATTGCTATATTTAAATTTGATTGAATTTAACACTAAAGTCACCTTTTTAGCGTTGGATTGGTTTGGTAGTAGTTGTAATCATAATGAAAGCAAAAGACAAGGAATATAGAGGTATTCATTGCCACTTGTATTTGATTAGAGAAATTGAGGAAAAGATGGAAGAATAAGAGATACATTAGGTGAGGCTCTAGAAGAACCGATTCAATTGTTAAACACAACAATATAAAAAATCAAAGTGCACCATAATTGTAAAGCACGCAATAAAATAGAGTCGAACATGCAATCTTACACTTTGACACTCTTCTTTCTTGGATATATAATTATCCTTTTCCTTGCTTCGAAGGAATGAGGTCTTGTAATGGAGTATACCTTCTATCATTCTCAACGTCCTCGTGGCAAATGTGGGCAAATTTTGATTTGAAAGGGCTTATTTTAACAATTAACCTTACATACAACACACAAATGGATGAAACCAAACCAGCTACGATGTTCCCAACCTTCCTTTTCGATTATTTTCATGTATTGTTTTGTGTTTACCGGGCTTAAGTGGGCGTTGCCATGAGGAATTATCGGTGTGGTTTTTAATTTCTTCAAAGCGGTCCATTTGTCATTGCCCGACGCCTATGTCATTTAATCCTCTGTTGAATCTAATCTATGGTTCATAAACATGGAAATGTTAGTCACCCGAGTTCCTGCCTTTGTGATGTTCAAGAAGCTCTTGCCACACAAAGCATAGGTCCCAAGACATTTCCACATCTATGGGGTTACTAAAACGTGCAAACTCTATCCTTGTCATGATAAGGATCTAGTTCAGGTGACAGTATCTCTTGCAGAGTATACAACTTGCTGGACATAATTGCAGAATTCCTTGGGTAATTAATAATTGATCAATCACGATAGTCATCTACGCTTTTTTTTTTGGTTTTGCCACGAGTTCAATTTACATAATAAATTAAGAATGTTTTTAAATTATTATGTCATTAGACTATAACTAATTGACGGGCTCTATGAAATAAAGTTTTATATTAGGATATATGTATCATTTTAATTATAAATTATACGAAATTTATTAACCTAAAGAAAAACCTTTAGTGTAAGGATGATGTAGGTATTGAATTATTAAATCAATATATGTGACATATTATATGAAATAATAATTTACAAAATAATGATTCTTATATTCCATAAAAAGTACTAATTACTTTATGTGATATAGTTATACGTATTAAACGAAATATTTTCTTAAAACTTTGAAAAGTTCAACTTATTAAAGTCTAAGTAGAAATTAAGCATTGAGAATGCTGAAGCACTTAATATCGATGTGATAAGTTTTAAATTTTTAGTTATCTATAGAGAATGAAATTCTCGGGTGAATACCTTTTTACAACAAAATTCTATAAGAGTATGGATTTATGTAAGGAGGAAAATAAAATATGAGATATTGTATTATGCAATATTTATTATAGCTATGCCTGGTATAATAACTTGCATTTAGTAGCTTCATTTAAATCAATTAGCAAGATTTCATATTAGATATGAAACGCTAAATCTTTAAAAGAGTCAAAGTTAATGATTTAAGGATGTGATGCTTAGTTGAAGCATATATTATTCACAAAGTTTAAAAGAAAATTGGATAACAAAAGGTTATAAGATATCCAAAAATTTTGGATATAATTGTAGAGACTCATTAAACAAATTGTTTGTTTTAATGTACACTTATAGGAGAATAGTTCTTAAGATAAGTAGTGGGCATAAGATAAAATTTGAAAGGTTTAAATCTTATGGCAATACATCAAATTGGAACTAGTACCTTTTTTGATACATTTAATGTATAATTAAAAGGTTGTTGAAAGATTCACTTTTATAATGGATTCAAAGAGTTTGTTTTGGAGATGATTGTAAATATTTCATGTTTATAAAAAGGTTAGTGGGAATATAATTGTCCTATTTAGTAGAACAATAACTTATACTTTCAATTGTTGAAAATATAACTGTCTAAGAACAATTCATATTGGATATGAAAAAGTAACAACTTAATTATAGGAATTAGATCAATAGAGAGAGATTTGGAAGTTGTTTACCTATTTTAAGTCCAAGTACATAGATATTGTACTAAAAATGTTTAGTATTTGAGATATCTGATACTTTTGAAGTATTAAATATATCCATTAGTCTATATATGAGCTGATATTTGAGTTCAAGGTTATAAGAATATTAACTTTAGAAATAAATCCTAATTAAGGTATATTTTACTTTTAAAAATATTATTTTAAGATTGGAAAGGTTCTAATGTAGTAGTAGTTGCTAATTAAGTCATAATATATTTTTCATTTAGTGCAAATGTATTTGGATCAATAAATTCTTTAATAAACTTGATATAGTTCTTCGCATTGTTTAAGACAGTAATGTACCGTAGAACATTACGGCTTTTAGGCATGCAAAATTAGCTAAGGTCTCATCAAAGTCCAGGTATGTATTTAGGTAGTTTATTTTAATTATGATGATAACTAAGATGAAAATGGTAAGATTTAAGCAAGTATTCACTATAGAGAATCTTATGTAATCCTTTTACTAAACCACTGTTCCAGTAGTAGTATGATCATTATAGGGAGATATGGTATAAAATACTTAAATGATTGGCTTAGTACAAGTGAAAGATTATTAGTTTATACCCTACAACCAATCAGTTGGTTGTAGTCTAGTGATGTAATATTTTAAAGGCATTTGTTATCTTATACATATTCAGATGTATATGATAAAGTCCCCGTTATAAATATATATTGCAAATAAAATTAAGATGAGATTATAATTGTGTGATTCATATAGTATTTACATATTTTTCTAAATTATTCTTAATTAATGTTCTATTGAGACTGAACATCAATAGAATGTTAAAAAAAAAACTAACACTCATTATGTTTTTACTTGTAAAGGAAGTAATTGATCTCATAAGCTAAAGTATAGAGATACTTAAACAAATGTGTGGGTGTATATTAGAGAACAAGTTCACTGAATTGACCCTATATTAGAAATCTATTTAAAACATTACTTGTATTTGTATGGAAATTCTCATTGTGATAATTATATAAGTGATCATTGACTTGAGATCTCCAAAATTATCTTATATAGGGATTGTTATATTTTGATACTACATATGACCTGTTATAGTTAAGGATAACTTAGTCGGTAGTCAGTGGATGTAACATGAATTATATAAAGGTACTTGAGTTATCAATATAAGATTTATTACTAAAGTAATTAAGGAGAATGTTATATTGTTATCGATTAATATTGATCCGAGAAATTCATGGCCAAGGTAAAACGAGTCTTTGTAAATAGTTTATAAATGTCATTGATATGATCAATTACTAGTGGTGAAAAATTAATATGATTGGACTTAAATATAGTAGACATTAATCTTGTACTTTATGTCTAATTGAAACAGTGTATAATGAAATTATTAAATTATATGAAAAAATGCCAAAAAGGTTAGTCAAAACTGCTTTGACATTCCTAAATATTTAGGTAATTATGATGTACTACGAGACACCAATCTTGATTTATAAATATAAATTATTTAATTAGATGATTAATGATAAATTAAAGGAGGTTAATTTATCTATTCCTAAATATAGTTTAAGGTTATAATTTATATCCATTACTAATAAATTTGGTAATCTAGTGAGTCATACATAAAGAATGGGTTGAAAAAAAGATATTATAATCAAGTTTGACTTAATTGTAAAGTTTGAGAAATATTATGATTAAATATGAGATATTTAATAAATAATAATCAATATGAGATACTGGATTTTATTTGGGCATAATTAGTATTAAATAATTCTAATTAAAGTTTAATTAAAATTATAAGTAATTCTAATTAAAGTTTAATTAAAATTATAAATAGTTCTAATTAAAGTTTAATTAAAATTATAATTTAATTTTAATTAAATTACTAAAATGTCCAATTCATATTATAAATACGCGTAAGCTCTAGGGGAGCTAGTACTTATTGCCTAACTGTTTTTACAACAGTTACATAGTTATCTCAACACATTATATGAATACTATTAAAGACCAGAAACTTGTGCGACTATAATGGTTAAGACGAGCACGGTTATGAGGATATGACAAAAAAATGATTAAGCTTCAGAATAAGGTATGAATTAAAATCCACGCGTTAATAATTTTTATATAATTTAAAGTGATCTTAGCTTTCAAGGAATAAAAGCGAATAAGTTTCATGATTGAAACGTAAATGTAGTGAAATAACAAATTCTTTTGTTATTTTTCATCAACAGTTTATATTATATGATTGATATATAAATATAATAAAATATAAATCATAAATCATAAATCATAAATCTTACTTTGTCACAAAATGTAATTTTTATTCTTTAGGCTATGTTTAGTTGGGGGTTTATTAATATAATGGAATGAAATGTAATATTATTCCATCGTTTGGGAGGAGAGTTTATAATGAAATGAAATGAGAGAGGAGGGTTTCATATTACATTTCATTTCATCCTAAATAGTAAAAATAAAAAACCTCCGATTTGAGGGGTTTAGGATGGAATATAAGATGATAAACAACTTTACACTATATTACATTATAAACCCTTTATTCAAACAACACCTCACTATATTACATTATGAATCCTTCCATCCCTCCTAAACAACAACTTTTCTAATATTACATCCATTTATATTCCATTTCATTATAAACATTCCATAAGTGTTTGACCCAATGTTATAAATATTATACCAGTACCAATACCAGATTTGGTTATGGTACAATACTATACCGATACTAATCAATATCGGGTATAGTTTCAAATATTTTTTAAATTTATAAAATAGTTTTGAAAATTGGTCATTGTGTGTGGCACTTTTGGCACTACACATCGTGGCGTTTACTCAATCAGGATGTTGCCAATCAGTTACCAACTAGTTATGTTAGTTGCCTTCTGGTTTTGTCTTTGTGATTTAATCTTTTGTTTTTACAAATATGTTCCTCAATTTTTAAACTTTGCGGAACCAATATTTCAAATACCTTCCAATACCAAATAACCAAATTTCGTACCATTTTTTGGCCATTATGGTACCTTCCTGCGAATGTTATGAGTATCATACCAGTACCAAATTTCGTTCTGTTACAATATTGTACCGATATTAGTCAATACTGAGCGTTTCAGATAAATTTTAAATTTATAAAATAGTCCTTAATTTTTTTTAAAATTGCAAAATAGTCATTCAATATATTTGTACTGTATAATTTATAATGTTACATCAACCATGTCTCTAAAAATCATATATTAGAATTAATTTAAAATAACTCATAAATACAAATCCCAATTCATAAATTAAAAAAATCCATACAAGATTATATACTAAGCTTCTCTCTGACATATATCAAATAATAGTCAGTGACATGTCTAGACCAATAAACATAATAAAGAATAATACACTATAATTACTTATTTAAAAAATAGAAGAAGTGCTTTTTTTATATTTTAAAGCTATATATATATATATATATATGTATATAAAACAAAGCATATCTTATTAGAGTTGACTCATAATTATAGATTATTGTATTCTTAATGTATGGACCTCATAAGTTGAAACCGATTAAGTAAACAAGAGTAAGCACAACATTTGTTAGATATAAAAACATGGCGTGTCATAGTATGATTGCTCGGTTCTTAAAACGCCACCACTTCTCTCTTCTGCAAGACTAAAATTCACCTCCACCAAACTACCGCGTAGTTTCAGTTTTCACATTTTGTATTTGGGTTTTTGCTTCTTTGAAAGCTGAAGTTTGTGGGATATTTTTAGGTGTATGATTTTTTGGTGTCTCTGTCATTGGCTTCAAGCTTCAAAGTTGAATCTCATTGGTTATGATTATTTGGTCTTTTCTTTCTTGATGTTGTGAGATTCACATCTAGAGAGTTCCATGACAATTCTGAGATTATCTCTTTAACAATATTGAGATTATTGATTGGGTGGGTCTGACAATGAAGCGTGAGTTGGTGTGATGGCAATGGTTGTGGGTGGTGGCACAGTGGCAGTGGGTGACTGACAACAGTAAACGTTGGAGGGAGGGAGAACATTCAAAATGGGTAGAGAGAAGAGAGAGAGATGAAAATGGTGTGGCTAGCAAAAGAAACATGAGTGGCGGTGAGGGAGAGACGATGGTGGCTAGAGCTAGGCTAGGAGCTATAAGACGCCAAAGACAAAGAGGAGAGAGAGAGAAAAACCAAAAAGATGAGAGGGCATTGTTATGAATACCAGTACGTACTGGTCGGTACCGGACCAAAATCGGTACCGATATATAAGTTATGATACCGGATGTAAATACCAGTCAATACCAGCCAATATCGGTTGGTACCGGCTGGTACCGGCCAATACCGGTTGGTACTGGTCGGTACCGGTAGTATTCAAAATACCGGCCGGTATCGAAAATTTTAAAAAATTGGAGGACTTTTTTGCAAAAATTTCAAAAAATTTTAAAATCTCCCTCCCTCCCTCCTACCTCTCTTTCCCCCCTTTTTTTCAAAGTTTTTTAATTAGTTATTTTATTTATTTCAACTTTTATAATTATT
>JAOQMS010000002.1:36038690-36060914 GCA_027563885.1 Erythroxylum longipes | reverse complement strand
AGGGCGGGGGTTGTTAGCATAAACCCAAGCCAGCACAGTTCACAAATGCAAACCACCATCGTTTTTCATCCTTCGTAGTATAAAATCCCTATAAATAATAATTCACTTTTTGCACTTAATGTTGTTGCTCTGTAAATAGTTTGTTACGATTTGTTGTTCTGTAAATAGTTTGTTACAATTTGTTAGGGACAGCTGTAAACGGTAGTTTCTCATGTATATAAATACATATCACACAACATCATGAAAGGAGTGAGAAATATATTATTTCTTCTTCTCCCTCTGTTTTCGTTATCACTTTAAAAACCTATATAAAACATTGATAACGGGAGGTGATTTAATTAACAAACAAAAATCAGCAGCTGAAGTGATTAATGATCCTTTGATTAACAAATAGAACAATCGAGAAGATGAAACATATGGCTATATTTCCAGAACTTCAAGATATAGACTGGCATCAGCGATTGCATTTGACACATAAATATCCTATTTTATCTTATGATCATCGACAAAACACTAATGCATTACAAAGAATTGTTTCTGATATTGATCAACATGTACTTCTGAAACACCCAAAGGATGAGATGATTCAATGTTTCAAACAATTTAGTAGTGCATATGACGACAAGATGTCAACATATGATACATAAGCAAAAAAAAATCAAAGAATCTAGAAAGAGAAGACCCAAAAAATTATTTCGACATGCCCATGATGATTTTAATAAGATCATCAGCTCCCACCCAGTTAACTCATCTAAATGACAGTGATGGTAATATTGTTCTGGAACATTAGAGGAGTAGGATCACTATAATCACTACGTTGTCCCAAAAATTACAAAAGCTTCATCAGCTCTCTTTGATTGCCCTTATGGAACCAATGGTTCCCCCTGATAAGTTTATTTCTTTGAAAGTTTCTTTAGGCTATCATGAAGCTATCTTCAATGTTAATAATAAAATTAGGGTTATGTGGAAGTCTTCTTATACTACTACAATCATTCAGAATCATGAGCTATTTATCCATATGGAGTTGATAGATTAGACCTCATTGGAGTCTTTATATATAACAACAATATATGCCAAATGTAGCAGAAGGGATATAATCACCCTCTGGTCAGACTTAGAAAGTATTGAAGAAGATGGGAATGACAAATTATAGATGTTTGGCGGCGATTTTATTGTTATATCTAATATTGATGAATATAGAGGGAATCCTACTCCACACCAAGGAACTATGGATGATTTAAAAAATTTCCTCCATACCGTAGCAGTTTATGATCTTACATTTGAGGGCTCTTTATATACATGGATGGGAGCTAAACCCTAATGGCATGTATGAAAGTGGGTTGATCATATCCTCTGCAACATTCTCAGAGAGTAAAGTGAAAATCCTTAGCAGGTCTACCTCTGACCATAGTCCTTTGATATATGAATTCCATTGGCCAACATCATAACATAAAACAAGCAGTTTTAGGTTCCAGAAAATGTGGATATATAAAATTGATTTTTTAAGCTTACTTAAAGAAAAATAGAAGCAAGAAGTGGGAAGCTATGTGATGTTTGGTCTAATGAAAAAGCTCACAAGATTAAAACTCTGTTTAAGGCAATGGAATTGGAATCACTTCGGGGACATGAGGCTCAATATGGAAACAACAGAAAAAAAATTATAAAGAAGCGAAAGATTTTTTTGATGAGAATCCATCGACTGAAGCTCATATTTAGATAAAGAAGGCACATGTTGAATACATGAAGGCATTATTTAAGGAATAAGTTTTTTGGAAACAAAAATCAGGAATAAGATGGCTCAAATAAGGAGACTTCAATTCAAACTTTTTTCATACCTATACAGTAACTAAGCATGCACGATTGCGAATTAATAAAATAAAAGATGGTTAAGGGTTTATGGCTAAAAATGCAAGAGCAGTTAACTAGCGAAGCTAACGAATTTTCTACAAAACTGTTGACTTCAAAAGCACAAGCAGATATTCAGCATGTTCTGAAGTTTTTGAAATGGATTCCAAAACTGATTTCAAATGATGACAATGTCGTGTTATTAAAACCAATCAATTTGGACTGTAGTGGCGAAGCTTAGTTAATTTTTAAAAGGGGGTGAATCAAAAGAAATATAAAAACTCAATCATAAAATTATCTCTATAAACTTAAAAATTCAATTCAAAAATTCAATTTGATCAAGGGTGGTAGTAGTCCCCCCTTGCCACCCCGGGCTACCGCCACTGGTTTGGAGGAAGGAAAGGCTGGTCTTTGATCTTGATCCTCATAGTGTAGCTGGTTTTGATGGTTTCTTTAGATGTTCTTTTTGTCGTTGCTGGGATATTGTTGCTTTGAAGATGTACTTAGCATTTCAAGAATTTTTCTTGGTTGTACCTATCCCATCTGGAATGGGATCAACAATAATAATGTTGCTTTCAAAGAAAGATAATACTTCCACATTTTCTGATTTCCGCCCTATTAGCTTATGCACTTTCACCAATAAAATACTAACCAAGGTTTTGGTTAAGAGAATAAAGCCTTTTTTATCTAAATTAATTTCTACTAAACAACAACTTTTCAATCTAGCAGAGATGTATCGCATAATATGTTGTTGGCACAAGAAATCATTCAATTCATTGACAAAAGAATAAGAGGTCATCACGTGGTTTTTAAACTAGATATGATGAAGGCCTTTGATAGAGTTTCATGGTTTTTCTTGGAACAACTACTAAGGAAGCTGAGGTTCCATGATCATTTTTGGAAATTGATTCTAAATAACATGAAAGGAGCTTGGTTTTCAGTTTGATCAACGGGTAAGCTAGTGACCAATTCAAAGCAACAAGAGGCATTAAGCAAGGTGATCCCATATTGCCTTATTTATTTATAACAATCTTTGAAGCACTTTCTAGAGATTTGAATGCCTTGGCAACAGAAGGAAAGATAGAGTAGTATGCTTTTCTAAAAGGTAGCATTCCTATCACACACTTGAGCTTTGCAAATGACATAATTATATTCACCAAAGGGCATTGATGACCTCTTAATACTTTGATGATTTTTCTACATACATATGAGGAAGTAAGTGGATTAAAAATCAAAATGGTTAAAAGTTTTTATGATGCTTCAAAGCATATGAACTAATCTCACTCACATTTAATCACAACTATCACTAAAATTTGAAGGGACCAGCTGCCTTTTAAGTACTTAGGTTGTATGTTATTTAAGAGTTGACCAAAACTATCCTATTTTCAGCACATAATAGATAAAACTGATTTAAGATTAAATGGTTAGAATCAAAAACTTATTTCTCCATTTGGTCAAATGATTCTCATTAAACATGTCTTGTCTCCAATTCCATTATATGATCATTTTATTGTCCAGTTGCCCAAAATAGTCATTCATCAAACAGAACAACAATTTGCTATATTTTTTGGGACATATGAAAGAAAGAAATAAAAGACATTGGCAGAATTAGAGGAGTCTTACTCTTGCAAAAGATGAAAATGGACTGGGGTTTTCTTCATTAACTGATTTGGATAAAGTAGTTGCTTGTAAATTATGGTGGAAGCTACATTAAGGCAATTCTCTTTGGGCAAAAACATTAAAGACTCGACCACAGGGAATACAGAAAAGCTAACGTTGGAAACACCTTAGGCAAACTTTTGATTTTTTTACAGCTCATACTAAAATCATAATAGTGGATGGATCGAGTTCATTTTGGTGGGATAATTGGTCAAGCAAAGGTATGATGCATTCAAATTTTGAAGGACCAAATAAGCCACCATATGATTTTACTTTAACATACTTTTTCAACCACATTCACATTAATCTTGATAGTGTTAAACATCTACTATCTTCAGAAGTTATTTAATATTTAATAACTTTTCAACTAGTCTTTGGGAAGGAAGAGATCAACTTATATGGATGCCAACCTCTTTTGGACATTTCACAGACAAATCTACTCGTGAGAAGATAAAAATGAAATTTGACTAAAAACATCAATTGTGATATATATGGAATGCCAGAATACCACTGAAGATATCTATTTTTGTTTGGATAATGTTAAACAGTTTGCTCCTACTACAAAAAAACTCTCAAACTGCTTGGATTTGCAATGGTCCCTAAATGTTGTTTTTGAGAGAATTTAGAAGATATTGACCATGTCTTTTTTCTTGCAATATAGCATTCCAGGTGTGGTCTTACTTTAAAAAGAAAATGCACATAAGAAAAACTGGTTCGACTATTGGATAATTTGAAACTTTGGATATCTAGTGGCAAAACAAAATGCCTGCTATTGCAACAACTAAAATACGAAGACTTATACCTCTTTTCAAATGTTGGAATCTATGGTGTGTTCGAAACAAAGCATTTTTGAACAATCTATGTCAAGTTCGGTGATACAACTTGTTAATAAACAATGTATCAAGTTAGTATCGTTAAACCTTTCAAGATGCGTAGAATAGAAGATCAACTTCTTGTCTTAATAGGTTGATTCGTAACGTAATACCTAAAAAACCACTACGAGGAAAAGTTCTAATATGGAATGCTCCTCCTTTATGTAGGCTGAAATTAAATATCAACGGATCAAGTCTTAGTATTCCAGGTGTTTGCAGAATTGGCTACATTATATTAGAGACTCCAATGGTGGTTTTAATTTTGCGAGATCAAGATATGTTCAACATGGAACTAGTTTATATTCTAAATTGATGTCTCTTAAAATGGTGCTTTAATATTGTCGTGTAAAAAGGGTTCGAAGGCTATGTATCGAATCGGATTCTTTGCTTTTGGTTCAAATTGTGAAAGGAAAAATGACTTGTCCTTGGAGATATAAGGATCTTATGCACAAAACTTATAATTCTCTACATGTTTTTGAATTTAACTTCACATATATCTATGAAGAAATCAATTCCGTTGCTGATGCTCTCGCAAGACTAGCAAGCTCAACAAAAATATTGATGGAATTTATTAATATTAAAGACTTACCACGACACATTAGAGGACTTTTTGCTTTAGATAACCAACATTTTTCATACATCATATAGTTTCGTTAGTTCCTTTAAACTCCATTAATTTTTTATCTGTTATTCATTATTACCAGTGCTATTATAATTTTACTTTATGAGGTAAGGTTTATATCCCCCTCATACATGTTACATACAGTTTTAATATTAAATAAATAAGGGTAACCATCCCTTAAGGATACCATCCTTAAAAAAAAAAGCTGAGAAGAAAGCCTAAGTTCGTTGGCATTTCAACTAAAAAGGAAAGGATGGATGAATGAGCTATTATTCTTATTTCCACCCTTATGGTCCAATCCAAGGCATGTAGTCTAAGAATGTTACATGCCACTTGATTTTGGCTAATTGGATTAATAGCTGGAAAGTAATTATAGTAATCGCAAATGATTCTAATTTATTAAGTACTTGTCCATCGATCGACATCTAAAATCCTTGTTTTTGTTACTAAAATTGTTTGAGTTGGCTGTATGGTTTACATATGAGTTTGACCAAGTATATGGGAACCTATATCTCTTAGATGATCAATCTTTAAATGCCGGAGATTCTAATAACTACTGATTGAAATTTGGATACGTTGTGGTCAAGGTAAATTAATCAACCTCTGTAACACTATTCTTATAAAATAAAACTATATAGAACAAAGAGGGCGTTGGATGTTTGGCTAAGGTTTTGAGAGGTTCTAGGCGAGTTAAAACCCTAAAACTAACATTTTTAAAATGGGAAGGAGCTTTTCTCTGAAGGCATTTACGAACTTTTGTATCCCTCTAAAAGCCATGTGTTCATTGCCTTTCGATTTAGAAGAGTTGATAGCCGTAAAAAGTTTTCTATCTTTAGAGTTCATATTAACCATGTGGTTTGATTTATTACAATATACATGAAAAAATATATACTCATTTTGGATACTAAATAATTAATGAATAAAAAGAATCATGTAGTACTAAATATTATAAATTTTTTTGTTAAGTTTCTTGTCAAATTTGTTAAAGCCAAATTATTACGTATTTAACTATTGTATATTTGATAGTATTTATATAAATATTGTTACATGTAAAACAATTACTTACATAATGCTCTGCATTAAAAGAATACAAAGATAGTTATCAAATAGTTAGCGAAGCATAAAAATATTTCTCCCCCAATTTAAGTTATGCAAGAAAAGTTCAAAGCTAATCCCATATAGGAAATCGAAAAAAAAGAAATAATTAATATATTTCATATAATTACATAGTTATAAAATACTGTCTCAATTTATCTTATCGTAATTGGTTTTTTCTTCTTTGTCGTCAAAATTGTGACATAAATATTAATCGAGCATAAATATTTTTTGACAAACCATTTGTCACAATACCTACAAAAGTGAGCATAGCGATTCATGATGTCTGAAATTTTAATAGTGATCACACTTTTTTAGTTAGGGAATCACAGCTTTATTTTTATCTAAATTTTAAAATAAATAGGCTTTTAAATATGGGCATTTTCAAAGGTAAAAGAAATATAAAAAAAACTGTTAATTCACCTTCTCTTTATATACCTTAAAAAAAAACAATAAATTCTTTCTTTGATTCTCTCAATAGCCTCTTTTATTTTATGAAAATACCACTAAGAACAAATTAAGTCAGTCATAAATTTAGTTAGAACTGTATAGAAATAAGGTATTAATATTCCAGATAATTTTGTTCTATTTTGAAATCTTACTTTGATTTAATTTTGATATTGAGATTTACGTACTTTGATAATTAGTAAAATATACATTGTATATAATTATAGTAATTCAATTAATTATATATTTTTAGTAAAAATATTTACTTAATATTTGTTCCACAAACATAAGTAGTATATACAGAAAATAAGAAAATAAAAAATACAAAATTTCCGTAATTCGACCAATATATGATACGTGCCCACGAATAAGGAGATATTCTTCTTTTATTACTATGAGAAAGAAGACACAAGGAAAATATTTTGACAACCACTTTCACTTTATACAAGCATTACAAAGGTATTTATAGATTAGAGTTACATATAAGAAATATAAGGACACTGTAACTCTTTTTCCAAGAATACTTAAAAGTTAATGAATTTTTTTTCCATAGAGGTCTAAGGATAGTGAAATTATATTTTTGTGTGTCCTTGAATTTTCACTCTTCACAAAAATTCAAGCCATATCTCATAATTCTCTAACTTAATTTGAATTCTCTAACTTTTAACTAAGAATCACTCTTTGCCACACAAGCCCCCGAAGGCTTTAACATATTCAAACATTCATCAAGTCTAAACTATGCTTAAAACTTTTTTACAAGTAATAACTTTGTCAACATATATATTGGGTACTCAGATGTGGTTATCTTTTGTATGGAAGACACCTTATCCTTAATGACATCTTGAATAAAGTTTAATCTGATATCAATATGCTTTGATCTTTTATGTTATATAGGATTTTTAACTAGGATCAATGAACTCTATCATAGTAAATAACAAAGTTTTGCACATCCACACTTAAACTATCAACTAGACCACGCAACCAATACATTCTTTAACCCCTTTTATCAATGAAATATATTTTGCTTCTGTAATAGATAAGCAAATGTTGAATGAAGTGTTGTTTTCTAACTAACTGCATATTGAAGCATGGTAAAGATATAACATATTAATGATCTTATTCTTAAGAGATATCCACTATAATTTTAATTTGTATAGCCAATAATGCTACTAACTAGAACCATACACTAAGAAATTATTGCTCGTACCTTTTAAGCATCACAAAATTCATTTAGCAACTTCCTAGTGAACTTTTTCAAGATTAGTTATAAATTTACTTATCAAACTAGAATATTTGTTAAATATGGTCTTATGTATACCATAACATACCTCAAACTTCTAATTATACTCAAGTAAGGAACTTGCTTCATTTATTCCTTCTTTATGTCTAAATTAGGTAATGCATTAGCATCAATTTAAAAATGTGTTGTCTAGGGGAGTACAAACTAACTTTGACTGATCCATTTGAAAAGTCTGTAACACTTTTTCAACATGCCTTTATTACGACAAGCATAATAGGCTAACTCTCATATTTGTCCAAATCTCTATCTCTAACATTTTATTGGCTACACCTAGATCCCTCATTTCAAACTCACTGCTCAACAATATTTTTAAACTATTGATTCAATTTTATTGTTAGTTGTAATTAATATATCATTAACATATAGTAACATATAGATTCATGAACAATCTGACATTTTTCTAGAATAAACACAATTATCAAACTAATTACAAATAAAATTATAAGAGAATATAAATAAATCAAAGCTTATTATACCTCTGCCTCAGTAATTATTTCAACCTATATAAGAATGTCTTCAGTAAATATACAGGTTCATTCTTCTCAAAGTGAAGAAATCCCTCTATCTTTGAAATATAAAATTGTTCTTCTAGATTCCAATGCAAAAATAGAGTTTTGACACTAAATTATTTTAATATTAAATTACATGTGTGTATCATAGCTAAAAGAACTCTTATAGTTATGTTTAACTATTGGCGAGAATGACTAATGCAATGAATTCCCTCTTTCTATGAGAAGTCTTGTACCCCTAGTAGTGCTTTGTACCTAGTTGGCTCAACTCTAGTTATATCTTTTTTATTCTTAAATACCCATTTGCATCCTATTGGGCACTTTAGTAAAAGGGACAAGTTCCTATGTCTCATTCTTGGAAGGAAATCAACCATTTTAATCTTTCTTTACTAATTATTGCCTCTCTATAAGTCCTTGGTTCATCACTATCTATATTCTCAGCTATTGCCAAGGCTTATGCCATATGATTAGTTTCACCAATATCAATAAAAGCTAGATAATGTCCTCCTTGCTGCTATACTTTGTGGTTGGTGGTTGTTCTTCCTACATATTTATAGATAGACTTTGTACTATCTTGCTTGAAGTTTTGATTTCAAACTTTATATTGGGGTCTATAACCTAATCTTTATTATTTGTAAGATCATCAAGCTCCTTTCTCAAGCTAAACATAAATGATTCATCAAAAGTAACATCTCTACTAATCATAAATCCTATGCTTCTATCCTTTTGAGTACACCATAATCATTATCCTTTAACTCTAGCATTATAATCTAGAAATATACACTTTATTACCCTAGGCTCTACTTTACTATAATTAATATGAGCATAAGCAATTGAAACAAATACCCACATGTTAGAATAATCAAATGGAGTACTATACTATACCTGTTGAGGAGTCCTAAAATTTACTATAGTCAATGGCGATCTATTCTCTAAATAAGCATTAGTATTAATTGCTTCAACCCATAACTAATTTAAGAGTCTAAATCAATGATTAAAAAACTCAACCGATTCAGTTGGTTAAACCATAAAAACCTTGAAACATTTTTGGTTCAATTTTTAACTTTCTGGTTTAGTAATTTTGTTAAAAACTGATCAATTTATTAATTAATCAGTCAATTTTTGTAATTAATAAGTTTTTATAAACTAAAACAAATCAATTAATATTTATTTAACAATCTATTTTTTCAATTATACTTAAATTCTTAAGACAATATCTTTCAATCATATTTCAAATTCTTTAATTTTTTTAATCTTTAGTCAGTTTTATGATGGTTTAATATTGATTTAACCTTTTAAATCTTAAACTTCTTGTCTTACCAGTTTAACTTTCGGTCTAATTTTTAAAACGTTATGTTCAACTGTATGAAACAAGCATGTTAAGTGAGGATTTGGTTCATCCTCCTTGTAACTCTATTTTGTTATAATGTATGATATAATGCAGTGTCTCACTATACCTTCTTGTAAAACTTATCAAATGTCTTATTATAAAATTCCAACTCACTATCGATTTTGAGTGTTTTGACTTGTCTTCAAGCAAGTTTTTTAACAATTATCTTACACTCCTTGAACTTTCCAGACACGTCATCCTTTAATTTCAGAAAATATACCTATATCTTTCTCAAATAATGGTTAATGAAAGTAAAAAAGTAACTGTATCCTCTATACATAAATTTAAATAAAAATAATTTACGATGTCAGTGAAAGTTTGTAAACTAGAATCGAATTTGACCCTACATTACTTACCAAGAACATCAGACTCATATAACTTTATCTTCTTAGTCCAACTCCATCCAACAACTCTTTTTTACTCATTATCTCAAGTCCCTACTCACTCATGTGTCCCATTCTGCGATGCCACAATTTTGTAATATCATCATTTTGTCCTAGTGATTATGATACAATCACTAATCTCATTACTATCTTGCCCATTAAAACATAAATACATTTTAAGTATACTCATGCCTCTTAACACTTTTAGTTGCCCATCAATATCATAAAACTTATACTCTTGACTGTCCAGAGTATCCATAAAAATCAGATTCTTCTAAAACTCAGGAGCATACTAGACATGTAATCTTTTGTCAATTTTATCTTGCATTGGATCTGTACTAAACTAATGACTTTAAAAGAACATAACCAGTCTTTATTGATGGATATACGATAAGATGCACTAATATCTATTACCCACAAATTTCCATAATAAGAATTGCTAACAATAAAAAATTACTGCTTCTTTCATTCTTTTCATCAAAACTATCTTGGACTACAATAATACTTACCTTTTTATCTACTTCCTTTTTTTTCGTTCCTCTTCGTTCATTGTGGATAGTCCCTCTTCAAATGCCTTTCTGTTTATTGTTAAAGCATCAAATGACTTTAGCCTTCAATTTGGCCTGTGACTTTCTCATATTTTCAGTAGTCTTTTCCTTCATCCTACCTCTGCTAATAACCAAACCCACTTCTGATCCATCTTCATAAGTGGTAGAGATTTTTTCTTCATTTCTTTGGACTGTAGGGTATCCTTTACATTATTAACAAAAATAGTCTCTCTCCCTTACAATATATATGGTATCAACAAAGTTTTCCTACGAATTATGTAAGAACCACAAAAGGATTATGGCTTAATTCTCATCCTTAATTTTAAACTCAACACCATGTAAGTTTAAAATAATCAGATTAAAATTATTAATGTGATCTTTTTTCATGTACTTTTTTTCTTCATAAAGGTATACAAAGGTTGTTTTTATATAAATGATCTATAAGTAATTTCTTCTAATATTTACGTTTAAGTTATTTTCATAACGAAGCAATGGTTGTTTCGTCAACTACTTCTCTCAATACCTCGTATCCCAAAATCAACAATATTGTATTGTGCACCTTGACAAAATCTCTTCCTTCTCCAATGCCCCCAAATTCTCTAACAATTCTTCTTTTCCTTTCAACATTGCTATGCATCCTTGTTGAACAAGAACCAGCCTCATCTTCATGTTCCATAGAGTGAAACTAGTCGATCTGTTATATTTTTTAGTATTGAACTTGTGAAGAGACATCTTAATAGCTAAATTTTAGCTTTGATACCAATTTTCACATCTAAAAAATAATATAGAAATAAAATAAGGAAGCAAAAAACACACAATTTACATAGTTCAACGAATATGTGACCTACATTTACAGACAAGGAGATATGCTTCTTTTATTATTATAAGAAAGACAATACAAGAAGTTTGATACAACCTTCACCTTATACAACACTTATCAAGGTACCTATAAACTAGAATTGTATGTAAGTAGTTTAAGAACATTGTAACTCTATTTCCACATATGTCTAAGGTTAGTGTAATTATATTTCAACAAAGGTCTAAAGACAATGAAATTCTATTTCAACAAAGGTCTAAAGACAATGAACTTTTATTTTCATAGAGTTTTTACTCTTTACCAAAATTTAAGATGTATCTCTAATTCCAAGTCACATTGACCAATTAAAATTAATTTCAAAGTGTAAGAGGTTTTTCAAAAAACATAAAGTATAAGGATTGTAAAATAACTAGCCTTATAAAGAGTAAAAGCGAGTTAGTTTAACCAAAACTCTTAATTTTTTTAGTATTAGTCATTTGCCCAAAAAAAGTAATTTGTTATTGATTATCTATTAGATATTAAATTAAACAAAATTTATGTTTGACATTGTAGTTCAAATTAGTTTTAGAAAACGTTTCATAATTCAATCTAATTTCTAACTTTTAACTTTGTAAATAATACAAGCATGCCAAATAATATTTAAATATTACATAGTAAGTTAGTATTATGAATTTTACCTATATTGTTCCTGAAATAGATACTACTTCAAAATTAAAATTGGCCAATAGCAAAACTTCTAATATCTGGTCATTTTCTATAAATTGTTTTGCACAATTAAAAGAGAATTATAAATGAATTTCAAAAAACTTAATTGAATCGTTTAGCAAGATTTACCCTTTGATAATCCTTATTCTTTGTAAAATATTTAATGTATTAATATATATGATGCTTTGCATGTATGTGATCAAATTATTTGTATGGATATTCTTAGTAAGAACAAAAATTCCTTACATGAAATAGGAAATTAGTTTACGTCTCCATTCAATAAATTTACATTGGTAATTTTTGCAAACCTTTGCATTTGTTGAAATGCCTAGGTACTTATTGCTGCCAGAGGAAAATGCCATATGCTAGGCTAGCATATGACCTGTAACATGACAAACAAATAGTTGAATGTGCTCCTTTAATGTACTCAGATGTTACATTAATGTAACATATAATATTGTCCATTAATTGAGAAACCTTGATTTGTTCTTGGTGCTTGTGGGCGGCATCCAGGCTTTGCACTGTGGAGAAATACGTATTGTACATCAACAAACAACAAAGATTCTAACGTACGCGCGGTGAAATCAATGGCTTAATTGATTAGCCTTTGTTTAATTATTAAGCAATAATACAACATTATAAGAGCAACAAGGTAGGAATTAACAGAGACTGAAACTCCTGCACGTTGGATATAAAAAAATATTGTACAAAACTATCAATTTTTATGTTGCATGATCTTCTTCTTCGTCTTCTTCTATTCTCTGCCTCGTATATTTTACCTGTATAATTTTTTATGAAAGACCAAGTAGTTTATGCATAGCAGATAATAACATGTCCTCGTCCAACGCTGGAAAAGTGCACGTCGATTTCTCAAGTGCATTGGTGGAGCAATGGGACGATGCATATCAGTGGATACCAGTCTTCGGAGCTTTTGCAGCTTTTGCAGTTTCATTCACCGCCGGTGCCAATAATCTCGCTGCTCCGGTATGTGTTTCTGTTTTGATCTTCGTGATGATCCCAAGTAGCAAACATGCTAGACACCATGGAAAAAGCTGTAGAAATGTTTCTCTGTGGTTGAATTGGCAGTTCTCGACTCTGATAGGATCAGGAGTTTTGTCTATCTTTAAGGCCTCAATCATTGCTTGCTTTATATACTTTCCTGGAGCGGGCTTTGCAAGCAGGAGTACTACAGTGGCTGATTTATTTAGTCATGTAAGGAGATGAACCTATGTTGGTTCGTTAGTTCAAGTACTTTATTTTATCCAACATGTCGAATTTCATTTATGCACAAACATATAGTATGTATATATATATATATTTATGTGTGTGTGTGTACGTATATGTATAGATACACATATGATATAGTCTCTCTTTAAAACCATAATTAACTACCACAAACGGTCATGCCGGCATTGCAGTTTCTCAATGAAAATCAACCAAATGAAGGTTTTCTGATGTGGAGCATGGTAGTTGCTCTCCTCACTGCAGGTACTCCTTGAACAAAAGCATGTTGTCTAACGCATATTGGCTTTGCTAATACATGTTGGTAGGTAATTAAGTGATACTTTGTAATTGTGATTGTTAAAAACCACATAGTCATTGGGTTTAGAGTATTTTCCAATGATTATTAAATTTCTCCAATCTTGGTTGCGAGTAGCAATCTGGCTTTCAATAGCAACATATATGGAGTTACCAGTGTCCCCAGAACAGTCAATACAGGGTGCTCTTTTAGGAATCATCCTTTTCACTGAAGGATTTGGCTACATACACATGTCGAGTAAGGTAATCAACTTACGTTATCCGTACTAATTATGACATCCCATATTTTCATTTTCCCGATACGAAGTTTCCATGATTATGTACATGTTTAGAACGTGGAATCACTGCTTAAATAATCATGCAATGTTCCATGGTTCGAACTTATTCTCAACTGATAGTTTGATGCAGAAAGAAAAGCATCACTTTAATGGGGGACTCTTTTGGATATTCCTTGAATGGACTATTGCACCATTCGTCGCTTGTGTATGTGCGTGCTTGCTCTTCCTTCTGTTCAAGGTCCTTCTACTTCGCCATGAAAATGCCAGGAAAAGGATTCTAGTGTTCCTTGCTATCGACTTTGGAATATCCGCAGGATTGCTTTGCCTCTTTGTCATATTTCAGGTCGACGTTTGTCAGTACAGTTGGACACGTAAAATGTTTAGTTTACAACCTCTAGATAGAATTCCTTATTTTGTCTTCAAATTTCAGTATTGTTGGACACGTAAAGTCATATTTTTTGACAGCTCAATTCTTTCTGTTGATCACGTTATTGCAGATCGTTAGACGCTTAGTACCTGTGAATAGATGGATCACAATGATTGCTGTAGCAGCAGCTATATTAATTGGGGCAATACTTTCTCTGGTAAAATTCCTATGTACATTAAGAGCCTTGAAACTTGTATATCTCTTAAGAAATCATTCCCTGACACCAGTTTCTGTTTTTCCATCTTTGGCATTGGACCAGGCAGTGGCAATTCCAATTTTTATAAGGAAGTTCAAGTGGCTAGATCATAATAAGTCCAACAAAAATGATAAATTTGGGAATCTGGAGTGCGAAACAAGTCAGGAACAAACAGAAGATGAAGGTAAGAATGATGGTGATGTTGAAGACATATTAAGAGACTTTATGCATTCCAGAGTGCTTGAGACTGTCTATGAAGAAGAGGAGAGAAGCTGGACCTCCCCTGACAGACCTCAACATGGTGAGCAGATGCAACCTGTTTCGTCAACGACAATATCTACAGATCAATCAGCAATTTTTGGACAATGGGTTGAGCCTACAACTGCCCAGTTGTTTCAGATAAGGAGTTTTCAGAGGATTGATAAAACGAAATCACCAGCCAATGCCACCTACACATACATCAGAAACCTTGCAAAATCCGCTATAAACCCAGTAAGTCTGCTGATTTCATATCTAGTTGACAACCGAGGACGGGAACTTGAAGTTAGTTCTTAGTTACACATAAGATTTCACCTGTGAACTGATGCAGGCTATCGAGTATGACAAAAGCACCCTCTTTCGACACTCTTTAGCTGAAAAGTACAGCAATATGGAGAAGTTCTTCAAATTTCCACATCTTGTGGCTTCGTTTATCTTCGCGTATGTTCATTTTTGTACCTGAAAGCCTAGAAGAAGCTTATGTCGTTGCTTGTAGTACTCTTTCTCTAATATATTCACATGCAGGCTTATTCAGTCCGCCAGCGAGATAGCTGCTCTTACAAGTCCATTTGCTGCCGTTGTTGATGTGTACAGAAACAGACCTAGATACTCCGGAAACTGGGAACAATTGGTAAGTTTGGAAAAGATAATCCATGGAAATTATAAATTGCTAAACACTTCACTAGCAATACTTGGTTCTGTCAAGTTCAGAACAACAAGTCAACTGCATGAGTACTTACACAGGCCTAGGCATATTTCTTATTGTTTTCTGATACTGAAACTTGTTCAATTTAAGAAAAGTTACACTCAATGAGTCAAGATTAACCAAGTTCTTTTTTACTTTGACTAAATCATCAGAAGTCTGTACATGTGACATGGTGGTACCGATCAATAGGTGGCCTTGCTGCTGCAATTGGGTTTTTGCTATGTGGGTGGCGTATGACTCGATCTCTAGGAGGCAAACTAACGTACATAAGCAACTCACGAGGATTGGCATCACAACTCTCTTCAGTTATAGCAGTGATAATCGCGGGTAGATTGCATGTTCCTGTTTCACCTGTATATGCTTTTGTTGGATCGTTAATAGGAGTTGGTATAGCTGACAACTTGTGGGTATGTTCTCGTCAATTTTCTTCATGACTTTCAAAATTGATTATAACACTCACTAATCTTTGTACCTTGAATTGGTTTTGTGGTGGTTGCAGAATGTGAACTGGAAACTTTTTGTGAAGTTCCTGTGTGGGTGGGTCCTGACCATTGCATTTTGCTGTGGGATCGGTTATGTGATCTTCTGTGCTTCAACACGCTCACCATCTTATATCGTGCCTTGATCTTCCAAACTCCGCACCATTCGTTGACGTTCCACCACATTTTAATTCAAAATACTATAATAATGGTTGCATCTACGTGTATATGTTCTCACTTCCATTTTCATCCTTTACTTTCTATTTGCCTCACCATAATTTCTGTACTCATAGCTCTTTCTTACGTGTAGGATTCTCTGATGTAAAATGTTATATACCCAAACGACAAACCATTATATATACATGTATATGAGAGTCATATATATCCACATGCCGAAGGCCGATCCTTCTTCCAATGTTGGAGAAACAAGTAACTTTATCATGAATCTCAATTTTTTATTTCTAGGTAAAACTTGGAACACAGAGTTAGGATTTGCTGATCTAAACTTGTGGTGCATGCAACTCTGCTCGAGAAACAGATTGAGATAGGGACTCGTGTGATTTAGCAGGATTATTAATGTTAAGTTACAAGAACAACCCTGTTCCAGGAAGTAGAAAATGAAAGACACAAATAAAGGAGGAGGCATGGAGTGTGTATATATTATTTTTTCATTGGTGGTGAGAGTAGATCCTTAGTCGGAAGAAAACTGAAGAGATTCAGCCTCCCACATCGGAAGGAGGAAGAGTGAGACAAAGGAGTAGTGCGTTCAAATAGAAGGCCCATAACTACGTTACAACATACTTACCTGGACGGGGTCAATGGGTGATCAAAAAGGCCCATGGCCTAGGGTGGCAACCTCCATTGCACTTGGGAGGGGTGCCTCTCTAAGGTCTCCCCAAAGTGGGAGAGCCTACGTCAAAATTTGTGGTAGAGGAGGCCTGCGTTCGCGCGGCCTCTGCCAGTTCAGTTTTGAAATTTTTAGTATCGAAGTGCAAATTATATAATTGTTATTTATGTTTTGAATTTTTTATTATTAAAGTACAAATTATTTATTTGTTATTTGTTATTAGTAAATTGGTCATACCAAAAAATTTAATGAGTATTTGGTTATAAGTAATATTGAAAATAATAAGTAACATGTGTAAAAAATAGAACTATTTTATTTGACGGGTTAGGAACCATCATAAGAAGGGAATATGTGCAGAGGATATAGTAGTCCATTATATTAGAATGATTACGAGATTAGGAATTTCGTCTACGGTCAGTAAACAAAAGCAGTAGGCAGACATGGATTTGCTTTTTCCTGATTCTAAGTTCACACGATCAAAAATTGAATGCTGGAAATCCTGTCAAAATGCTCCCTCAATTAGGTATAAATGCATAATGTATTGAAAGTGCATGCATGGCGTCGACAAAATTTCCAATCAAAAAATTTTGATCGCCATCTTTTGCTTCTAATGAGTGGCGATGGGATTGAAGTTGAAGAATCAACTTTTTACTTTTTGTGTATTAAATATAAGGGTGAAGCTAAATGTTTCTATCTTATTTTTAGTTTATACCTTAGAGCCATATTAGGATAATCAATGAACCATATTTGGTTGTCAATGTTTGTTTGTGCGATAGAGCCATTCGCTAAAATAATTTAAAGACATTGTTTATCTTGTAAATATTTAGATGTATATGATAAAATCTCACGAGATAATTATACATTGCAACTAAAGTTATAATGAATATAATTATAAAATTCATATTACATTTTATGTATTATCCTTAAATTATTTCTAATCAGTGTTCTGGTAAGAGGAAACATTAATAGAATGTAAAAAGATTAGCATACATTATGTTTTTCCTTATGAAAGAAGTAGTTAATCTCATAGACTAAAGTATAGATATACTTAAACAAATGTGTGGGTGCTTGTTATAAATTCGCCCGCTATAAGAAATTCATTTAGAACATTACTTATATGTCTATGAAAATTCTCATTTTTGATAATTGTATAAATGATCCTTTGACTTAAGATCTCTAAAGTTATCTTGTATAAGGATTGATATGTTTTTGATACTACTTATGACATATTTTAATTAATCATTGGATGTAGAATAAGCTTTATATATGAAGGTATTTGAGTGATCAAAATAAAGATCCGTCACCCTAAAATAATTAGGGAGAAAGTTCTCAAGTACTCGATTAGTATCGATTCGATAAATTCTTGGCCAAAGTAGAATGACGTTTTACAAATAGTTTACAAATATCATTACTTAAAACAATAGCTAATGACAAAGAAATAATATGATTGGACTCAAAATAGAGTAGGCATTAATTCCATACTCCATGTTTAATTGGTACATTGTATGATGAAATAATTGAATTGAATAAAAAATAATGTATGGAAATGTTAATTAAAATCAGTTTGATATTTAAATATTTGGGTAGTTATGATGTGTTGATAGACGTCAATCTTTAATCTATGGACATAAATCATTTAATTAGAGAAATAAAGACAAATTAAAAGAGTTTATTTATCTAATTCTAAATATGATTTAGAGTTATAATTTGTGTATCCCTTACCAACATATTTGAGAATCTAATAAGTCACAGATAAAGAACGTGTTGAAGAGAGTAAAGATATTTTAATTAAATTGGATATAATTGTAAAGTTTGAGAAAATTTATGATTAAATATGAGATATTTAATAAATAAGGATCAATATGAGATATTGGATTTTATTTGAACATCATTGGGATTTAATTATAATTATTTGTAATTTTAACTAAAGTTTAATTGAAATTAGAATTTAATTTCAATTAAATTATTAAAATGTCCAAAACTTATTATAAATAGGCTTAAGCTCTAATGAAGCTAACACTTCTTGCTTAAAACTCTCTGTAAGAGTTTAGATACCGTTAGAGGCTAGACACTTGTGCAACTAAGGTGATTAAGATGAACTAGTCTTGAAAACAATTCAAAGGATATGACAAGAAAATAATCAATCTTTAGAATAAAGTACGAATTATGATATACTATTTATTATGATTTATGTGTTAATCATTTTACAGAATTAAAGTGTCCTTAGTTTTCAAGAAATCAAAATACAAAAAATTTTGTATTTATTTCACTGTAGTCGAGATAAGGTCCTGTCTCGATTTCTCAACAATTACAACTAATTACATAAGAAATGAATTGATCCTTAGTTAAGTACCTATTTGATGCTCATAATGTTCGAAGTTTAATATTAAAGCTCTCTAATCTTTGCCAAGGCATTAAGATTGAAATCTTTAATGTTAGATAAGCCTTCCTCTGAACCTTCCTATCTTTCCAAGCCTTACAAACTATAAAGGATCATGAAAGCTTTCCAATTTTCTTATTTTTCTTATCTAAGATACAAGCATAAGCAATACACAAAAAAGTGATTTATATTTAGTCTCTTTCTACTTCATGTTTTTTCTAGTGTCATATTCTAAACTACTAAATTTGGACTCCTATTTAGAATGTGAATATTCTACTCTATAGGTTCTAGCTAAATATTCTTTAAAACTTTGCCTCATTGTAGTAGATTTCTCCCAATGTTCATAACTGTGTGATTCTTTCTTTCACACACCATTTTGTTATAGCATGTAAGTTGTGGACAATTACCTTTTCATGTCACGCTCTTCGAAGAAATTTGCAAATTCATGCAAATTATATTCCCACCTAAGATAAGTCTTCAATACTTGTAGTGGATTTCTTATTTCTTTTTCAACCGCTTATTTATAGCTTTTAAAAGATATCAAAGCTTTAAACTTTCCTTATAGTAAGTAAATCTAAGTTTTTCTACTTAACTCATCAATGAAGGTGATAATATAGCATTTACCTCCATTAGAAACAAGATTGATTAGCCTACAAATATTCAAATGTAGAACAGTTAACAACTTTCTTGCTCTTCAACTATTTCCTTTTGGAAATGGATCTTGATGTTGTTTACTAACTATACACTCCTTACACATATTTGAGGTGCCATGAAATGCAGGAGACCAATAACTCTATTTTTAGATTGAAGTGTTTGTAAACCTCCAAAATTGAGATGACATAATGAAAATACCACATCCAAGTTTGATAAGCTAAGTTTACTATAAAATATAAGTGATTAATGCTGTTAAGGTAGATAAGCAACATTATGTTTTCTTTCATTACAAATTGGGCAATTAATCCAAATTTATCATATTAGATTCAACACACTCCATATTTTATGGAAATCTCATAACGCTTCTTTTACAATTAACCAATACTTAGTGTACTGGTCTTTAAATCTGGTACAAAGGACATTAGTAATGGTTTGATCAACGGTACGTTTAGTTTAAATGATTAAATTACTTATCTTTTTCCCATCACTGAGACTTTAGAGTTGTTTCCAATTTTAATGTATTTCATAATAATTCATGTAGAGTGGATAATACTAACTTATCTATACTTATATGATTGCTATAACTAATGTTTAGATACCATATATTTTTGTTATGGGCTTTTTTTTCATAAAAAACCATTAGCAAAGATATTTCCTCCTCATTATTTTATAAATACAATTTTCTACATTATTTTTAGACAAGATAATACGATATTTAGATTTGTCATGTCTATACCTGTGGCATCTATAACACTCCACTTTAAACTTATCCCCTACCTTTAGTTTATTAGATGGGGAATGAGATCCACAATGTCCACATCCTTGTCCTGGCCCATTTCCTCGTGAATCATAAGATTAATTATATTGCCACTATTGGTTCTTATAATCCTTTGATTCTTTGTTGTTTTTTTTCTTCTATACTATTTGAAGCCATCGATTGATTACCAGTGAATGCTTGTAATGCTTACTTATCCTTCACTTGCAGATTAAGTTTTTGTTCATAAACCAATAATGAACTTTGCAGTTTATTAAGTGAGAGCTTATCTAAGTCCTTGAACTCTTATATTGAGCAAAAAATAAAATTAACTTTAGAGTCATAAATCTAAATATTTTATCAATAATAGTGACATTTTTAAACTTTTCATTATGAATCCACATCATATTGGCAATACACATAACTCAATAAAAATACTTCATAATTGATTCACCAAACTTCATTCAAAGTGTTGCAAATTCTTACAAAGAGTTTGAAGCTGTTACCTCCTTGCTTTTGTTGAACTTTAATAGTTCTTCTTTATAGCGTCCCAAAGTTGTTTAGAAATGTCCTTGGAGAGAATAGTCTTTTAGGGTAGAATGATCTATAGCTTGGAACATATAGTTTTTTGGCTTAAGATCTTTTAACTTCATACCTTTAATTTATGCTTTTTGTACATTAAACCTTGTTATGTCATTTTCTGGTTCTAGAATTTCATTCAAAACGACTTACTATTACATGTTTGATCTCAAGAGATTATCCATAAATAGATGCCAATGACCATAATGACCTTCAAAATACGAAGGTTGTAGAAATTTATCTGCCGTTGATTAGATTTTGATGTAAAATAAAGCTTTCACTTATATTTATAAGTATTTTGCTCTAATACCATTGTTATTCAATAGTAGATACTAAAGTAGTAGCAAATAGATAAAACAATAGAAAAATTGGCAGTAATTTAGGCTTTATTCATCAAAATAAAAAACCTTTAATTAGGATAAAAATCGAACAAACAAAATAAGAAAATAGCAACTAAATACAAAAGATATGAATGAACTCTTAAAATCTTGGTAGTTGTAACAACTTGTACTAAGTATTAACTAATTCCTATAGACTGGGACACATGAAACTATTGACCTTTATCTAATAAAAAGTATCAATGAAAATGAATCATGTGGAAGGCATTCACCGTTCGTTACACACCGCCCACCCCGAATCGTTACTAGCTTTGGAGGACCACCTGAGCAGTGATCTTTTGCAAGTTCTGTGTGAAGAAGAACTTTTTTGGCAGCAGCGTGCCAAATGTGATTGGCTCTCGCAGGGGGATCGAAATACACGTTTTTACCATACCCTCACTATGGCCAAACGCCGGAAAATATATATCGCCCACCTCTACGACGAAGAGGGGCTTTTAATTACCGATCCGACGATTCTGCGGTCCCTCGCGATGACCTTTTATGCTAGGCTGTACACTGCTGAAGGACCGCCTTGTCCGCCGCAGCTCCCTCACGGAG
>JAOQMS010000002.1:36027465-36038590 GCA_027563885.1 Erythroxylum longipes | reverse complement strand
ACAGGTATTCGGCAGTTGCTCCATCGCTCGTGGGAGGTCCATTTCCAGCATATCCATCGAGAGGGGAACCAGTGTGCCGATCTCCTAGCATCACTAGCAGCTACCTCCAGTACAGGACTCCAGTACCTACGGGATCCACCACCGCTTCTCCACGCGGCCTTACTTCATGATTCGGTGGGAGCGCGCCATCCACGCCGACTCCACTCCCGCGTACCAGGCCCAGTGTCGCTGTCTTAAGCTTCTTACTGTCTTAATTTCCTTTGTAACGCAAAAAAAAAAATTGTTAGAAATTTTTTAGTTACGCTCCCCTCTAGCATATGATGATGGAAAACTTGGGCTCTAGTACTCTTCTGCCTTTGACATCAAAGCTTTAATTTGATGGTATTATTTCTATGTTATTTTACATCACTTTGTTCTAACCTATGGTTTCTTTGTATAATCATTGTAAGAAAATCAAATATAGATAAAAATGATCATTTATTATCATATCCATCACTGATCAAATTACTTACTCGAATTTGATTATATTCCACGGTTAAGGAACACTTGTAAAAAACTTCTTTCTCGAAAAAATGATCCTTTTAATTGTGTTTTGTTCATATGATTATCATTATCCATTTAATTGATATCTCTTATATATAGTTAATTTCATCTATTCTTTAGTAGTTAACAATCAAAACTCACACATAGAACTCATTAGGTGTGTCTTTTCATTATTAGTCATTATGTTTTATTTTGGTTTACTGAAGCATTACAAGGTGGGTTTTCCTGTAAGTTGGTAAGGGAATAATGACTAGAGTCAAGGATTGACTTTACATGTCACTATAAATATATTTCATATATTTTAAATTCTTGTTCTATTAAGATATAAATCACAATATTTTCTAGAACCATAAAAAATGAATAAATTTGAATACTTCACAAGCTCTTTTTAGTTTAGGAGAGTATTTATTTGACACATAGTAATTTTTATCATCTAATAGTTTTTTTAATTAGATGTGAGTAACTTGCATAACTATTATATTATATAATACCTCATTTCTATACTTTTCAATAAAAAATACACCAACACCTACTTGTTTAGTTTGATTTCCTTGCATTCACAATAGACATATTGTACTTCATTATAAGAGTAGAGTTACTTACATTACTATAATCCTTTCCATAAAAAAATCATATTACATAAGTTATCATGAACATGAAATCTAGTTTGAAAGATGCTGTCCCTTTATTGATTTAACTCATGCTCCTTGATTTGAAGATTTAATGCTCTCTTAGTAGCAAGCAAATCACCTTTAATAATCAACTCAACCCTACCAATACTAGAATCATCAAATGTTAGCATATGTTATCATTTCTACCTTTACTAGAGGGTATTTTATCTTATATTATCTAGATTATCTCAAATTCTCCCATTCATATAAAACTCCCCTCTTAAGACTAAATCTGTCCACTATAATCTTACAAGCTCATTCTCTTTAACTACTTCCATTAAATATGTTAGAATACATTTAATAAGCTTCCTATAAGAACTTGAGGTTGTTATCCCTCTTGCAATTTTACAAGTTGATTGAATTGCATCGCTAACATATTTTTCACCTTATTATGCTTTATGTCCAATCTCTCAAATTATTGTTGCATAGCCTGTGAAAAGAAAATGTTTTATATTTCTTCCTTTAATATTGAAACACCTTTAGAAGTCATCTAAAAGTTACAAGAATAGTTAGTGATGAAAATTCCTCACTCACTCCCTTTTGTGTATACTCTCCAAAATGTCAAACCATTCGCATTTCACTCTTTAGTTAGATTTTCTTGATGCTAACTGCACACTCTTTTGCCTTTACCCACTCTTTGTTGTCTTCTCAAGTTCTTTAAGAACTAAATAAACTCAAATAAAGAATGTAACCTCACACAATTTGAAAACCCAAAGAACTAATGGCCAAGAAGATAAAACAAGTCACTTGTTAAGTAAGAAACAAATGAATTGATTATCATAAGAAAAACTAGCAATCATTCAATTGAACTAAATTTACAATAATTAAAATTTGGTTAATTTCTTGATGAAAATTGTAACTTCACCTTTTTTAAGAAGCCAATAGAGATTTTTTTTCGCATCACCAACTTATAAAGTATGAAGGAACAAGGAATTAAACAAAGAAAAAATTCCAACACAATAATAAGAGATAATTAAACCCTAAATATGGTGATAATGGGATTTTATTTTTCTCTTGTTGGAAACTTAAAAAAAAAGGAAGATGCAAAAGCACAAAAAAGAAGCAAAGGAAAATTAAAATTTAGTCAAAGAGTTATATTTGAATAAAATAATAAGAATTACAAAAGGATAACTTCACCTTATTGAAAGCCAAGCTCTGATACTAACAAATGCAAACTCAATTAAGAATAAAACCCTAGTGAACTTATGAATAAGTCGTAATTATACCTAAAAAGTTAAATTAGATACATAAAGAGAATTAACACAAAACATCATAAAGAAAAAATCCATTGTTAAGTTTAAAGTTTGATAAAGAACAAGAAAATGAATCACTCGTATATATTAATTAATAAATGAAAATGTTAAAAACTTATAGAATTAAATAGAAACATTCTCTAAATATAAAGTAATTAGGATTATAATGACTAACAAGGCTTAGGACACGATCGTGTTCAAGGCCATATTCATTATCAAAACTTCAACGTCAATAAATACAATTTAGAATACGACCATATTAGAGATCATATTTTCACAACTTACTTTTCCTACACAAGCTTGTATATAACTATTATGTCAATTCATTTTTTTCATTAAAACCTTAACTCTTATATCTAGGAAGGGGTACAATTTGGGATATGCTCATACGTGAGGTTGGGTCGAATCTCCTCACATCTAAAAAGAAATGTGGGTTGGACATGGTTGTGTTAGAGGCCATATTAAGCAAAGACGAATCTTAAACCCTTAAAAGCTTCTCTAATTCTAGCCTTTATAAATAGTCTCAGTCTTCATATAGTGGATATTGTTTAGTTAATCATGCTTACATCACTGTAGGGTTGACAACTTTATTATAAGCTGGTAGGTTGATATCATTGCTTATGCTATATATAAAAGTTTAGTTGTCTAAAAATTGAAGTGTTAAAGATAATCCCTCAAACTTCCTTTCATCCTTTAGGTTTTTGATATTTGGTAGGTAGAATCTCTAGATCTACCTATAGATAGAAAAGTGCAATATGAATATGGTGACTAACTGCTGAAAAGTAGCTATTAATTAAGGTTGAAAATTGGATCCGAAGCCATGATCAATCCATATCAGTTATAGTGAAGTATAAGACTTTTACACTTTATGGCATTATAAGTACTACATAGGTCCAAATATTTACTAAACCAATACATATGATTAACATAGATGTGTATGTCATCATAAGTATCTAAGATCGCCATATTAAACATAATTAGTAATTGTTCCAATATTATATCAAATATCAAAAGATTATCAACTATTGGACTTGTCTACCATGTAACTTGCTTTGGTAGTGCTGATTGTAAGGGTATGGACGAGGCACCTTCTGACAATGATCGAGGAGACTTTCTTATAATAGTTGCTTGAACTATTCTTGTAATATCAAAATTTTGGCAGTTTGGTTCTAAGGTTGTTCATTGGCTAGAAGGGATTCAGGGGAGTTGATTGTTTTAGTATCATTGGTGGACATATTGCTGCCATGAGTGTCTATGGTGATGACTTAACTATTTTGAGATTTTCTCAAGTGAAACACTAGAAAATCTATAAACGTTTTCCATAAACAGTGCCAAAGAACACTGAAAGATGTTGAATAGATTAGGTCTGCACTTGTATACTCATTAGAAATGTATCAATGCTGAAGATTTATAGCAAAGTAAGATTAAATTAGATCAAAATTTTTTTGAATCTTGAACTAAATTGTACACATTATTAAAGTTAGATGATCCTAATTTCTTTAATAATACGTAACAGTCTTGATCATCATAGTAATTATTCATAGGAATTAGGAAAATAGGACAACCATAAAGGTTCTTCAACCAGCCATTCTTGACACTCCTGAAAACTAGGGTTTCTTGAGCTGATTCATTAGGTGATTGTTGAACCTAAATGTACACCTTCTTTTCACTGGTTACTCATTCGGTTGAACAATTAAAGGAGAGTGAAGTGAAGTTCCTAGAAGCAAGAATTCAGCAAAAGAAAAGTGGAAATGTTTAGTCCAAGAGGAATTGTCAAGAGCACGACTAAGTCCAAGAGGAAATTTGATTTTAGTAACATATAAATCATAATGGAAGACCGACCGAAGCCGCGTGAACATAAGCAAAATGTTTGGTATGTGTTGAATTAAAATGTGAATGCATGCCCCACGAGTAGCGTGTGGAACGTTATGTTGCCTTAGAGAAGGCAAAGCTGCATATGCTTGCAAAGTCTATCCTTTGTACCAAAATGTGCTCCATACATACATGTCTCATTTCAGTGTACTATAGAAAGCACGAGACCATTGACGAATCTGTTGTTAAATTCATGACTTCGTATATATATATCTCTCACTGTCATGTTAAAACTAAACTGTATTGTTACAATTTTATTTTTAAGGGATATCACTTATCTGAGGTGGGTCTCAGGAAATTGCATGAAACATTGACTGTTGAAAAATCTTTGTCTACATTAATTGCATGACGTCTTCCCATTGGGCTGTCTGTCCAACACGACACATATTGCATGCACATGTATACCAAACACTAAATGAACATGGAAATAGAGAATACACCATCCTTTTAAACAAAAATATCTAATTATCCCAATGCATCTTACGAATTAAATAGACTTAATCAGTGTCTCCATGTACCGCCCATAGGCTTGAAGTCATTCTTCTAGCTAAGCTATTCAATTCACGTATTCAGCAATCGTTTACATGTGTAGCTCCCTTGTAACAACTAATCTCTTTTAAGACATACAAGTGCCCTAATATCCTCAGTTCAGCTGGAGAATCCATTACAGCATGATCAATAGGTTAGAAGCTAACAGGTACACTTCATGACATAAAGTGACGACATAATAGAATGCTCGGTGGCCCTTCTCTGAGATGGTCCTATCATCATACGGATATATAAAATCACTTAAAAGTTATACCCAACCTTATGGTTAATTATAAGAAAAGTTTAAAGTTTCTTTCAACCGTTTAGATTTCAAATTTGGTGGAGTTTTCATACTTCCTAATTCTCAACAACGAATATGTTAAATTAAACTCGACTTACGTTTACTATTTGGTCTAAGAAATTTAATTTCTCGTGAAGCTTGACATCGTATGAAAGTTTACTTGCGTGAAGGTACAAAAGGAAGAAGCTACCTTATTTCAACTAGTCACTTAAGGCTTTCTTTAGTAGGAAGTCTTAAGTTCCAGTCACCATAAAGAGAGTGAGAGGGGGAATTTTTCTTATTAATGGTTCTCTAACCTCTTGGGCATACTTCTTGATCGGATCAATTGCGAACGTCTCGCATCCAGCGGCAGTATGAGAATTGGAACTATTGGGAACTTGGGACTGACGGGAACCTGATATTAAGCAGGGTCAGTGATCAATCAGTAATCGACCAATCAGTATGTGACATTCCTTGTATGCAGAAATGTACAGGCTACATAAGAACTTGAGAGATCTTAGAGCTCTAAATTTATTTCCTCCAGAACTCTTAGGGTGAAGTCTTAGGAGCTTAATATTAATTAGTTCGGAGAAGTTGGGATAGCTAATATATATATAAAAGGAAGTAGCTACCTATCAACAGTCAATATTGATGGCTGCACGCCTATGAAGTAGACAATTCTCGGGTTCGACTTTTGTACCAAAACTACTTCTGTAAACACTCAACCGAGAATCAAGGAATTAGGCTAGCAGTTTGTTATCCCGTTATTTAGTAGACAGTTGGAACTCCAGGCTTTGATTTTTCCCGTTATAAAGAGCATGCACGCACTGCTGTTGGTGGTGATTGGCTTATTATGAAACACTGGGACAAGAGAAGAATACAAGAGCTAGAGAACATAAAACAGAACTCTTACACTTCAAATTTAATGTCATATAGAGGGATGCACGTAAATAGTGAACAAGCCCCGTACGGAATTACAAACTTTGTAGAATGAATGTAGTTCTATCAGTTTTTATAAAACGTACGTGTTTAATTTGAAGTAAAAAAAAAAAAAAAGAGTTTGAAGAAACAGTGAATCAAGGAATGAAAAAGAACGTGGAATTGAATGTGTGGAGCTCATTAATGGCCAGCTCCTGGGCTTGGAACAGACTGTAGAATCCGATCAATTCTGCCCAGGTGGATTCTGAAGAGCTTCTCATTACCAAGTGTAGCATGACCCTTGTTGCTAGTTGGCACTCTACTCTTGGCAATAGCACCAAGAAACAATTTTTTGAGCATTGAGCGAAGACTGATATTAATCTCCATCGTTGAACTTCTCGTAATTAATACCTTCCTGTTGCTTCCTTCTGCGTTTGACACAAAGGTACTCAACGCCAGCAAGAAAATGAGCACCAGGACAGCACATGAACGAGCCATGGGAGTGGAGAAAGAGAGAAACTGGTATATGGGGTTTGGTGTTTCTGAAGCAGAGAAAATGAAAGGGAGATGATGGCTTAAATGAGTGTGGTGTGTGTGTCCTTGTGGAGGGTCGACAAGGTCTATATATAATATGCTAATGGAAGGAAAACTAAAAACCAAATTGGAATACATCCTTAAATACATACAAAATTTGCATTCTTCCGCGTGACCGCTTAACAAGTCAACCATCATCACCCATGGAAAATTAAAAAGTATAGCTACATGTAACACATGATGTTAGTGACACATATGCTGCCGATTCTAGTAAAACTTTTGTAATTTGTGCATTGTCAATGCATGATCAGTAGGAAGAATAACCACATACGAAGAAAGTATTTTAAGGCCTCGAGAGATGAAGAATGTTGTTTACGCTTGGAATGACAGTAACATTTAATAGATAATATTCAATCGTTAATTAAAAAGTCTAATAATAATTAAGTATCATTCCGTGTTAAATTCAAAACCCATTTGTGATTTTCTAATTTTGGTTTAAAATCATATTTGTAAACAATATCTCTATTAATTAAAAATAAGAAGGTGTATTTCTAAATTTTTTGTATTTTCCATCAAATTAATAGTTAAACTTTCTGTGCTTACGGGAGATCTGGATTATTTATAATAATATAACATAATACTAATAAAAGGTTGACCCCACTTATTAAATTAACCGGGATCATATATAATATTGTTACCCTTAATTAGTGAATATATAGTTGACTCCCACTAGCTAGGAATCTTCGTTATTCTTTAATTAGTACTTTAAACCTGCGTGAATCTTCATAACGTACAAAACATAGGTTCCTTATACGCGGATTAATAACTATTAATGAGGGTACAACTTCGTATTATTCATTGCACTGCGCATTGCAGTTGAATCTCGGTATGAAACAAGGAAAAGAATGGCTTTTGGGTTGACCTACCTCTAAAACACGGATTCCAACTGTAATCCTATATTAATGAAAAAGGAAAGTTTGAGAAATTCATTCATGTTCAGTAAATTTTAAACAAAATTTTGAATCATTTGATTTTTTGGTCTGATTTTAAATTTTCGGTTTAATTTATTTTAATAACTTTTGTTGTAAAAAATGTATCAGTTTATTAATTAATCAGTTAATTTTTATAAATCAATAAATTCTTATAAACTAAAATAAATTATTTAATTTTCATTTAATAATCTTTTTAAATTAAACTTTAAATTATTAGATAATTAAGCACAATCTCTTTCAATTATATTTTAAATTCTTTAATTTTATACAATCTTTATATGATTTTATAACGATTTAATACCTATTAAACCTTTTAAATATTAAACATTTTGTCTTATCAGTATTTTCAGTCTAATTTTAAAACATTGGTATTAGTTATTTAAATCTTTAAGGTCAATGAAATATCATGACTGGGATTGTCGCCGTTTGTTTATACATCCTTAAAACTCCAAAGTGCAGAGTAATTGAAAAATCTAAGGAAGTGTCAAGTTTTACTGCAATTTGAGTTTCGTTGCGACTAAGTTCCACTTAATTATGAAGTCAGAGTTAGGTCTAAAAACTTTGATTAAGATGGCTTTATCAAATAATTAATTAAAACAGAATTAAATTGTTTTTGTGGGAGGAAGAAATTTATAAATTGTCCTATTTGTGTATAATCAAAAAAACAAATAAAAACAAAATCTATAATATTTAGGCCCACAGCTCTTACACAGGAACAGAAAGTGGGGTTCAATTCAACAGCTTTGATGTTATGACTTATGAACATATCATGTCAGTAACAGGAGCTCTTGTTCTATGATTTATTTTGCATTAAGAAAGTCAACTTCAAAATCAATTTTTAAGTCACCCCAGAAAAGGCGGTGAAACCCCATTGTTATTTACGTGTACCCAGACATGGAATGCATGATTTCTTATTAAAACATACTTGAGAGTCAATTGTCTTCCTCTGATTATAATCATAATAACCAAAATAACGTTCTGCCCGATTATTGTCCCTTTCTTTTGTGGTTTATACTTTTCTCTGTATAATATCTCTCTCTATGTATGGCATTTGGAAAAGGGGCAGAACATGAAAGGCTTAAACACCTTCTGTAGTGTCCTACAGTGGAAGATATATCTAATATTCAAAAGAAACAAAAAGGTTTTATGTTACAACTCTCAAAGAATCAAAATCTCTTGTCTCTTGTTTTGCTTTATGATTCCCTTTATCATTTGTATTTATGTTTTTCTATATATACAAGTAGAGGTGACACAAGGGTCATACAATAGGAACAGGAGTCACAGGGGACAATGTTTGACTTAAGGAACAAAAGATTTGCATACTAGTTGATAAAACATTACACCCACAATGAGTGAAAGAGTGGTGGACATTGAATGTCTACTATGTTCCATGTACCCTTGAAATGTTCCCCTATGTCAATGTCTCCTCAGAGAAGAGTTGTCCCTTCGCCAATAACTTTCAATAAAACACAAAGATTGTCCTCCTGATTTTAAAGGGAGCATTTATCGATTTCGCTCCATGCTTCTAAAATTGCATGTTTCACTCTTCTATAAGACTCTAAGAACTACATTTCCTGAAGTATGGACGGAGTTTCACTTCCCTATACTACCATTAAAGGAAAAAAATGGTTATAAAGAGTAGGCAAAAATATTAGTGAATGATCATATTGATATTTCTGTGTTATGTACAGTTAAGAATATTTTCTTATAAGCAACGACTGCCTACTTAATTTACCGCTATAAATATGACTTTGGCATACCCGTGACATCTATTTTCTTTTTTGCAAAACTACATCTTAGTTTTGATCGAATTGAAATAACCAAATTGAATGGACTCGATCGCAACTCCTTATTGCTAATTTAAAAGAAGAAAGACATTCTTGTTATTGAATATCGTGCATGGGATGTATGATTAGGCTTGGAAGCAAACTGTGCATGATCGTGTCAGTAGGATGCTCCTCCAAAATTTGCATTCATGCAACCTTTTGGATTCTTTTCTAACCATGTAACACACTTCAAATTATGAACATTCTATCATCAAACTCACTATAAAATATAACATAAAACATAAAAATAATAATGCACTATCATGCACGAAATTACATAAAACCTAACTAAAGCATAACATGCCAATTTTAAGGTTACTAGCTTGACCATTTTGGTGCAATTATTTTCAACCAAAAAAAAGGAAAGATAATACTTCCCTTTCATGTGAATATGCTCCTCTAAAGTACGGTTGCATTGATGTCCATTAACTTTGAATATTTCCTTTTTATCATTCTCTAAATTTAAAGATCCATATTTGAAAGGATCACTCTAATGTGACTTGAGCTTGCCTGGAAACAATTTCAGTCTTAAATTGAATAATAAAACCACTTTTTCAACTTTAAACTCCTTTTTCTTGATACTAGGATTATGACATTTTTTTAAACTTTCTCCTTATATAACTTGGCATTCTCATAAGCATTTAGTTGTAACTCTTCTAACTCATTTAATTGTAGGAGCCTCTTTTCACCAACTAACTTCTAATTGAAATTTAAATAATTAGTCACCCAATATGCCCTATGCTCCAACTCTATGAGTAAGTCACAAGCCTTCCCATAAACAAGTCAAAAGGGTGTTGTACTAATCGAAGTCTTGAAGGCAGTTAGATTGCCCATAGAGTATCATCAAACTTCAATGTATAATCTTTTCTAGAATTATTAACCATCTTCTCTAATATTCTCTTAAGTTTGCTGTTAATAACCTCCACTTGGCCACTTGTGTTTCAAACAAAACAATGAAAACTTTAAAGATAAAACATGATAAAGATAACAACAATATAAACAATGAGATAAGTTTAACAATTATCCTTTTGGGTTGAAACTATAATCTTATAGTTTGACTATAATCTACTACTTCTATTGATATAAAGAAAAATCATGATAAAGGATCAATTTGTTATCAATTCAACAACTGTTATTTCATTTTAATTTAAACAGCAAATGCTAGAAGATGTATATATATGCACGCTTGCTTTGATACCAATATGGGAAAATCAAATATAGATAAACAAGATCTTTCATTGTTATATGCATTACTTATCAAATTACTTATTTGAATTTGATTGTATTCCACACTTAAGGAAAAATTGTAAGAAACTTTTTTGCTTGAAAAATGATCCTTTTAATTGTGTTTTATTCATATGATTATCACCAACCACTTAATTGATTATTATCTATGATATATAGATAATGCCAAGTTTAATCGTTAACAATTAAAATTCACACCCCACTACAAGAAAATAGTGAATTACATACGGCAATTACCGACGAAAAAAGCTAATATACCGTCGGTAAATATATTTACCGACGGAATAAACCGACGGAAGAAAATGTCGGTGATTCGACCGTAGCTAAATTCACCGACGAAACATTTCTTACCGTCGGTAAAATTACCGACCAATAGCATATCCGTTGGTAACATCAACGGAAACGTTGCCGACCGTCCAACATATTCCGTCGCTAAATTTACCGACAGGTACAGTATACCCGT
>JAOQMS010000002.1:36005375-36022643 GCA_027563885.1 Erythroxylum longipes | reverse complement strand
GGAGCCTGTTTCAACTGTGGGGAAAAAGGACACATGGCAAGAGAGTGCCCTCAGAATCCAAGACATAAGAAAAGTCATATGCAAGCTTTAAGGAGGACTGAGACTATGGGGCACAAGACTACAACTGTAGTGGACGGTTCTGATGCAACAAAAAAGGTGAATCTTCCAAGGAGACCCAAGGGGCAAGTACCAGCTAGAGTATTTGCAATGACACGGGAGGATGCAGAGATCGCTTCAGAAGTTGTGACTGGTATGATTAAATTGTTTAATGATGATATTGTTGTTTTGATTGATCCGGGTTCTACCCATTCGTGTGTATCATCAAGTAGAACTGTGTGTGGTAGAAATCTGAGCCAATTGGATACTCCTCTATTGGTGAGTACTCCTCTCGGCCAGTGTATTATTATCATTCAAGTCTATAGAGACTGTGATATATATATTGGAGGGGAACAGTTAGTGGTGGATTTAATGCCTTTGAAAAGGGGAAGATTAGATGTAATTTTGGGTATGGACACGTTAGAGAAATACAACACCCATCTGAATTGTAAACAAAAGACAGTGGAGTTCGAATTAGATAATGGTAAAAAGGTGGTGTTGGTGGGAGATAGAAAAGTAGGCCCGCCTAGGATTGTTTCGGCTTTGACAGTAGAGAAGATGACGAGGAAAAGATGTGAAGCATATTTGGCCTATGTGGTCGACACGAGGGCAGATAAAAAGAAGTTAGAGGAAACACCTGTGGTTGTGGAATTCCCGAATGTCTTTCCTGGGGAATTGCCAGGATTACCACCGTCTAGGGAAATTGAATTTCCCATTGAGCTTCTTTTAGGCACGACGCCAATATCAATTCCGCCTTATAGAATGGCTCCAGGGAATTGAAGGAGCTTAAGGAGCAATTGGAAGAATTGTTAGAGAAAGGTTACATTAGGCCGAGCTCTTCGCCTTGGGGAGCTCCAGTCCTTTTTGCGAAGAAGAAAGATGGATCGTTGAGGATGTTTGTGGATTATAGGAAGCTCAATCATGTCACCATAAAGAACAGATATCTGCTTCCTCCCATAGATGATTTGTTTGATCAACTGCAAGGGGCAAAGGTTTTCTCCAAGATAAAATTGAGATCAAGTTATCACCAGTTGAGGATAAAGGAGACTAATGTGCCAAAGACTACTTTCAAAACACGGTATGGGCATTTTGAGTTTTTAGTTATGCCCTTCGGATTGACGAATGCACCTGCAGCTTTTATGGACTTAATGAATAGAGTCTTTAATCCATTCTTGGACCATTTTATCATTGTCTTTATTAATAATATATTGGTTTATTCCAAGAGTGATAAAGAACATGAAGAGCATTTGAGGATTGCATTAGAGACATTGAGGAAGAATGAGTTGTATGCAAAATTTAAGAAATGTGAATTTTGGCTAAAGGAGGTAATGTTTCTTGGGCATATGATTTCAAAGCGTGGAGTACATGTAGATTCGAGGAAAATAGAAGCAATTGTGAAATAGGAAGCACCTAAAAATGTAGCTGAAGTGAGGAGTTTCTTAGGTTTAGCTGGGTATTACAAAAGGTTTGTGAAGGGCTTTTCCATGATGGCTGCTCCACTTTCCAAATTGACAAGGAAGAATTAAAAATTTGTGTGGACAGATGAATGTCAGAAGGGTTTTGAGGAGCTTAAGTATAGATTGACGAGCGCACCAATTTTGACCTTGCCTTCGGGTAATGATGGATACACAGTGTACAGTGATGCCTCGAGGAAGGGATTAGGCTGTGTGTTGATGCAAGGAGATAAGGTGATTGCTTATGCTTCTAGGCAATTGAAACCTTATGAGATGAATTATCTTACACATGACTTGGAGTTAGCTGCCATAATCTTTGCATTGAAGATATGGAGACATTACTTGTATGGAGTTACTACTAAGGAATTTACAGACCATAAAAGCCTCAAGTATTTGATGAGTTAAAAGGAGTTGAACTTGAGACAAAGAAGATGGTTAGAGTTATTGAAATATTATGACTTGATGATAGACTACCATCCAGAGAAAGCTAATGTAGTAGCGGATGCATTAAACAGAAAATCGACTATGGCATATGTGGAGATAGTGTACCTTCCTTTGTTGGAGGAATTAGCCAGACTTAAGGTGACATTGAGGCAAGTTGAGTCTGATTATGTATTGGTTAATTTTAGAGTGAGGACAATATTGAATGAGAAGATTAGGGATTGCAGGAACATGATGAGTACTTGAGCAAGCTCAAAGAAGAGATTAAAAATGGTAAACCTCCTGAAATAGAAGTAAGGGAAAATGTATTGATGGTGGTAAGGAACCGATTATGTATTCCCAATAGGCAAGAACTGAAAGATGAAATGCTTGATGAGGCACACAATGCTCCCTATGCAATGCACCCGGGGAGTACAAGAATGTATAGAGACTTGAAGGAGCGTTTCTGGTGGAAGGGAATGAAGAAGGATATTGCGAAGTATACTAAGAGATGCTTAGTGTATTAGCAAGTCAAGGCTGAGCACCAGGCACCTTCAGGCAAGCTTCAGCCCTTGTCTATTCCGGAATAGAAGTGGGAGAAGATTATGATGGATTTCTTGATGGGACTACCGAGAACTAGTAGGAAGCATGATGCGATATGGGTGATAGTAGATAGGCTAACTAAGTCAGCACATTTCTTGCCAATTAAGCAAACAGATTCTTTGAATGCTTTGGCCAAGAAATATGTGGATGAAATAATCAGGCTTCATGGAATTCCAAGTTCGATAGTTTAGGATAGAGATCCCAGGTTCACCTCCAGATTTTGGGAGAGCTTACAACTATGCTATTATGTTTTTTTTATATATGTATATATACTGGTTTAGCGAACTATGCTTTTAGAATAAAAGAAAGTCGGAATATGAAACTCAAGAGCATTACCTAATCGATACATTTGCTTTATGTAAAGAATTGTGTCCTAGCATATGTAACAAAAGTAGGAAAATTTTATTTGACTTCAGTTTTAAGTTTAAGTAAATGAACCCATGTATGTTGAGTTTTGTCATCTACAATTGTAAGGAAGTATTTATTCCCATATAATGAACTTGATGAAAGGGGCCCGAAATATCAATATGGAGTAAGACAAAAGCTTTATTAACAAAAGAAATGCTTATATGAAAATGTAATCATTTATATTTTTCCATAAAGCATACATCACAATAGTCATTAGAAGGTAAAATAATACTAGAATTTATATTTTGTAAAAGCTTTAATCTTGACTATGAGAGATGACTATATCTACAATGCCAAAGATCTGCTTTCAAACAAAATTTACAGAAGCGCAAGGAAGGAAAGTTTGAATAGAAGACTATGACGATGAGAACTAAGGGTCAATAAAGGCCATGAAAAATTTCAAGCTAACCCAATCATCCTCAATATGATGATATCATAAATGAACAATTATAATTGTGAAAATAGACAATATTTTGAATTATCAGTGATTGATTGGCTAAGATTAAATTGAATGAAAAAACATGAACAAATAAAGCATTTTATAAAACAAGATCAGAAGAGAATTGAACTATCCATTTATCAGTAACTTGAACTTTATTTTGGACAGGCAAAGTAACAAACAAATTAGAAATAGGTAGATAAGAAGAAAATGAATTTAATAATAAAATTTTTTTCCATAACACATATATTAACAATCCAAGCACATTTTTAATGATGGAAAATTGAATTAGTAAAAGGTGATTTTGGAATATCAACAAACATAGAATTAGCAGAGTTTGTTGGTTTTGTAGTTTATAGATATGGTGTTGATCTAGGTAGTTGGGAATTGTGGTTTGATATCAGTTGATGACAGTTATTAAAGAAGGGCTATTAACTTTGTATCTTGATCTGATGATAGCTGCAAGTTATTCATTATTAAAAGTTGATGAATTTGAAACCTTTTTTTTTTATTATCTTCTTGACAATAGCCATCAACTTGATTAATAAAAATTTTGATTTTAAATTTGTACCCTAATGGATATCCATGTTTCTTATAACATTGTCTATAAAGTGACCAGAACCATAGAATATACATATAGGCATTAAAATATTAGGAACAAATCTCTTAGAATTTTAAGTTTGAGTAAAACCATTCCTTACAACATAGTTAAATTTCTTCTAAAAATTAGGAGTATTAGCTTTTTTTTTTGGTAGAAAATAGTAGGCTCCATTGATTTTGAAACAATACCTCCTACTTGTCTTTCATGCTAAATGACTAAGGCAAAAAATTTGTTCAAAGTATGTAGAAGATCCATCAAAAGAATTTGAAACTTAATTATACCAAAATTCTGACTAAGACCTTTTAAGAAATGAACAATATGATCTTGTTGTTAATACTCATTAGTGGCCTTAAAAGCATTATAATTATATTGAAGATCATAAAAATAATTGAATATTGGCTTGAAATTTAACAACACATCTTAAAGAATTTTGAAATGGGTAAAGTATTTAGTTACAAATAAGGTATTTTGATGAAAAGCAAAGATCTCTTCTTAAAGATTAGAAATGCAAATTGTATTACCTTATGAAAATCTATCTCTTAAATCATTTTATACCTTATATGCACTATTTAATTATCTGACACTTTGATAAATTCTAGGTGAAATAGATTTATAGAGCTAATAAATTACACATTCCTCTTAGATTGCATAAGTAGGATAATCTTTTTTCTAGTATTAGAATGCTTCCATCAACAAACTTCAACTTGCTATTTGATAACAAAGCTACTTTCATTCCACGAGCCTAAAAATGGTAATTCTCTCCGATTAAAATTAGTGTGATAAAAACAAAAGATGGATTTTCATTGTGATGTAGATAATATGGACTTGATAGATTTTCTTCCTCACACTTTAAGTAATACCATGTGATGACCTTGTTAAGAAAGAAAAAAAATCAAGAAAAATTCAAGAATCTTTGTTTGGAAGCTAAAAAAATGAATGAAAAACACTAGAAAATAATATTGATAAAATTTGATATCATATAACGAAAAAAGAAAATATTTATCGTAAACATTTAATATATAGTACCTCCCTCTTAGTTATTTAGTTTAAACATTTTCTTATTTAATCTAAACATTTTCTAATAATGACTTGTTGATTTATTTATTTATTTGTCTCCTTACTTGTTTGTATATTTATTTACATATTTTATCTTTTATCTTTATTCTTAATCTTGTTCTATATGTATTTTATTTTATTCTTATTTATTCTTATTTTTAATTGTTATCTTTTATATTTTTAAATTTATTTTAAATTTAAGGTCTATCTGAAACAGCTTATCTACTAATTATGGGTAAGGTTGCGTACTTTTAGACTTTCCCAGACTCCGCGTATCAGTACGACCTTCACTGGATTGTTATTGTTGTTTTATATATAACTACTATCGCTGATAATTATAATAACTACAACAATTATAACTAACTCTATTTTTTTTTATCTTCATTAATCTAGTTATTACTAACTAATGCATTAACCATCAATAACACATCATGAAGTAGTAGGTCATAAGCACAAACTAAAGTTAGAAGAGACTATATTCGAATACATAGAAGTTCAAATTACTTTATAACAGAATTATTATAAAGGAATATCATGTGCTAATAAGATTGAGATCTAAAGCTTATAAATTATCCTCACAAAGATGTTACTGTATGAATTTTCCTTCTTACACTGAAATAGTTAAATAAATAAATGAACATGTATATCAAATATTGACTTACAACATTGCTATATAACTTGATCAGGACCTTTTGATTCTTAAATTGTTATGTTACAATCTTAAACTTCATATAGAGATTGTAACTAGATTTAATTTGGAGAAGATTATTTTAATTGTATCACCTAACTGATTTCTCACACAGAAGTGAGTGATTAGTGATTTGTTGCTAAGAATGCATTAGCAAGTTATACGCTAATCTCAACATTAAAAAAATTATATTGTCTTAAGGTGATGGTAAAATTTTATGATTAAGACCCTTTACCTTTCTTCTTCACTACCTATCGTTGCTACACTTACTTACACTTAATTTATTGTAAGCTACAAAGTCACTCTAATGCATGTAGATATTTGCTTACAAGTCAGGGAAGCAGGATTCCTAAATAGAATATACAGTAACTAAAAGAGAAATGACATGCTTAACGAAGCAAGTCAAAGCTATTTATGAATTAAGAGTGGCTATGAAGTGATGAATTTCACATGATGAATTGAAAGATAAGAAGAAGAAGAAATAAATACTTCTGTTCTAATTTTTTCTCTGAAACGTACTAGTTATAATGTATAATAAGGGAAGAAATTTTGAAAGATTTACTATAATCCTACAACTAGAAATTAAGAGCTTAAGAATATATTTACAGCTACAATTATGGAGAAAAATCTCAACAATCCCCCTCAAGTTGGCGCATAGATGTCATGCATGCCTAACTTGCTAAGAAATTTTGAGAACATATGATTTGAAACGTCTATAATAAGAATGTCAACCAATTGATCCTCCAGATCAAATCTTAGGCAACTCTACAATATTCCCTTACAACTTCTCCTTAATAAAGAACCTGTTAACCTTAACATGCTTTGTTCGATCATATTAGATAAGATTGTGAGCAATATCATAAGCAACTTTGTTGTCACAATATATACTACTTTGTTGTTTCTTTGAATGCCTAGATCTTATAAAAGTAGTATTAGTCACAAAGCTTCACAGGACCAAGTGTCATTTCTTTGAATTTAGCTTCCGCATTTGAGCGAGTGACCACTTTTTTATTTTTACATCTCCATATAACTAGGTTACCACCTACAAACATGAATTAGCCAGAAGTTGATCATATATCTTCTATTGATCAAGCCCAATTAGCCCTCTATACACATTTACAATTTGCCAATTTGTATTTTTGGTTAACAAAATTCCTTTACCAGAGCAGATTTCAAATACCTTAAAGTTCTCATAACTGCCCTCATATGTTGTTCTCTAAGATTATGCATCAACTGATTAACAATAATCAAAGCATAAGCAAGGTCGAGTCCTGTGTGAGCCAAGTATATTACCCTTCTTATAAGCCTTTGGTATCTTCCTTTATCAACTGGTATTTGGTTCACTTCTATACATAACTTCAAGCCTTCCTTAGTTGGTGTATCAACTGGTTGACATGCTAACATACTAGGTTCTTGTAATAAGTCTCATTCATATTTTCTTTGAGATGAAAAATTCCTTTATTCTATCTAGAAACTTCAATCCTAAAAATATTTCAAGCAACTAAGATGTTTCATTTCAAATTCTCTAGACAAATATTCTTGAAGTTCCTTCCTCTCATTTGGATCATCTCTTTACACTATCATGTCATCCATATATAGAATAAAAACATTTATTTTACCTTGCCTTCTTTTCAAGAATAAAGTATGGTTAGAATTGTTTTGATATTATCCGAAAGTTATCATAGACTTTGTGAACCTGCTAGACCATGCTTTTGGAGATTGCTTTAGCCCATACAATGATTTTTTTCAATCTGCAGACCTTTTTACTTTGCCTTTCTGCTACTATACAACCTAGTGGAAGCTTCATATAGATTTCTTCAGAAAAGTCACCATGTACAAAAGCATTCTTTAAATTAAATTGTTATAGCAAAGGCTAATCCAAGTTTGCAGCTAGGGATAATACTTTAACAGTATTGATTTTAGCTACAGGAGCAAATATTTTTGTGTAATCAATTCCATAGGTTTAGGTATACCCCCTTTTTTAAACCAATCTTGCTTTGAACCTTTCAACTATGCCATTTGCATTGTCCTCTATAGTGTAAACCCATCAACATCCAACTAGCTTCTTTCATGTTGGGGATTCAACAATCTCCCAAGTTTATTCTTTTGTAAAGAGTTGATTTTCTCATTCATTATATCTCTCCACCTTGGATCATCTAAAGTTTCTTGCACACTGCTAGGAATAGCTACAACAAATAATTGATTTACAAATGACTTATTTGATTTTGATAGACCATTATTTGACACATAATGACTCATGAGATGTTTAACTCAATTTGAAATTTCATGTTTATATGTAGGCTTAGGAATACCTCTAGTAAAATGCTCTAGTATAGATTTTCTAGATGGCTCAAGGTAAAGAATAGTAACATTCTCAGTATACGATTGATGTGGTATATTAGTGAGAGTCATAACTTCTACACTTGATGGACCAACATCCTCCTCTTCAAGTTTTTTCTTGTTCAATAACCTCTAGTTCAACAGCCCTTTCTTGCTCCTATTCGTGTTTCAACTAATCATTAGCACCATCACTAACATCATTACCATTTGAAAAAAAGCAGTCACCTTCGTACTCCCCACAAAGTTCAAAATCAAGATTCTAAATTTCCTTCTTATACTCCCTCTAAAGTTCAAACTTTGAGAAATACATTGTATCTTTACGAAAGATTATATATTTATGAAGCTTTTTAAAAGTTTCATGTGCTTTTTTCTAATTAACATGAAATCCAAGTAATTTTGCAGATGAGGAAGATAGTGCACTATAGTGCTTTCTACTAAAGCAATCAAAAAGAGAAGACAAGAAAATCATAGATTGCAAAACATGGAAAAAGAGTAAAGGTTGAAAGGATAGAAATGGAGCATCTATGTCAGATAGAGCGATATAAACATAGAGGTCCATGAGTGCCATGTCCTTCAAATAGGTGTGCTCTATAATGTTGCATATGCTAAACAAGACCCTTGATGGGCCTATGAAACTGACTCTAAAAGAAAAGGTGGAATATTCCCATGCAATAATTGGAGTTAACAAAACAAGTTCTTTCTCTTCTCTTTTCAACTGGGATCGATCAATCCAAGGCATGGACAGCATTGTCCATATAGCATTGTGGTACCTTGGACTCTAAAACACTCAGCTAGTTTTGCTATCTTACTAAACCAAGGTCGAGAAACATGAGCGCACTATTACGGGGGTGATAACGCTCCAAAATTCACATAATCTGATTTCCAATTTCTCATGATCTCCTCCAAACCATGCGAGTTAAATCTAATTTTATAATCCATGACTGGTTACCTAGACAACATAATATGTGTCTTATTCCTTTCAATATACACACAAATATACGGTTTTTAAAGAATTCATCAATTTGAAATTTATAATTCGTCTTCATGAAATAAGATATTAAAAAAATTAGATTACTTGAATTTATTGAAGGTACAACATGTCAAAGTGTTTTATAAGGTCTTATCATACAGAGCTTTCAATCATTTATGTTTTATGTAATAATAACTAAAACTTCAATATTGATAATTATGCAGACAAATTTAGTATAAGTAGTATATTGCTATAAAAGAGGTTAGACAAAAGGTAGTTTCGTCTGAATTTGCTATTATAATTTAAAGTTATTATTAAAAAAATTCCCTTATCTAATAATTCGTGTGTCAGAATCACGATGGTAGAGGGATACAGAAAGTGGCCTTCGAATTAGATTATTGAAGTTGTTATGAAGATGATGAATGATGGGCATCACTAAAAGAAACCAGGGAATGGATTCTAATACAGAATGCAACTTGGTCAATGTAATCCGTGGTCTGAACCGCGGCACCCATCAAGCAAAACAACTCAAAATTCAACTTTATAGCTGCACAGTCACGATAAAGGGTATAGAAAGGCTGAATGCATTTGCTATTTTACATCTGTCCCCTATGTAAATCAGATTTTCAACAAGAAAATCTAAACAGTAGCAAGAGTACGGTTACTCCTGTATGTAAGAATGTGGTCTGGTCCTCTATGGCTCTACATCCCCTCGTTTACCAGTTCAGTAAATTTGTTTAATCTCAACAAGAAGAGCAAATTGAAGATATCTGGGATAATTTTTTCTTCGGCTAGCTTGCAAACCTCCTAATCTTCAAATGCTTTCAAATTTCAGAAACAGCAGACTGTCTGCGCAAAAGAAAGTAAAGAGTTACATATCAAAAATGGAGGCCTACTAGCAACCATAATTTTTGTAAACGGCATCAACTCTGTCCAAGTTCTTTCTTCTATATTTCAGAAAAGCAACCAAACGGGAAAATTAAGATATGTCATGATTGATGAGCATATTGGGTACCATACATGCCACCAAGCTTTATGTCTTGCACTATGGCGACCATCCATAATGTTCCTAAGCTTTTGAGCCATATCTTCCTCGTTGAATATCCTCCCTGCAGGCGAGCTCATGAACACCCTTCGTTTTACGGGAGGAGACCACAATCCACTTTGCTCATAATCGAAATCAAATTCACTGGCGTCAAAGAACTTCTCAAGTAGTCGGTCCGATACAGACTTGGATACCCTCTGAACTCTTCGAGGAGAAGATTCGGAGGTCAGCGAAGATGAAGAAGATGAAGCTTCAGGGGTTGACATTTAACTAAAAGAAGAAATAAATTTCAAAGGAAGAAGCAAAAAGAAAAGAGTTAAGAGGATAACAGAAACAGGAAGCATATAATTCGCTGGAGACTGATTGGAGAGACTGATGTGAAAGAGACAATATCGTTTTAGCAGGATATATGTAGTGGTGGGAACAATGATAAAGACGTGTATGATCTACACTTGCATACACTATACAGTCATGAACATGTCATGGCAAGCACAACTATAGGGTCATTAATTTGTATAAATTTTGTATGATTTTCTTAGTATAGAGGAACCTGAGCCGTTTTCGGTTGGTGACAAATGAAAGTTGTAAAAGGTTGTACGTTAATATTCTCCTACAGAACTTATGAATCTGTAGGCTTAACTTAGGAAATCTTTAATCTTCTCTTGTATCATGTCAGTATGTAATAAGTATTTATGAGAGGTTTAAATTTAATCCAGGATCGGTGAACTTAGGTGCTTAGGATTATTGTGGGGACGACAATCACCAATTAGATCTCTACATTTGTATTGGAATGAGGTTTCCATGGATCTTGAAGGACTTGTTTAAACAAGACAACTTATGAACAATATTAGAGCACTCCTTTATCTCAAGGAAACAATACAAACTTCGGGCGTTTGACTTGATTAGGAAATAAACGTTAAACATCAGTTGATGATGTATGTTCCATTATTAATTAATTAAGTTGCCGCACATGGGACATCTACATTAAATAAAAACTAGGTAGTTGGCCGGTGTTGGCAGAAGCTCAGCTCGGCTCCTATAGTTGATATGCATATATGGCTAAAAGAACTACGAGCCTGTGTGTTTAAAAGAACCACGAGCCTGTGTGTTTACATTGGGCAACTTCAATTTGGCTTAGAAGAATACAAGAAACTGTCGAATGTGGTTCGTGGACTAAATTTGAACGAAAGACGACAGATTTCCATTTGTTTTAGGCTCAGCAGCGGCAGAAATTGTCATGGTAGTGTCTTCTTCAAGCTGATGTAAAATTCTGAGAGTAAAAATGTGCCCTGTTTATTCTTTTCAGGAGCAAAGTATTGCTGGTTGAGTTAAAACCGAGGAGAGTGCGAGGGACAAGAGCAGAAGTTGTCTTCAGGTTGGAGAGCTTACAGGGCCAAGTGGTAATGCACGGCTGCCAAGGAGAGGAATCCTAGTTTTTCAAATATATTTTACCACATTTTGCTTTTGCTTCATAAACTGATTTCTATATTAACTCAGTAAAACTTACAACGATGCAATCTTATTTACCGAAAAAGGCTGGTTACGAGAGCAATCATATTCCCACATGGTAATGTCATCTGAATTTTATGAGCTATGATGGGTTTGGGTAAATCATGATCGAACCGACAACCTGTGGGCACCAGCAATTTATACCAATACCATAATGGATGCGCCCTAGTCCTCTACCTTCTTAAAGTCATAAGCTAGACCTATGAAACACTCTCCTTACCTGTAAATGAAATGATTTGGATTAAAATAGCAAAGCAAGTGGGGAGTGATTGAAGGTTAGACTTCGGTTTAGGCCGAGTGTCTATGAAAGGGATGATATCTCATGTTCTAGTTATGATGTTTTTATCATGTTTTATTAAATTTGATCTACATATTTACGTAAACCTTATAGGAAGTAAATAGATTTGTAAATATGGTTAGTTCTAGAATAATGTTGTAATCATGTAATTGTGCTTATCATCTCCTCGATTATAGGAGACTTTGTCGTACTCTATGTGTATAAAATATTGACACCAATGAATAATACACACAGTGATTTACACAGTCTTTTATGGTATCAGAGCCACACAATCTGTGACCTATTTTCTTCATCTGTCTCTAGCCGACCCATCTCCTTCATCCTTCTCTAGCCGCCCTCTGTAGAATTCAAAACTTTTCTTTTCCATCATGACCAACTTCCCTGGAACTCTTCAAAATCCACACGATCCGGAGCATCCCATCATTGCTCTCACCATCAACCCACAAACATCTGTCAAACTCTCACCCAACAATTATCTCACTTGGAAACTTCAATTCCAAGCCATTTTACAAGGTTATTAGTTGCTGGGCTACGTCGATGGGACACTGCAACCTCCAGCCAAAGTCGTCACCATCAATGGCAGCAATGTTCCAAATCCTGCTTATGATACCTAGTATCGCCAGGATCAAATGATTTTCGCAGCACTCCTTGGTTCACTCACAACCACTGTAGCGCCCCATGTCAATCGGGCAGTGACTTCAAAGGATGTCTGGGACATCCTCGCCTCAATTTACGCTAAGCCGTCTCGCGGCCATATTAAACAAATAAGAGATCAGATCAAACGCCCTACACAAGATGGTCGATCCATCTCAGACTACATGAACTTCATTCGTCAAAAAGCAGACGAATTGGCTTTGCTTAGCAAGCCCCTCGATGACGAAGACCTCATTGAACGGGTGCTTGACGGACTGGATGAGGCCTACAAATCAATTACTGATGCCATGAACGCACGAGAGAACACTCCCACGTTTGAAGAACTCCATGAGAAGCTCCTCAATCATGAGGCTCTTTTACGCCAGAACAATGTACTGTCGCTGGCTTCCCACCCTGTTACGGCTAACGTAACTTCAGGTCCTAGACGCAACCGCCAATGGCGACATTCTGTTCCCAGTCCAGCCTTTTCAGCACCTCAGCAGCAGACCCATGGAGCTCCACGTCCTCAACGTTTCTCCCAGCACCGACCTGCACGTCCCTATCAGGGATATTGTCAAGCTTGTGGGACACAAGGACACAAAGTTCTTCAATGTCCACAGTATGGACACCTGTTTGTCCAACAACCAGCCCCGTACAATTCTCAGCAGAATCAGTAGCGGTCGACTCTCCGTAGTCAGGTTGGTTTCACACCTTGGCAACCAAGAATTAACTTTGAAGCTCCTCCATCACAATCGGATCAAAGCTGGCTATTAGACAGTGGAGCTAGCCACCATGTCACGTCCGACCTGCAGAATCTTTCACTCCACACGCCTTACTCGGCTCCCTACGACGTCTTGCTTGGTGATGGTTCCAAATAATCTATCACACACATTGGTTCTTGTACTCTTCCCTCCTTTTCTCATAATTTTAAACTTACTGATTTATTGTGTGTACCATCTCTCAAGCAAAACCTTATTTCCGTTTCAAAATTTTGTGCAACAAATAATACCTCAGTTGAATTTACCCCGTCTGATTTTTTTGTCAAGGATCTCAAAACAGGAACAATCCTACTGAAGGAACAAGTTAAGCACGGAGTGTATGAGTGGCCTAGGACATCCGTCTCCCAACCCCCCACACTTTACTTCACCAGCGTTCGTGCTCCCTTGTCCTGTTGGCACCACCGGCTAGGCCATCCAGTTGCACCAATTTCCAGCCATGTCTTGCATCAGTTCAAACTTCCTGTTTCATCTAGTTCTTCAAATAATGCGTGCCATGCATGCCTTAGTAGTAAGAGTCACAAAATGCCTTTCTTTGAGTCAACATTAGTTTCCACAAGACCTCTTGAAATAATTTATTCGGATGTTTGGACTTCACCTGTTGTCTCAATTGATAACTTTAAACATTATGTTATTTTTGTTGACCATTTCACAAAATATATCTGGTATTATCCTCTGCAACGCAAGTCGCATGTGAAAAATGTGTTTCAACGTTTTAAACCTCTTGTTGAACGTTTATTTGACAACACCATCAAAATTTTATATAGTGACAATGGGGGGGAGTATACTGCTTTATCCTCGTTCCTCTCTACATGTGGCATTTCACACTATACATCTCCACCACACACTCCCGAACACAATGGCTACTCTGAAAGGAGACACCGTCACATAGTAGAAATAGGTCTTTCTCTCATCGCTCATGCCTCCGTTCCCCTTCATTATTGGAACTACACGTTTACAACAACTGTATATCTTATTAACCGCATGCCAACGCGATCTCTGTCTATGACATCCCCATACCACTCTTCAACACTCCCCCCAACTATGAAAAACTCCATGTCTTTGGGTGCCTATGTTTCCCATGGCTCCGTCCATACTCTATGCACAAACTTGACCAACATTCCAGACCCTGTGTGTTTCTAGGCTACTCAACCTCCCAAAGTGCTTATCTCTGTCTTGACATCTCCTCCTCACGACTTTATGTGTCACGACATGTCAGGTTTGTTGAGAATGAGTTTCCCTTTACCTCCTCTTTACCTGATTTACCACGACCTGATGACACCACCATTACTGCATGGATACCGCCCTTCACATTTGTTCCATCACTTCGCCCTACGACTACTCATACACCCCCTGGTACTCCATATCCACAATTGCCTCTACCAACTCCCTCACTGCACCCCCTAAACCTTTGTTAAATCCCTCATCTGCGCCCTCCTTACCTCAACTAGATCCTTCTCCTTCCCCATCAATAGAACCCACTACCACACACCCAATGCAAACCCGGTCCAAAAACCACATTTACAAACCCAACCCCAAATATGCCTTTACTTCGCAAACTTCCCTCACCAACGACCTTAAACCATCTACTACAGCAGAGGCTCTTCGGGATCCAAGCTGGAGGCAGGCTATGCACGAGGAGTTCGATGCTCTTATTCGCAATGGCACATGGGAATTGGTTCCTCCCTCTGAGGCCCAGAACCTAATAGGTTGTAAATGGATATTTCGAATTAAACGATTATCTGATGGTTCTATTGACAAGTATAAAGCCCGTCTTGTGGCAAAAGGCTTTCATCAGTGACCAGGAGTTGACTATCATGACACCTTCAGTCTAGTCATCAAACCTACCACCATCTGATTGGTTCTTACCATTGTAGTATGCAAAGGCTGGCCTCTTAGACAATTGGATGTCAATAATGCCTTTCTTCAAGGGCATCTCACTGAGAATGTATACATGACTCAGCCACCAAGGTTTGTTGACAAAGCTGCCCCTACGTATGTCTGCAAATTGCACAAAGCTCTATATGGGTTAAAACAGGAGCCTCGTGCCTGGTACTCGGAACTTCGTCACTTTCTTCTACTTCAAGGATTTCAGAACAGTCGGTCCAACACATCACTATTTGTCTACAACAGAGACAAGAATCTTATCTATCTTCTGGTGTACGTTGATGACCTTATTGTCACCGGTCCTGACAGAGTATTTGTTCAGCCCTTCATCAGTCTTCTGGCAGACAGATTCTCTATCAAGGACCTTGGGCCACTGTCCTACTTTCTTGGGATAGAAGCCCTTCATAACTCACAAGGACTTCTTCTCTCACAAAGGAAGTACATGGTTGACTTATTGACTCGAGCTCAGATGTTGGATGCCAAGCCTGTTCTCACACCTATAGCCTCCGATACCCCTCTTCAGCTCTTATCTGGCACTTCCCTAACCGATCCTACAGAATACAGATCCATTATCGGAGGACTGCAGTATCTTACCTTGACTTGTCCAGATATTGCATTTGCCGTCAACAAACTGTCTCAATTCATACATAGACCTACTTCAACTCATTGGCTGGCAGTTAAGCGCCTTCTACGCTACATAAGGGGCACTCTTGATCTTGGTCTACCTATTCGTCGTCATACTGTCCACTCAATACATGCATTTTCTTATGCCGACTAGACAGGGAACAAGGACGACTACACATCCACTAGTGTATATCTTATATATCTTGGCTCCAAACTCATTTCCTGGAGTTCCAAGAAATAACGCCCTGTTGCCCATTCATCCACTGAAGCAGAATACTGATCAGTTGCGTCCACGGATGCTGAAATCTGATGGCTAAGCTCTCTTCTCACTGAACTTGGCATCTCTCTCTCTATTGTACCCGTCATCTACTGTGATAATGTGGGAGTAACTCACCTCTGCTCCAATCCAGTTTTCCATTCCAGAATGAAACATATAGCCATTGACTTCCACTTCATTCGTGACCAAGTACAAAATGGTTTTCTGCGTGTTACTCCAATATCCTCTCGGGATTAGCTTGCTGATGCACTCACCAAACCTCTCTCGCGGACACCATTCCTTCTATTGCGTGACAAGATTGGACTCTCCTCTCGGACCTCCATCTTGACGGGGCCTATAGGAAGTAAATAGATTTGTAAATATGGTTAGTTCTAGAATAATGCTGTAATCATGTAATTGTGCTTATCATCTCCTCGATTATAGGAGACTTTGTCGTACTCTATGTGTATAAAATATTAACACAAATGAATAATACACACAGTGATTTACACAGTCTTTTAAACCTTACATAAATATATGGATAAGATCTAATGAAACATGATTGGAACATAATAACTGAAATAAAAAATTTGATGTGTCTATAAAGACCCAATTGGCATGGGCTTCTCAGTTTGAAAACATTGGTCGTGGATCAACTCCTACTAACTTTGATCAACTCCTGCCAACTTTCCACACTTTTAGGTTTGTTTTTTCTAAACCTTAGGCATTGTTTGATCAGATATAAAATTTTTAATAGAATAGAATGAAATATAATAAAATGGAATGATTTATAATAGAATGAAACGTAAATAGATGTAATATTAAAAAATTGTTATTTGAAAGGAATGGAAGGGTTCATAATGTAATGGCCCTGTTTGACAACCAGCTGATTGCATTAGCTGTTCTGAGAGCTGATTCTATCAACTGATTTGACCAGCGGATTGTATTAGCTGTTTGTTAGAGATATTTGGTAAAATTAGCTGTTTAGTATTTGTTGTTTATGTGTAAAATGACTTATGAGGATATGTCTTTAAAAAAATTATAAAGGTATGAATATTCTAATAGGAATTTAGATTTTAGATATTTAATTCTACAAAAATTAAGTTTATAACTCTAATAAAAAACATAGAATATATAATAATAATAATAATAATAATAATAATAA
>JAOQMS010000002.1:35987171-36005275 GCA_027563885.1 Erythroxylum longipes | reverse complement strand
AATAATAATAATAATAACAATAATAATAATAATAATAATAATAATAATAATAACATAGAAGATATAATAAATAATATGTATTTTGTTGATGATAAAATCAGATTATTACAAAAAATAAAAACCAAATTTATAGTTTTCATAATTTATGAAAATTAGAAAAATTAAAATTAAAAATAAAAATAAAAACTCAAATAAATAGAATTTTTAATGAATTTGAAAACCAACTCTTTTGGAAGGAAAATCTAGTTGGACCAAAAGTTGAAACATCCACTGTTAAGTATTCCCAAGACAAGATTCTTTGCAGTTTTTTCTCCTTCTTCCTTTTTTGTTTTTGTGTTAGTTTTCCTTTCACCTCAAGCTAAGAAAAATGAAATGAGACATGGACATACGGGAGAAGCATGCACGTTTTGAATTGCGCTGGGGTATTTTAGTATTTTAAGTTTAGGGTAATTAATTGATTACTTCAAACGCTGCTCTATCCCAATTTTTTGATTTTTAACTAGTTGAGTAATAAATTTAACAATTATTTAATTAAATTAAATAATTAATTTTGATGAATCAGTCAATTTTTAGCTAATTAGTTATCATCTAAATAAGGCCAATATAATAAATTGTTCTTTGAATAAAAAATTTATAATATAATATAGTATAAAATTATTTATTATTTTATATTTCATTCTAAATTTTTCAAGTCAAAAATTTTTTATTTTTAATATTTAAAATAGAATAAAATATTATATAAAATTATATTTTTTTATCTAATTTTGTTACATTTTATTTCATTATGTACCGTTCCATTTTATTATAAAACTTCGTTCGAAACGAATCAAAACCTTTCCGCCGATTTCTTACAGCTAGCAACAGGCAGCACGCAGACAATAGTCTCATGTTTCAACACCAGATGGGAAAAGTAAAAGAGAAAAAGGAAAAAACCAACTAATAGAGACACATAAGAGAGATTGAATCGCATGTACTTCGATGTTCTTTCCTTTTGTGCCCGTTTAGTCTTTAATCTTTATCTCTTCTTTGAAAAAATACAAGAAAAAAACAGGGGGACAAAAAGCTATGGCTGGTTACAGAGCTGAGGACGATTATGATTATCTTTTCAAGGTAGTGCTGATCGGTGACTCTGGTGTGGGCAAGTCCAATCTTCTCTCCAGGTTTACCCGCAACGAGTTCAGTTTGGAGTCCAAATCCACTATTGGAGTCGAGTTCGCTACTCGCAGCTTGAATGTGGATGGCAAGGTTATCAAGGCCCAGATTTGGGACACTGCTGGCCAGGAAAGGTTTGTTTTCCTCTGCTTCTCTGTTTTGTTTCCACATTTTTACTGGCTTCTTCGTTACGGGTTGTCGTTGATTTTTCTAAAGCTTGAGTCTTTTCTTGGAGTTCCTTTGCATCTTGTGATATGGACGTTTTGTAAGCTTTGCTGTTTTTGGCTTTCTTCTATGGATCGTGATCTGGGTGTTACTACGTTTCCTATGGGAAAACTTGTCTTAAGTAATTTTATGTTTATGCGATCTGAGTCTCCTGCAAATTTGGATTTTGTCTTCCTGCGGACACTCTGGTCAAAAGAAGTAAATATGGACTTTGATTTAGGTGCTTAATCTTTGAGTTTCTGGATTTAGGATATTGATTTCCTTGTGTAATTATTATATTGGTTTTAAAGGATCGGATTTAGTTCAGTATGCAAGATCATGACATATTACTCTTTGATATGCAAAATGACTTCCTACTTACATTATGTCCCCAGTTTGGATGGCTATCTGATTGATGGAAAGAAACATTCATGCAGTTATTTAGGTTTACTGTCATTGCTTTGTGTATAATCTGTTAGTTGATCCTTGCTTTTATCATTTTCTGGGTTTCATTTAGATATTAGCATTAGAATTAAGATTTGGAGTTGTCTTCTTTAGCTGTAATTCTCATGCATCGGAGGAAGGAAGTTTAATCCACTTTCGGTGAAAGTTTGGATTTTCAGAAAAATGTTATTTGTTGTTAACCTTGAAATCTTGCGTTTATTCTAGAAAGATGTCCAAAAGAAAAGTCTTATAGGTTCAATATCCAGTCATTCAGAGCTTCTGGGAAGAAATTGGGGTTAATCCCATCCTTCAATATCTTTTACAAATGAAGTTATTACTTTGGAATGCACCTGACTACCTTTTTATCAAGTTGAAGTTTTTTTCGACTGAGAAACTCTGCAAATATTTTGTGGTAGACAGTACAAACATGCCTAAAAGTGCAGCAAATGTCCTGATATGTCTTTGTTTTTAGAGACAATGCTCAGCTGAAAGTGAGGTCTCAAATCTAATAGTGAGGGGAGTTTAACCCTTTTATTGATGGACTAAAATACAGAGATCAACTAGAGTTGTAAACAACTGAAATTCTTTCCTAACATGCTTTTGGGTCTTCTTACTGAAAATTGCTAGCTTGTGGTACCAAAGATTAGTTTGGACATGGAAATACCCAAAGGATTAGGAAGTATGTGATTATATAACTCTTCAAGTTTCTTTTTTTAAATGCATCTTTTGAGTCCAGATGACCATTCAATCCTGATATTTATTTCTCCTTTTTATTTATTTTTTCTTTCACCATTTTCATGCGACGTATATATTGTCAATGTCTGTTACATGGGCCCTAATAAAGTGATATATGCAGCACTCCGCCCTAGCCCTTAAGATGTGTATTGAGGACGTCCTGTAAGATATATGACAATAATCCAATGGCACATTAAGAAATGGATCAACAACAATATGTATGAAAAGGCGCTGTCTTGTCCTACAGCCCTCCTATTACTGCATGAGGAGTTTGTTGGGATATGCATATGTCCATGTGGTTATAAGATGTATGAAATGGTAATTATAAACACTTTGGGAAGTCTTACGAAATCTAATAAAAGAATTCTATCCAATTTGCTTTGCGATGTCTTATATTTCATTTTCTGGATACATACAACGTTGGATTGGCTGGTTTATGTTTTAATTTCAGGGTATGACTGGGGTACTTGGTTAGGGTATGCATATATCTTGAAAGTAGCCTTATACATCTTTGGTAGCTCAAAGTCCTCATCATTTGCATATTTTGTCCTCTTTGAATTGGTTATGAAGAGGATTCTTTTTCCGTGAAGTGTTGTGTAACTCTTCTTCTTTTTTTTTTGGCTCTGCATCATGATGCTTTTGTGCCCCAAATCCCACGTATTAGCGGGATTCATACTGGGTGGTGGTGGTGGTGGTGTTGTTGTTGATCATGATGCTTTTGTGACTCTTACCTTAAATCACCTCACCTTGTCTCTCAATGGTAAAGGTACCGGGCCATAACAAGTGCTTACTACCGGGGAGCTGTTGGTGCGCTGCTTGTCTATGATGTCACGAGACACTCGACCTTTGAAAATGTTGAAAGGTGGCTGAAAGAGTTGAGAGATCATACAGATCCCAACATTGTGGTCATGCTTGTTGGTAACAAATCCGATCTTCGGCACCTGGTGGCTGTTTCAACTGAGGACGGAAAGTCCTTCGCCGAGAGGGAGTCCCTATACTTCATGGAAACTTCTGCTCTGGAAGCTACAAATGTGGACAACGCCTTTTCCGAAGTGCTTACTCAGATCTACAAGATAGTAAGCAAGAAAGCTATGGAGATGGGTCAGAATGGAAATGCCACAACTGTTCCTTCAAAAGTGGAGAAGATTGATGTCGGTAAAGATGTTACTGCTGTGAAGAGGGTAGGATGCTGCTCAAACTAGAAACTTTGTTACGATTTTAGTTGTCCTGGAGATGTAGCCGGGTTTATTTTTGCTGCCGCATCCATTTCTATGCCAAGCAGCAGCAGGAGGGGGTTATTGATCTGTATTTATATTTTTAATGTTATTTCTAGCCGAGTTAAATTAGGAGATAGCCACGATAGTGATCTGCTTAGAGTTGTTTCTGAAGATTTCATTCTTATTAAATCCTCCTTTCATTTCAGCTATATTATTGATGGTGGTTGATTTGGTTCTTTTTTATCCACAGCATTTTTGTACTCCATCGTTGTATGTTTTTTCTTAAGATTTTGAGTTTTCCCTTTCACTTTATCTAATTTTTGTAAGAGTTAATATGTCTACTTCTCCAATTTTGTTGGGTTGTACAATGATTACTTTTGATCAGGTTTTCTACAGCAAAGATGTGAGATTTATTTCAAGTGGGTCTTATGTTCTTTTCTTGTGTGGTGTGTGTTTGTGTTTGTTTTTGTTTTTTATGATTTATGTTGTGTTTACTCGTATTTTTTCAGAATTGTTATGTTGCAAGCACTAATCTTTCATGTTAGACGCTAGTCTGACCGTCCGTAATTTGTTTGGTTTTAGGCATATTTCTAGACTTATTTAAGTCTAATTTTTGTCATGTATTCAAATTTGATTCAAGAAATATAAGTCTTCTTTTATTAAAAATAAATAAATAAAGTGAAATCTTATAAACTTGTTAATATGAGATGTTTGGATTATGCAACATCAAGGTAGTTAATTTTTTGTCTTGTCACTTACTAACACCATTTCTTTGATTTTTGAACGTTAGGTTCGGCTGACGAATAATAAAACTTGTAAATATATCCCCTTAAGTTCATCCAATAGGTTAAAAAAGGTTATGGGTCCAGCTCTATTCCATAGACATTTATTTGTTTAATTCTTTTAAATTTGGTCTTTGGAACTTCTCACCCTCTTCATGGATCAAAAGGAATGAAGTTTGAGTAGATTTGAGACAGAAATCGATGATTTAAAGCTGTTCATGCAAATGGTGGACATGGCCGTGTGCATGACCTTAGAAGTTTTTGTAATTATGTAGAAGTTGAAAAGCGAAGCTTCAAGATCAGACAACACCTATGTAGAGTTAGACATAACCATATGAGTGGTGGACACAGTCATGTCTGTTGATCATGTAACTTACTATGACTATGTATCTCTACGACATCGAGTTTTAAAGGTTGGACATAGTCACTACGTGCGCCATTAAATCTTATCTTTTTGAGATTTAAAGATAAGTTTGAGAGATAGAAGTTGCATAGGACAAAAACACATAATGATAAAAGAGTTTTAAAGTCCAAATATCATTGTTCAACTACAATTTTATTGAAATTTGATTTCTAGAATTGGTTGGAGTAGTATTGGTATAAATAATTCAATTTGTACTCAATTTTAGAGGTTATTAGCATTTTCAAGTGAGCTTTAGAGAAAGGTAAAAGAGCTATATTAGTTATAGTTGTCTTGTAAGATATCCTCGAGTGAGAGAATTCGAAACCTTTATCGTTTTTTCCTATTATTTGATTTAGTGGATTTTATTAGAAGTTTATTTCGAGAGTTTTTATCTCTACATTGGAGGGTTTTCTATGTTAAAATATTGTGTTCATTACCTTTCAGTCATTTTTTGTGTGTGAGTAGTTTGCTATCGACTTGAAGATCTTGTGCGTGTTATTGCTTGGCAACAAGTGGTACCAGAGCCATAAGTATGGAGAGTGACAATAGCTCTATGAAAGTTGACATTGACCAACTACTCGATATGGAGGCCTATAATGAAAGATCTCTTGTACTACAAGTATCCTTATAATCCAATCGATATGGATAGAAGTATAAAAGACGATATCTAGTCTAAGCTGAAGAAGATGGAAGATAAGAGTGGAAGCCCTTGGAAACTATTAGAGAGTAGATTTATATCAGTATATTCTACCACATAACCTAAGAGACAAATCTTTTGAGTTGTGAAAGAAGTTGAAGGGTCTTTATGAGGGGAAGATCGCTCAAAATAAGTCCTCTTTGATTAAAAGGCTTGTAAACTTGAAGTTGAAGGTTAGAAAATTAGTGTTGGAGCATCTTAGTGATTTTTAGAAAATCATCGATAAGTCGATTACAATAAAGATGATCCTCGATGATGAATTACAAGCTTTGTCCTGTTAAGTTCCTTATCAAATAGTTGGAAAACTTTGGTTGTGTCTATTAAAGAGAGCATGTTTAATAAAGACATTAAAAGGAAGCAGATCAGTTTTGACAATGTCCAGGCTCTTGTGTTTGAAAACAGAGGAATAAGAAAAAGTAATGTCCCAAAAGGCCAGGCAAGTTGAAGTCAAGAGATGGCAAGGAGACTAGAACATGTCTCAATTGCACCAAACTAGTCGTATAAAGAAGTTTTGTCATAAGTGAAAAAGAGATTAGAAGAAGCAAGATAATTAAAAGGATGGAGATGACAACAACATTATAGTAATGACATTAAGCACAGAGGATGAAGTATTGTTGATTTGTGTGACTAGTGAGTGTCTCCATATTATCCATTCAGATTCAGAATAGCTTATCATTATAGGGGCATCATACTATTATGTTCCAAAGAGGGAGTTCTTCACTAAATACAGGAGTAACGATTTTGGAAGTGTGAAAATAAGCAATAAGAGCTCTGCTAACATCGTCGGCGAGGGTGACATTCAAGTTCAAACTAATGTTGGGTGCATGTTGACCTTAAGAGGTGTATGACACATTCTAGACTTATGTTTTAATCTATTGTCTATGAATATGCTCGATTAATAGGGATATCATCATACTTTTGGAAATGGCAAGTGGAAGTTATCTAAAGGAGCATTGATTATTGATTATGGTAGATTTTGTTGCACCTTATAAATAACACACTTGAAAGTGTGTGTTGAAGAATTACATATAGTTCAAGAAAACACTTCACTGGATTTGTGGCATTAGATATTAGGACATGTAGCAAGAAAGGGATCAAGTTGCTTGCTAAAAAATCACTTATCCCTACAAAAACTATGGTTTCTCTTAACCCCTGTCATTAAAAACTATGGTTTCTCTTAACCCCTGTCATTATTATATGGCTGGGAAGCAATATCATGTGTCTTTCTATAAAAGGTACACTATAAGGAAGGCAAAGTTAGAGTTGGTGAACTCTGACATGTGTGGTCCCATAGAGGTAGAGTTCTTAAGAGGTAACAAACATTTTATCGCATTTATTGATAATGTTAAATACAAGACTTCGTCTTCATGTGTAAAATAAAAAGTCAGGTATATAAGATCTTTCAAAATTTTCATCCCATGGTGGAAAGAGAGACGAAGAGAAAGCTAAAGAGTATGCCAAACTGAAAATGGAGAAGAGTATAACTTTAACAAATTTTAAAAATACTATATGAGATGTGACATAAGACATGAGAAGACAGGACTTGGTATCCTATAGCATAATGGTGTTGTCGAGAGGATGAATAGAACCATTGTGGAGAAGGTTTGGTGTTTGCTCTAAATTTCAAAACTACCAAAGTTCTTCTCAGTTGAGGTAGTCAAAATTGTAATATATGTAATCAACATAACTCCTTCTGTTTTATTGGAGCTTGACATTTCTGAGAGTGTACGATAAGAAAATGATCCAACTTATACACATATAAGGGTGTTAGGATGTAAAACTTTTAAGCATATGCCAAAGAAGCAGAGATTGAAACTAGATTCGAAGATTTCTCCTTGTGTGTTTATTGGATGTATTAATGAGGAGTTTAGTTATAGACTCTACGACCTGAAAAAGTGGAAGATTGTTAGAAGCAGGGACGTAATCTTCTACGAGCATGAGATGAGTGTAGATCGCATAAAACATGACAATACTACTTCCATTAGTTTGTCATCTAATGTTGCGGATTCTACCCTGTTCCTACTGTCATTAATCAACCTACAAGTAAAGAAGGCAAACTTGAATTAACATAGGATGATAATGATCAGGGGTAATTTGAAGGTGATAAGAACACACCTATAGATGATATAGAAGAGGTCTATGAGCATCATGAGCAAGGGGAGCAACCTATTTAAATGTTGAAGGATGTCCAACTTTAATGGTCAACTAGAATGAAGAGACCTTCAATAAGATACCTCAGTTGGGAATATCCCTAAGTCACTATTGATAGGGAGCTAGCGAATTTCTACAAAGTATGGTAACTAGAAGAAAAAGACTCTTAGCTCAAACTAATACAAGAGAAGATGGAATCATTGAAGAAGAATGAGACTTATGAGTTAGTGAAGCTTCCTAAAAGGAAAAAGGCTTTGAAGAATATATGGGTGCTCAAAATCAAGAAAGATAGTGACAAGTTAGTGAAGCATAAGGTGAGATTGATGGTGAAGGGTTGCAATCAAAAGAAGGCTATCGATTTTGACGACATTTTCTCACTAGTAGTCAATATGTCCATGATACACATGGTATTGGAACTAGTTACTAGTTTGGATCTTAAACTCGAGCAACTTGATGTGAAGACTGCTTTCTTATATGGGGATTTGGATGAGAAGATTTATATGGAGTAGTTGGAAGGTTCAAAGTCAAAAGGAAAGAGGATTATGTATGTAAGTTGAACAAGGGTTTTCATATGCTCAAATAGGAACCAATATAGCACAAGAAATTTGATTCATTTGTGATAAATAATGAGTATAACAGAATGTTAGCTAATCCTTATATGTATTTTAGAAAATTCTTTGGTGGTAAATTCATCATCTTTCCCTGTATATAGATGATATGCTGATAGTAGGACATGATATTGACATGATTTTCAAGTTAAAGGAGGACTTGTCCAAGGCCTTTGAAATGAAAGAATTGGGTCCTACAAAACAAATTTTGGACGTGGAAATCGTTCATGACAGGAAGGTCAAAAAGTTATGGTTGTCATAAGAAATATATATTAAACAGTTGTTTGAGAGGTTTAACATGTAAAATGCAAAGCCAGTGAGTACACCTTTAGCAACTTATTTCAAGTTAAGCAAGAGAGCTTGTCCTACCACTAAAAATGAGAAAGAGAGTATGTCCTCAATTTTATATTCCTCCATTGTTAGCTCCTCGATGTATGTCATAGTGTACACTAAATTAGATATTGCACATGTTGTTGGATTGATAAGTAGATTTTTATCCGATTCGAGAAAGGCACATTGAGAAGTAGTGAAGTGGATTTTCAAATATTTATGAGATAATTTCAAATTTTGTTTATGTTTTGGCAATGGTGACCCTATTTTAGAAGGATACACAAATGCAAAACATGACTGGTGATCTCGATAATAGAAAGTCAACCTCAAGTTATCTGTTCAAATTTGTGGGGGGAGCTATTTCTTGGCAATATAAGTTGTAGAAATACATAAATTTGTCTACTTTCAAGACAAAATATGTTATAGTTGTAGAAGCTAGCAAGGAGATGCTCTGGTTGAATCAATATCTCTAAGAATTGGACATAAAACAAGATGTGTACAGGTTTAGATTTAAGCAAATATTCCGTGTATCATTCCCACATTAAGCATACTGATGAGAGGTATTATTGGTTACGGTTTATGGTTGATGAGCAACTAATAAAGTTGAAGAAGATTTATATGGACAAAAATTGTGCCAACATGTTAGCGAATGTAGTTTCAAGGAGTAAACTTGTAGTAAGCTTATCATGATGGTTTTTAAGAAATTAATAGGGTGATAGATTTCTCCTCTGTAATAACACGTTAACAATTTTGTTTAAGTAATTGCAAGGTAATAGACAACTCTATCCTTTTTTCTAAGGAGGCATCTCTTTATATATAATTATACATCTCTTAGACAAGACTTTATGAAGGAGATGAAAGGAAAGGGTAAAGGGGGGAAAAGGGAGTATCATAAATATTTATAGGGTTAATTGTAAAAAAAATCATAAACTTTACTTAATTTTGTAATATTAACCCGAACTTTAAAAAGTAACTATAAAATGCTCAAACTATCAATTTATTACAAAAATAACCTGACATTAACTTCTCTGTTAACATTGTTGGTGTGGCATGTCACATCAAATTAATGGCTTTTTCACGTAATTATTTTATAATTTAATAAATTTAAAAAGAAAAATCCTGATGATCCCTTCATCTATCTATTGTCCTTCTCCATTAAAACATAAATCAATGTAATTAAGCTACAAATCATGCAAAATTCCTTCCAAAGCTTCTAATACATCCTTAAGAGAGTTATCATTGGACCTATTTTAAATATTTTTATCTTAGACATGCATTACATTCCATCCACATTCGAAATTTGGAATTGAATTAAGGAAGAGAAGAAGAAACTTGAGTTTGGAGGTGATGAACAAGTCTTCTCGTTTCACCACTTATTAGAATTTTTAATATGGATAGAGAGTAGAGCACATTAATAAGAATTGAGCTTGGGTCAACTATTGCCAAAATGACTAGAATTAGTTATTTAGTTAGTTGACCCTTACCACTTATAAACTCTGTAATACTTTCATGTTTAGTCAATATGAGATACTCTAACACTAATTCTCTAGTACAACTGGGACTGGACATTCAATTGTTACTTGATATAAACGCAGTAGTAATCGGATCGGGTCCTTGGAACTGGACATCCAGACAGACAAACAAAAAATTAAGAATCCGGATCAAACCTGCTCTGATATCATATTAGAATTTTTAATATAGGTAGATAGTAGAACCTATTAATAAGAATTATGCTTGAGTTAACTGTTGTCGAAATGACTAGTTAGTTGGTCCTTACCAGTTATAAACTCTTTAATATTTTCATGTTTAGTCAATATGAGATACTCTAACACCACTCCAGCATTAAAAAACTTCTTCGAAACTACACCAATCTAAAACATTATTGGTTAAATTATACACTTCCTTTCAATCTCAGCTTACATAATGTGAAGTAGGACAGACAAAAAATCGGTTTCAAACCAAACCAGTTCCGAACAATTCGGAGAAAGATAAAAATTTCATGACCCTAAATTAATTTGAAACCATTTTTTTTACCAAATTGACCCGGAATCAAACCAGATTGGAAAACACAACCCAGTTCGGAACCAATTTGTCCGATTTTAACTAATAGCAAAGGGCCATTAAATTGCGTCATCTTCTTCCCACCTCTTTTTCTCTATAAACCAATCTAAAAACTATAGCAAAGAAAGCTAAATTATAGTTGTCTAGTTGAAGTTCAAACCAAATAACTACAACCAAATTCAAAAAAACAAAAATACAACCACCAAATTCAAAGTCTCCAAAAAAATTATAGCAAGAAGCCACAAAAGTACAAACAGTACACCAAATCCAAAACCAGTAAACCACATTGTTTATACTACAGATTCAAACCAAATAAATTATGCAAGAAATAACAAATCATTCTTCATCAAACTCTTCATATCCCACTCTTCATGTCCTAAAGACTCCATGATATGAGGAAAAAAAACAAAACAAAAGATGACACAAGTTAGCTAACATGTATATAACAATCAAAACTTAATACAATAAATTAGAATAAAGTACTGATCTTTTGGCCTTTTTTAAATTCTGATTAGACAATTTTAATCGGTTTTAAATGTTTGGTATTGACCAATTTTAAAAATTCGAAAATTTTTTCTGATTAGGTTAATTCGGATTTAGATTTGATTTTAATTCGGAGAAAAATTGGTCAACCTGATTTAAATTTGATCAAAAAAATTCTAACCCGTATCCATTTTTTTTATCGGACAGGGTCGGATTATCGGTTCGGACGAACTTTTGTCTGGCCTAATGTGAAGGGTTTACTTCCTTATTGTTACAGGATTTTGCACAATCAATTTGTCGATACACAATCTGTATATCAGAAGAAACCGTTGATACGAAACGCTCCAAGTAAAAAAAGACTACGACGGCAATTTCTACATTGACAGACTATGCCAAACTTAACTTGCCATGTGTGGAGTCCGACAGATGACAAATTAGCTTCGGTTTTAAGTTATTCTGTCCGCCATTTTTCACTTTCCTTTAAGAGACCAAGCTGTTGAAGTGTGGAAACGAAACACCAAAAGACCGAGGATTGAAAGCTATTGACGTATCATTGGCCATCGATCCATTTGTACGACTTGTTTGTCCAATTTCACATTTGGTTCTTTCATGTGACACAACAAAATATTAAATGGAGAAAAAATTAATTGTATAAAAGTTCATCTTTCTTATTTCGCAAAATTTTATTAGGTTTTTGTTTTTTCAAATTTATTAAATTGTAAAATGATTAAGTGAGAAAATTGAACACGTGATGAAACTATTAACTCGGAATGGCATGCTACATCAACGATGTTAAAAAATAATAATATTAAGCTATTTTAAAATGAATTGAAATTTTAAATATTTTATTCTCATAATTTAGAGTTTAAGATAGTATTGTAAAATTAAGTAAAATTTGAAATTTTTATATTAATTAACCCATGTGTGGGTGAGGTTGCATGTGATGTAGACTCACCTTATGTTCAGACAAAGAAAAACCATTATAATGTATCCCGATACCTGCGGGCTATGAACCAATCTATTTCTTCTCATAATTGTATAAAAGATGTGCAAAGCAAATAATATCTTACACTAAGTAAATGATCACTACAAGAAAATAGGTATTTAGCAACGGAAATTATCGATTGTAAATGTTTTCTGTTGGCAATCAAATTTGTCGATGGAAATTAACTACTGCACGAGTCGTCGAAGAAACGGTCTTCGGTAATTTTTAGCGACAAAATAGATATATTTCGTCAGTAATTTACCGACGTACATTTTAATTTTCATCGCTACATATAGGGAAATTTTTAATTCTATCGGTAACTTTACCGATGGAATATTTATTTACCGACGGACAAAGTTTTGAAAATCCTTCGGAACATTTAGCAATGGAAAGTTATTTCCCGTTGATAAATTTAGCAATGAATTTTGTATGTGCATTGGTAAATTTAGTATCGGACAAGGTGTTGAAGTTTTGTCGAAAAATTTAGCGATGGTAAGTTTTTCCATCAGTGAATAAATTACCGACGGAATTTTCTTATTCCGTTAGTAAATTTAATACTAAATGTACCAACATATATTATATTTTTATTGGTACATGCACCGATATTGTTTTTTAAAATTTTTCATACATTTAAGTTGTAAATTTAATTTTGATTGGTAATCTTATGATTAATGTTTAATTTCTACAGTTATATGATAATAATATATTGAATTTTTTCTACATTTAATTTATCTAAGCAGTAAGTTAAATGATAATATAAAGTAAAAATTATTTTAATTGATAATAAAAAATTATTATCTACAACAATAAATATTTAATTCATACAAAATAACTTAAAAGTAGCAAAACTAAGCTATGCAATTAGTGAAGGCGGATGGTCTGACTGTTGCGATAAAGTACTGCCCCTCCCCTTAACTGATCCACCTCATTACGGAGCTGGACTATGTAGTCCATCGACTGTTGCAACTGAGTTACTAGCATCTGTACTGTACTCTCAAATTGAACAATTCTCTTATTGGATGCAAACCGCCTACCGGATGTAGCGATACTGGACGTAGAGGATTGCGAATAGCATGTGTTCGCAAATGGACCTAAGCTGAAGATCCTTACACGATAGTCCCTACCACTCACTGCATCAAGATATGTCTAACTCTCATCAACAGTTTCAGAATGTTGAGACTATCGTTGAATGCTTTCTTGTATTTGGTCATATCAGGAGGCAATGTTTACATTAATAAGTGATAATTATTAAGAATTAATATTAAAGCATAAATTTCACATATATTAAGTTCTCTACATCGAGTGTTGACGAAGGTCACACCATGATGCTTTTTAGTGCGGGTGTATAAAAAGAGACGACGAGATGTAAGCTTCCTGCCATTGACTTTTTCTACATCAAAATAAAATGTTATATGTGAACTACAATTTTCAAAAATTTTAGCAGAATTATCTCTATATTTACCCCCTATAGAACAAAGAAAGTAACTCAACAACACAACCATATATGGCACCAGACATTTATAACATTATCATTCTTCATAATGCACATATATTTTCATATTAAATTGAAATACATCAAAGTAAAAAAAAAATCAGAACATAAATGTGAAGTGTAGATACTTATAAGATTCTCTGCATACTCCTGGTGGGTAACAAATCCTACAGTGTGTGTGGTAAGACTCTCTCCCTCTGGTCCTCCACGTCTGTTCGCGGAATTGGGCTCTGAAATGGACATTAACTCGGGTGATGTCCAATACTACTACCAACGACTCCATATTTCTTCAGATATATAAGAAGGTCGTACACTAGTCTTGTGTATCACACCAAGAAAGTCTCTATGACATGTACGAGTTCGCCTTTCCCATACTTTATAAATTACCGCGTCAAATTTGGAATCCCAAAAAAATCTTTCTAAGAAAAAAAGAAAAACATACTATCTAATTAATGTATAAAATTAATTAGATAAAAAATATAAAAGAATATATTTTTTTTACCTCAAACTCCTAATAATAAAAATCATTTATTGCTTAAGAGATATTCTTCCATATACAACCCTAAATATCAATCTTCTCCTAAACTTGGATGTCATGTTTCTTGAGTACGTTCCAGACAAAACCAACCTAATATATAAGCAATTTTATATCATTTTCAAATTAAAACCTATAACTTCATTATAAACCTATAGTGTTATCCTGCATGTATTATCACTCACAGATTGTTGACAATTGTGATGTAGGTTCTTCTATCAACTCCCTTAGCTCCAGGATAGAGGTCGCCTCCTTAACATTTACCCCTAATATTTCTATCCTTATAGGTGTGGTGGATGTAGTAGGGCTGCTAGATGGTGTAGTAAAGCTGCTGGATGGTATAGCAGCAGGTACAGAAGGTGATGCCTCATTTGAATGTGTAGTAATTGGAGGTACAACACCTAATTCTATGGCAACTACAAAATGTGATGCTTCACCTACAAAGTAACTTTATGGTAACCTTAACATTGGTCGCATCATATCATGTTTTCTCTCTGGTGACATATTTTTAACCTGAAATTCACATTTTATTGAATATTCCACTAATAGAACAATATAAATTGAATATATAGCAATATATTGTTGATGCAATAATATATTTATTCATATAATATTCTATTGCAAACAAAATTTAATCGCTATCATGATCACTTAATTGTAAATCAAAATCATTATTATCTTCTTTTTCTGAAGAATTAAATTCAAACTTAGGCTCCTCTTCAGATCTCTCATTCTCCTCATCCACTCCAGTAAAAATTTCAACATATTCATTATTTGGATCATTCAAAGGTTCATTCTCGTCATATGTAACACATGCATTTATTTCATAAACATCTTCCTGAAAGGCTTCACTTTCAATTCTCTTATTTTCTCCCTTTCCATGTAATTCAAAAATACCTGTAGGTTTAACCTTGCAAATGGCCAACCAATTTGACTTATCTCATCGTAAGCTGGGAAAATGGACATAATACACCTGGATTGCTTGCATTACCAACACGAAAGGTTCAAAATGTCTAAATCTGGTTGATTTCAACTAGATTGTATTGGTTGTGTACTTCTGTACCAATATTAGGAGTTGATTCAAAGCAGTTACACTTAAATATCACACTCCACTTTGTTGGCAATGCAGGGTACTCAATTTCAAGTATCTCAATAATTTTATCATAGTAATTCTCCCTATATGCATACCCCACTATTTATTATTGCCATGCTATGACCATGATATTCTGTATGAAATTTGCATCCATTAATGAAATACACTAGATAGGATTTAACAGTTAAAAAAGGTCCTTTTGCAAGATCACATGTGAACTTGTTATCGATTGGATTTTTTGAGGCTGACAAAAAAATCATATTAAATATATATTGTCATTTGAACACTTTGATATGATAATTCAACCTTTTCAATAATTGTAAGTGAAAACTGACATATTTCTTGAACCATCAAGGAAAGTGTCTTTCAACTTCTTTATTGATATCATCATGTATTTTGTCGCGCATTAGCTCGTATAACCATTCCTCGTATAATCTAAAGGCATTATTATGTATTTTATTGTGAACAACATTAACTTTGAAAACCCAAATAATCAATTTGAAAATCAACTTCAACTTACTGGATAAAAGGTTGAACCTCTTGACAGTTCAATAAAATGTAACCATAGGCAACCTTTATTTCTTCCTCTGTTAACATTCTTCTTGTTAATCATCCATATGTTCATCCAAGGTATATAAAAATGGATAAGTTACCACCAACATCACTCTTTCTCCCCCATCATTATTACAAGGAACTTTTCTTTCTCATGTGTGCACATACGGCTCAAAATAATGTGAACAAAATATGCTTGCTTCTTCTATTAAATAAGCATTACATATTGAACCTTCAACTCTAGCCTTGTTTTTGACATTTTTCTTCAAGTGATGCAAATACCTACATTACAAATAGCGATTGATATACAATTATGTGATTAAAACATGCTATAACTCCAATATAAATATTTACTATAATTACCTCTCAAATGGATATATCCATCGATATTGAACTAGACTAGCAAGTTTAGCCTTGTGTGTTAAATGCACGGGCAGATGCTCCATACAATTAAAGAAGCTTAGAAGGAAAATCCCTTCTAATTTGCACAAGATTACTGGAATTTCCCTTTTTAGTTTTTCCATTTCAACCAACTTGGTTTCAGATGGTGTTAAGTTTTTGAAAAATAAACTTAATTATGTTATAGCTTCCTAAACCTTATTCAATAGTAACTCCCGAAATCCAATTGGAATTAGCCTTTGCATAAATACATAAAAATCATGACTTTTCATCCCAAATAATTTGTACTTCCTCATATCCACACACCTTTCCAAGTTTAAAACATATCTATCGGGAAACTTTAGACCTTTCAACCATTCACATAAATTTTCTTTTTATTTTTTGTCTAAAGTGTAATATACTTTCAGATATTTACCAATGCAAAGATCTTTATCTAACTCATTCCTTCTATAAAAAAGCTTCAAATCAACTCGTAATTTTGTGTTGTCCTTTTTCCTCCCTTCAATTTTCATTATAGTATTGAACAAATTGTCAAAAATATTTTTTCAATATACATCACATCCAAATTATGACTATCAAATTAGTTTTCCAATATGACAAATCCCAAAAAAAATTTCGTTTTCTCAAACCAATTTTTTTACTAATGCTTGTATTAACTTCATCAACTTGAAGTTCTGTAACTTTCAGCAACCCTAATTCATCAATCTCCTGCAATATCTCTTCACCAACTTTATAAGGGAGAGGAGGTGTTTGTATCATCATACTCTTAATGAACTTTTTTTATTGCGTCTAAATGGATAGAGGAAAAAATTTCCTGTGGTTGTCAAACTAAGATGTTTTGGCCCCATTTGGAAGATAAAACACATCAGAATCATTACTACACTAAAGATAAGCCAATTTCCCTGCTATGCTCCATCCAGACAACATAGCATAAGCCAGAAAATCACTAATAGTCCACATCAAAGCTGCTCTTAACACAAAATTTTGTTTAAGAGACACACCATATGTCTCTACACTATATTCCCAAAGATGATGCAATTCAGTTACCAATGGTTGTAAGAATACATCAATTTTATGCTTTGGACTTCTAGGCCCTAACATAATCACTGTCAAGAACATATATGCCTCATTCATATACATCCGTGGAGGCAAATTATAAGGAGTAATTATGATTATCCATGATGAATATTATTGGCCAAATTGATCAAAAGGTTGAATCTATCCGTCGACAATCCCAACCTAACATTTTAAATTTTAGCTACAAGCTTATAATGGGTATTATTGAAATGTTCCATGCAAGTGCATCTGATGGATGGCTCATTATTCCATCTTCTTATTCATGTTCATTATGTCATCTTATGTGAGATGCAGTAACATCAAAGGCATATAGTCTTTGAAATCTCGGAGTTAGTGGGAAATAATACATTCACTTCCAAAGTATCAATTTCTGTTTCATAGTACGCTTTCTAGGTTTGAACTTAGATTGACCACAAAATTTGCACTCTTGTAATTTCACATCACCTCCCCAAAACAACATACATCCTAATTTGCAACAATTAATTTTTTCAACTAGCAAACCAAGACCCCTAATAAGTTTCTTCATATTGTAAAATTTATCAATCATTGTATGATCAGGAGGTAATTATTCATTATTGTGACACCCCATATTAGGGGTTAGAATATTAAGGAATTTCAATGCATGGCATGCTTGGCATAATTGAGTTTTTGCTTATTTGTGCATATGCCTTTTTGGACTCATACCAATATTATACATGCATTCA
>JAOQMS010000002.1:35952626-35984555 GCA_027563885.1 Erythroxylum longipes | reverse complement strand
GAGGATAATAATTGAACAAAGTGGACCCGAAAGTTGGTTGTGAAATAAATCTGGAATGAGGATTTGAGTATGATTTCACATGATTAAAAATGCGAAAAGATTAAGGATAAGAAACCAGAAATTTGTCATAAACATGCATCATACATATTCAGTATACATGAATGTGCATAATTGAATTCATAATCGTGCACAATAATGATATGTGTTTGTATTAAATGTTTTAGAGGAACCTATCGAGCGACCGATTCCAGATATTGCTGGGACATTGAGGCAATAAGCAATAAGGGAGATTTTGTAAGTAATTTTAGAAGGTAAAATTTGTAAGTAATTTAGATGGTCTTATCTGTAAGTATTGTCTTGTTAAATAATTGTGGGTAATTCAGTAAGAAATATAGTGAGAAATTTTGGATAGTTTTGCTTTGACTGTTTTTTTGCTGTTTGACTTTAATCCATTGAATGATTTGCAAAGCTATTAAATTAATATGTTTGAATTTTGGCATGAAAGTAATGATTGCCTAATTATGTTGAACATGAAATGAATTTGTTTGGTTTTAAAACTATCAAGTCCTAGTCGTGGGTAAATAGGCATGCCTAGAAGGGTTTGCAGTTGTTTCTCTGACACTTCAGTGTCTTCTATTATTGACACTTCGGTATCTTCTGATATTGACACTTAGGTGTCGAGACTTCGGTCTCTTCTGAGACACTTTAGTGTCGAGACTTCGGTCTCTTCTGTATAAGTCCCGTTACCCGCTTCTGTAAATGGATTAACAGTTATCTGGTTTTGTGATTCTGACATATGTTTTGATTATGACTTAAACATTATTGTGTTCTGATTCTAAAGGGTTTATACCCTCTTGTGATATTCAGTTCTATTAATTATAAAGTCTGTTCTGAAATACATTATGTCTAATTTATTGTTTAATGCACGTATATGCTATTACATATTTCAGTATGATAAGTTGTCAATTTATCCATAGATTAGTTATTACTCACTAAGCTATATGCTTAGCACGGTGGATTTGCCCCATGTAAGTTCTGAAAGAGGAACGTAGGAACTGGGACAAGACAACTGCGATGGCCAAAGGAGTCTGATTTTTGTTTTGTTCACATGTATTTTGAGATTGTTTTTGGACTTGTATCTGATGTCTATAACTCATGAATTTTTATTTTAATGAGTTGTAATAACCTTAATTCAGGCTGCTTTTGGAAATTTTGATTTGCGATGTATATTTGTTGAGATTCTGGTAATGTATGTATAAAGTGTTTTGTATGTTTCGAAATGCTTCGTGTTCAGTGTGTTTTGTGTGTATGTGGCACTAACAATATCCTCCCAGGGGGTATATGTGGGTGTTACAATTATACCAACCAAGAATTTTATCAAAACTTCGATTAGAAATATGTCCTTCAGACTTTATGTTCAATATTCGAGCAATTGAAGACAATTGAGTCATCGTCTCACAATTTGGCCATAATTCTTGATTAGCTGATTGTAGTAAGTCAAAAAACTATTATACATGTGGGTTTGGTTCTTCTTAAAGATTTTCTATATTTTCCTGAAAGTTATAACCAGCTGCATCATAAACCATGTAGATGTAAGCATTTTCAGTTGCACCCTCATTATTTGTTATAAATCTAGTCTCCCCTTACCCCTTCAAACTCAGCCATATTTATTAACAAGTTTGCTTCATTACCCATTGAAGTGCTACAAATGAATGGCTCCCTATTTTGTGTCCACTCAAAACAATTTGGAACAAACCTTTTTCTTAACAAATGGATATTCATTTCATCAATAGAAAGAAAACGAATATGTTTGCACTTTTTACATAGACATCTGGTCTTTGGGTCATCCATATATGCATGTTGAAAACATGCATAGTGAATAAAAGCTTCAACTCCCTCAACAAACTTAGGATTAATGAAATTATCAGGTGTTAATCGTCTATACATCCAAGATCTATCAACATTACTCGTTTCTGCAAAATCGTTATTTAAAAAAGTGAAAATAAATCACATTGAAGTTCAAGTAATCATGTTTGAATTAATCACCTACAAGTTGATTTCCAAAGTTTGATTTTAAATAAGCACTATGGTAAGTGACATTGTTTGCTCCTGTAAATTGAGAAAGCAAGTTCTCGCTGTAACTCCTATACTCGTGGAATTTTCCACCGATAAGTCTCGTGGGAGCTGCATCAAGGGTTTCCAGCCTATATACCTTCTTAGGGGTTTATTATGCCTCAAATCATTATGAACTTCTTGTAACGATACAACTTACTGCTTCTTTAATGTTTTGATTCAAGTTCATACACTAAGTTCGAATTAAAAGAAACACTAAGGTACGTGGCATTGTTACACTATATGAATCGAGAAAACAAGTTCTAGCTGTGACTCCTAGGCTTGTGAAATTTTTCACAGATAAGCCTCATAGGAGTTGCATCATAGGCTTCCAGCCTATATACCATCCTAGAGGTTTATTATGCATCAAATCATTATGAATTTTTCGTAACTATGCAACTTACTACTTCTTTAATTTTGATTCAAGTTCGTAAACTAAGTTCGAATTAAAAGAAACCCTAAGGTACATGGCATTGTTACACCATATGCATCGAGAAAGCAAGTTCTCGTTGTAACTCTTAGGCTCATGAAACTTTTGACTGATAAGCCTTATGGGAGCTACATCACGGGTTTCCAGCCTATATATCATCCTAGGGGTTTATTATACGTCAAATCATTGTGAATTTTCTGTAACTAGACAACTTTCTACTTCTTTAATTTTCTGATTCAAGTTGGTAGAATAAATTTGAATTAAAAGAAACACTAAGGTACTAACATTGTTACACCATGTGAATCGAGAAAGTAAGTTTTTGCTGTGACTCCTAGGCTCATGAAATTTTTTACCGGTAAGTCTCATGGGAGCTGCATCAAGGGTTTCCAGCCTATATATTGTCCTAGGGGTTTATTATGCCTCAAATTATTGTGAATTTTCTATAACTATACAACTTACTACTTCTTTAATTTTTTTATTCAAGTTCGTACACTAAGTTCAAATTAAAAGAAACATTAAGGTATGTGGCATTGTTACACCATATGAATTGAGAAAACAAGTTTTCGCTGTGACTCCCAGGCTCATGGAATTTTTCACCAATAAGCCTCATGGGAGCTGTATCACAGGTTTCCAGTCTATATATCATCTAGGAGTTTATTATGCCTCAAATCATTGTGAATTTTCCATAACTATACAACTTACTACTTCGTTAATTTTTTATTCAAGTCCGTGCACTAAGTTCGAATTAAAAGAAACACTAATGTACATGGCATTGTTACACCATATAAATAGAGAAAGTAAGTTCTCACTGTGACTCCTAGGCTCGTGAAATTTTTCACCGATAAGCCTCATAGGAGCTACATCACGGGTTTCCAGCCTGTATACCATCCTAGGGGTTTATTATGCATCAAATCATTGTGAATTTTCAGTAACTATACAACTTCCTACTTCTTTAATTTTTTTAATTCAAGTTCATTCGCTATGTTCGAATTAAAAGAAACACTAAGGTATATGACATTGTTACACCATATGAATCAAGAAAGCAAGTTCTCGTTGTGACTCCTAAGCTCATAGAATTTTTCACCAATAAGCCTCATAGGAGCTGCATCATGAGACTATATACCATCCTAAGGGTTTATTATGCCTCAAATCACTGTGACTCCTATGCTTATGGAATTTTTCACCTATAAGCCTTATGAGAGCTGCATCATGGGTTTTCAGCTTATATACCATCCTCGGAGTTTATTATGAATTGGATCATCCATAAGATCTCAAACTCATTCCACATACAGTAAATACTTATGTAATTAATACATCTACTCATCAATGATTCAAATAAAACCCAAACATAAATACTTAGACTATTAAAGAAGAATATAAAAAATCATCAATGATTGTAAGAATATCCTAAACAACAACGCAAAATCAAGACCTCCTTTGCATTCACACAAAACCCAAATATAAATACTTGTACTATTAAAGCAATATATATGGTAGACATTAGTTGGACGACTTACCTAGATGAACAGACAACCATAGACTACAAAGAAGAAGGATGAGTGACGCTCTTCAACACAAAATAAGACCTGCGAAAAAGACTATTTCATATTTAATATAATACAGTTGTTCAATAGTTTTGTATTTATATATGTTGCATACAACGCCAATTTTCACTTTAAGCATTAACACTTGAAACTCTTACAATCAATTATTAGTATAATGTCAACAAAAGCATGTGATATATACCAACACAAGCAGAACACTTTCAACATGTGATATAAACATCAAAAAGAGATAAACATAATGATTTTGTTACTTATTTTGTTGCCTTGGGAATTCTTTTACATAAGTTATAGAATAAATGGGTCGCAAAACTTTATCATTATATTTCACATTAAAATAAGCATAAACCAAAATTATGCTTATAATCTCCAACCAATATTTTGTTATATTAGGCATAATTTAATGGAATTTATATTACGACATACAGTTCAAATACCATGCTTCATTAGTGCTCCAAACAAGTTCATTATACCATTTCCCTTATGATTAGAGTCAACTATCATAATCTGCCTTACTTCTATTAAAATGCAATAACACCAGCTATGCTCATTCTAAATTAGAGGATTAGAAACAATGAAGAAAAAGATATTCAACTCCAATTTATTGTCTCAATTGTTATTTCATGCATCAATGCTAATATAAATAAATAAATAATACAATTACCAATCTAGTCTTGAATGCTTCAATGGCAATATCCAAATCATTGCCAATATATGTTACATATATGAAAGCAATTTGCAAGAAATTAATAGATGATAAGGAAAAGGATTTGTCCACATTTTTCTTCAGTGTTTAGTTTGCATCTGCGTATTAAGATTACATCAATTTCAATTCATCAATGGATAGAACAATGTATTAGTTTCAATCTAGGAATTAAGGCAATTCCATTTTGTAATTTCATATAAAAAACAGTACTAATCCTTTTATTCTTTTATGATAATAAGGAATCACATGAACTGATTGCTATTTATCTTAAAGAACATATTTTTGTCCCACACAAAAGCATGCCATGGATAATACAATGATATGCCATTTAAAAATGTTTTTAGGCAATAATGCTTTAGAGAAAGAGGGTAAGGACCATAGCCACCGAGTATCCTGATGTTGAGCCCTCATATATGTATGTTGACAATGTTGCAATGCAACTTATTCGCGATTCGAGAGAAGTTTTTGACAAGCATGTAATTCAAAAGAATTTTAGATATGTGGGAAAGTGAGGTGGTAGTAAAATTGATAAAGTTTATCAATATCTAATATGTGAACCTTGTAGTTTGATACAATAGTGACTAATAACATATTTAACGATATACTCCCTAATGAGGCTTCAATGATTACTTGAAGTATAGGGATGCTACCATCTGCAAGTCTTGGTGCAAAGGTATGCAAAATCATGTTGTTAAAATCATGGTTGTAATATTTCATTATTATAACAAACTCAAATAACACACAATACTCAAACCGACGTTCATATATAAGCATTTAAATGAAGAATTGAACTAATCACAATGGCTTGTCAACAATTAGGAATTTCACTCATACAAGTAAAAGCACTAGGGATATATAACCGTTTGATAAAAACTTCAAGAAGAGTTTGTTTTTGTACTAGCTTGTTGATCATAAGGATTCTAAGTAACATAATTCATAACATGTAATGCCCTAACCAATCAGTCTAAATACATATGAAGATCACCTTCTAACCTTGTCCAAATATATATATATATATATATATATATATAAGAATAAAGAAACAAGATAAGATTGAAGCACTTATAAGTAGTTAAATAGTATTAACTTAATAATAGAGAAATAACAATCATTAAAGTATCTCATCTAAGGTAAAATTGTTATTATCTTAATATCAGTATGAGTCAAGAAACACTTCAACTCCCTACATAAAAAAAAGAGAGGTTAGATATATAAATAGGTAGGTGTAAAATCATGAAACAAAGAAACTATTATGCTCCAATAATAAAGATAAAAGGTAAATAGTAAATTTATATGCTAAATTACATAAAGTAAAATAAAAGCCTTATAAAGTACATTTTTTTAAACTTTTTCTCTAGTTGACCTAACATCATAAAAACCTTATCTAAAGTTAAGCAAGAACCAAAAGTAATGAAGCGACATAAAATAGAGAACGAATGGTAAGTGTATTTTTTTGTATTTCTTATCATATTCTTAGTTTTATTAAAAATATACCTAACAAATACATTTTTCACTCTATCTCAAGTTTTTCCTCTTCGAATTTCACTTGCCCATCATAGTCAACTATTGGGATAACACAAATATTAATTGTGAAATAGTAGGTATTTAAATGGAAAATAGTCAGGTATTTGATACTTGATACAGTGAAAAGTGAATGAAAATGTTGGGTATTTGAGAGTGGAACGGATAAGAAAGCTAAAATATAAGAGAAAACTTAAATTAAACACTAAAATGGATAGACATGTCACATCTATCTCAAAAAACAACAAATGGAAGAGGCAGTGAGTTAATATATACTAGAGGAAAAGGATAATTTATCAAATAGTTTAAACTAAAATATGCAACTTAGTGGAAGTGGTAACTTTTGATCTACGTAATAACTATTTAATCTAAAATATGGTTATACTAGTCAATTTTATCATTATATCTAAGTGAATAAAAAGAATATTATTAATACATATGAAGAGTACCATCATAACTTATAAAGAATACCCTCTATACAAAGTATACCATAATTTAATGTAAAAAATATCATCATGCCATACAAATAAGTATCATCTTTACTTTAATATGTCAATACCACAATTGAGTGCAAACAATACCATAATAATATATAAAAAATATCATGAATTTATACAAACTATACCATGAGTCTATATAAAAAACACCATTGCACTATATAAATAAGTACCACCTTTGCTTTAATATATTAATACCACAATTGAGTACAAAGAATACCATCATAACTTATAAAGAATATTATGACTATAGAAATTATACTATAAATATATATAAGAAATATCATTATAATGTATAAATGAGTACTGTCTTTGCTTGAATTTTTCAATACTATAACTAGGTATAAAGAACACCTTAACAACATGTAAAGACATGTTGACTCCATACATTCTACACCAAGATTATATATAAAAATATCATCGCACCATACAAATGAGTATCACTATTACTTAAATATGTCAATAATATAATAGAGTACTAAGAATATCGTCACAACATATAAATAATAACACGACACCATACAAACTATACAATAATTCCATATAAAAGATATCATTACACTATACAAATAAGTATCAACTTTACTTTAATATTTTTATACCATCATTAAGTATAAACAGTAACATCATAATATCTAGAGAATACCATGACCACACAAATTATATCATAACTCTATATAAAAGTACCATCACACTAGACAAATAAATACTATCTTTACCAATATGTAAATACCACAACTAAGTATAAAGAATACCATCACAACATATTAAAAAAAAAAACATAACTCTATACAATAAATAACATCACACTATAATCAAAGTACAATTTTAATATAATTTTGAAATACTATTTTTTAGTTCACACAAATGTTCGTTATAGACTTTTCAAAAAAAATGTTCGTTATATGATCCTAAGTAGATTAACTTCTATTTTATTTTTGAATTCCATTTATTACATATTCATTTTTTAGTTATGCAAAAATATCATGTATTAATACATTATAAAAAATGGTTAATCTTTTGTGAAATGTTGTATATGTTTTGTTTTAACATTTAAACTACTCTAAAGCAATTATAGTGGAGTAAATGTACTAAATTTCAAAGTAAAAGATTTCCCTGATGAATTTCGAAGAGCGAAAGATTACAAGATCATAAACATTATCTCACGACACTAAATACTAATTTAAGCATCTTAGGTGGTGGGATGATGATATAAAAAAAACAATCAAGTAGTTATCTTTGTTTTCCCAAAATCAAGAAAATTGTAACCCCCTCAGGAAAAAAAAAGAGAAATTAGAAAATGAAAAGCATATTTGAGTTGATCGCCAGAAATCTTGCTTCTTACATTTGGCCAAGTTATAATAATATTCGGGCTAGTCTCTCAGGTAGCTTTGTGTACCAATGTCATTAAATTTCTATTTATGAGTGGAAAATTACTTTAATACCTAAAATGGATTTGTCAATTAATCTTTGCATATCCACGTGAAATGAAACTTTAGGCGATAGTCTAGAAAATGCTATAAATTCATAAAATGGCAATTATTTGACATTTTATGTCAAAATAATTAGAGAATTAAACACTGAATTCAAAATTCAAAATAGTATCCTGAATGCAAGTACCCATGATATTTGAATGGGTAAAGAAAAGAGCCAAAACAACATTTTCCCCTCATAGATATTTCAGTATTCCATCTTCAGGTTTCTGTAATTTAGAATTTCCAGCAAGTTTCTCAAGTATAGGTGGACAACACATATGGAAAAAAGAAGATTACAGCTTGAAATTGTAAGTATTTTCTCTATCAAAATTGTTTTGTTCATATCGTATAAAAGAAATAGCCTTGCCCTAGATTATGGAGGTGTCTATTTTAAATGCAATAAAGAGTCGTTCATAGCATAACAAAATCAAAGTGTTGTAGAGAAGAGCTATAGACCATACTTAGCTGTCACTCTCTCTGAAGCAGATGCTACACCCTTTGAGCCCCTGAAGCAGATGCAACGGAGGAGGGGGGACAGAGAGACGGAGGAGGGAGGATTCGGTAGCGATAGAGACGAGGACGGTGGGGCTTTGATAGGGACAGAGAGGAGGACAGTGGGATGACGACGACAAAGAGAAAAGGCAAATGTGATGGAGGAGGGAAGGGGGGACTTCGGTAGCTTTTAGGTTAAATGAAAACAACGTCATTTTCATTTTATTAAAAACGTTAAAGCTGAAGAAAATGACGACATTTATCTTTCTAATTTACCTATAGAATTTATCTACAGAATACATTTCTGTCGGTAAACCTCGACTTTACTTATGCCGTCAAGCATTTCCACCTATTTTACTGAAGGAAATTTTCCATCTATTGCAATATTCTGTCGGAAAATTTATTAGGACAATTTCCCTCCACATTTACCAAAAGATATTTGGTTCCTCGAAAAATGAAAATTTTCTGGACAATGTTACCGACAGACATGATTTTCCATCGGTAAGTTGCTGCGGTTTTTTTTCCGTCGGTAATTTTTCGGCATTAATTATAATTTTCTTGTAGTGGATGAACAGTGATGAACATATCTAAAATTATTTAAAAACTAAAAATAGTGAGAAAAGCCTATGTAAGACAAGAGAATAGGCATGGGTGGAGATCTATATCTTCAAAGACACCGAGTCTAGTTATTAGAGAAAGGCAAGGCCTTTGGCACGATACTCTTTAACTCGATACTAACTATTAATAACTGAACAACTCACTTTTTGTATCGGTTAAGCAACAGGCTTATACCAACTTAAATATATCCACTTGGTCTCCATCTCTAGCCATGTCCAACCACTCCCACAGTACAATATAGAGAGAATTTCTCTCACTCACTCTCTCTCTCTCTCAGGTTAACTGTTCACAATAGATTAGGTTGTTTTTATTATATCCTTTTCCCCCCCTAAGAACACCATGTGCTATTCAAACACATACAAGACTTGAAACTAATGCACAGGGAACGGTGCAACCGGTGGAATATCATCCAGCTAACATTCATCCGAGAAGTCAAATCTTTTTGGTGGGATTTATTTGACATTTAGGTTTTGGCCAGCCAATCAGTTGAACCAAATCCAAATCAAGCAAATGATCAGAAACACCGTTCTTCGCCACTACTGTTGCCCCATTGCCACGCAAAAGGGAGAAAAAAATAGCTGCATGATACACCGTTAGCTAGTTATTTGTGTAGGACATGCAGGTTTTAGGTGGGAGTCCTCGTTTTTCAACATTTAGAGATGTATTAATTTCTGATTAATCATTTTTTTATAATTCTCAACTATATAAGATCAGGAAGCAGATTATACATAATGCACAAAAACTAAAAAGTGTTAGCGTTATTTTAATTCCAGAAATAAAATAAGTACACATTAAAACCTAAAAAAGCAAATTGTAAGTGACCATTGTTAATTGAAAGTGAAGCCATTTCTGAGCCGGCACAGGATTACTTAATTACAACAGGATCGCGACGAACGTCAGAATTAGACTGTTATTACTTACTACACTGAAATCGAGGCAAAAAATAAAAATAGACCTCTTTCTGAAAAAAAAAATGGCTTCTTTCGATGTACGTACCCCCCAAACCTTGGAATTTTAGAACCGGCGTGATGACAACTGCCATGTGTCAACAGATCTGAACTTCTGGCCCCACTCCACGGTTGTGTCCGAACACCGATGAGCACTCCGGCAATTCTCCGAGATCGGCAAACAGTGACTCGTCCTCCTCTCTTATCGGGAAAAACTCCGTATCGGCATAGCCCCTCTCGTCCGCAAAAATGTGGCTCTCGAAAATTGTCGACGACGTCGTTGTTTGCATGTCCCCGAACCAGGTAAACTCGTCGGTTGTTAATAGAGACTCGTCACCGAGATCCGCGAAGCTCTTCTCGGGTTCGAGTTCTGGCGTTTCAGGTTTGGAGTCGGAGAGTTGTGGCTTAGGACTAGTGTTAGTAGTGGTGGTTGTGCTGGGTTTGGTGGCGGGGGCTTGGTGGTGGTGGGTTCTCACCGGAGGAGGCCAAGGGTGGTTGTGCTCGGAAGAGTAGGTGACCAGTAACATCGCGGGGTCCAATCTGCTTCTCTCTACCTGTTTTCTGGCTGGACAGCCTTTGGAACTGCTACACCTGTAGTATCCTCTGTAACCAACAAAATCCAGAAAGAAAAAAAAAAACTTGAATGTTATGTCTATGTTTAGGTTCATACATGTTAATTTTCTTTCTTCTTTCTTCTTCTTTTTTATTTGTTGTATTACCTAGGATAAGGTGAGCCTTTGATAGGCTTTTGGCCGTACTTTCTCCAAGCCCATGAATCGGAGGGTGGCGGAGCGTTTTCACCCTTCAGCCGTGCGCCATCTACGTCCTTGATCGGCACCGATACTACTCTTTTGTGTGCGCCTCTCTTACTGTGTCAATAATTTGATTATGATCAGAAGGATGTTGCAGAAAGAACATTACTTTGTATGATTTAGCTTCAAAGACGATGTTTTTAGCCTCAAAAAATGAACCGTGATCTATGTGGAGTTGCAGAAAATAAGTGAACTGACCGGGGATGTGATCATTTAAAGTTACCTTCTTCTTGGAGAGGAAGTAGAAGCCATCTTCGAGTCATTAACCAAGCTAGAAGGTGGTGACTCCGGACCACTTTCAGGGCTAATCTCGTTCTCTTCTTGTTCATAGACTGGTAAGTTTCTATCCATTACTGAACACCAGAACCTCCAAGGACAGAATTAGACGGTATATAACGGATGCAGCGCACAGTTAGCTAGCTACCGCGCGCCCTTAGATGGATAGAAGAAAATAAAAACCAGAGATGATGATTCGAAGGAGAAATTAAGAAAGAGAAAGAGAGAGGGTTTAGTTGGTGATGTGAAGAGAGGAGAGGAAGTATGTGGGGGAAGGTGGAGAAAGAAAAGAGTGGTCCTTTAAACATTGGCCGCCATGTTGACAGATGAGCTTTTGGATATTTGTTTATAGAGGACGTGCAAACTAATGTGAATAAAATCCCAAACATCTTTCTTAATCTATTGCCATTCGAAAACGACTACTTCCTTAATTAAAAATACATATATCAACACATTGTTTGATTATTCCACCCACTTATTGGAACTCTCTCTAGTACAGTTCATCTAATTGCCCCTTTTATTATTTGTTTTTATTAGGTTTCTGCACTTATTGAATCATGATGTGCGTGAACTTGGATTAAAAAGAAAATGATTTGACAAATTCTCTCAATCAATTCCTTGTGCCATACGTTACTTAAAAGATTTTTACTTCACTTTTTTCAAGTGATGTTTCAATTCTCTCTTATCTTAAAACAAAAATAGTTCAAACTCTCGTGGAACACACACAACTTGGAATTTCCTTGTAGTTCATTTGGTATGAACGAATGCAAGGAAATGAATGAAAAGAGACAACATAAAATATGCCTCTTCTTTGTGATTAACGAAATGCTTGATACTTGCATTAAAATAAAAGGATCTATTTGATAGTTTAATGCTCATGATGATCTCTTTGAGAAAGAGGTATATACAACATATGCTTATCCGATCATCCTTAGTTATAAGTTTACATGTTTGTGTTACTACCTTAGCTCATCTCACCAATATTTTAGTATGATGGTTTTAAAAATGTTGATGATTTCATCCAATTTGTCTATACTGCAGCCTACATTCAATGGCTCTGGAGTTTAATTAATCTTTATTACTATTCATTTTATCTCGATTAGAGGAAAAGTCAAATAGAACCTATCCCAAACTCCTCAATTTTTTTATAACTCATTACAACGACCTCAAATTGTTTTAGAGTATCGAAGAGCCACCACATAGATGACTTTTCTTACGTTTTGCCTCAGTTCTATGAGCTGCCATGAGTGTATTATCCGCAAACTTTTCTATTAATTAAGGGAGTAATTGTGATTCCATACATTTTGCTGTCTTGTTTTGGTTTTATGAACTCATAACTGCTTAGAGAACCATTTTGTGACGTTTTTAATTAAAATATTATCACATGTATTATATACCATGCCCATCACTTTGTGCTAATTGGAATATTCCTTAATCACGATAGTTAAAACTTGTTTGGAACGTTTTTAAAATGTTAGGGTTTGATTTGAATATTCTAAAATCTTAAAGTTCAAGTTGTGTTTTATTGAAAACATTGAACTTTAAAATGTACTTTTGAACTATTGAGTTACGAATCGAATTCAGTCAATAAACGATTCTTAATCTAATCTCTTGATGGGTTTGTCATACTAATTGAGTTCATACTATATGATTTTTCAAAGACATTATTCATTAGACTGGCGAAAAAGCTGAGTACTTATCAGCTTCAGTTTTTATTTTAGTTTTATTAATGAAAGTAAACGCTTCTCTTGATTATCTTATTTTGTTTTCCTACGGTGTGAGATGCGGTTTAAGCTAATCCCTTAAAAATGATTGAAACCTAAAATTCCTGAAATTCTGTAGGCACGGTTTCAGGATATAATAATTGCGATTCGACATTTCTTGACTAAGTCGTTTTTTGATCACTTGTCTCGGAAGGGATTGAAAGAGCCAATGGGCCAATTGCTGCATCGAAAATATCAAAGTAACATTTTTCGTTTTCAATATTCTAGAGTACATTGATGCGTGAAGCAATGTGACTATGACATTATTGAGTATTAGGATATTCTTATTGAAAACGAGTTGGGTAAGAAATTTAGTAATACATCTTATTATAAACAATTCACACCCATTTTTTGACTTCCTCTAGCCACGCCAACTTTCATGCTCCCTGTTCCAATACTTAAATCTTTGGGATAATTGATACATCACTAAATCTACTAACTAAATAGTAATTAAATAAATTTCATGTCAGATACAAGTGCTTAAGATTACTCCTTTATAATTGAAAAGTCACATATTCGAGTCACCTCAATAATATATTCGTACAATATAAAGAAATAGTTGTGTACAATTGAGAACTCTTTCCTCGAAAATCTTAACTTGATTCAATAATAATATTTCCCTAGCTTTGTCCAATTCTTTACTTTTAGCAAGGATCAGAAACTTCCTCACGATTTCCATATAAGACTAAATTTTGTAATCTATTGAGCGAAATCTCTTCTGGCTAAGTGCCGACATATGCTTTTTTATCAAGACGTGATTGGTCCTTCCCTTTTTTTTTTTTTTTTTGACGTACGAAATGCTTGGCACAAGAAAGTTGAAATTAGTGGTAGAACATATCCAAATAAATAATAGACACAAGATCAACAGCCAAATCTGCTGAGTTTAATCTTGCATTAAAACTCCCATGATCCCAATGCCCAATGGAATGTAACTTACATGTTGTCTTGCTCACGATCCACGCATATATGAGATCGGAAGAGCTAGTACTTCTGGATCATGTAAGTGGCAATTTCGAGGCCGATCCTTTCCTATGCTTCATTAATCATTAGATGCATACACAATTTGACTTTTCTTTGTTCTTTCTGCATCTAATGAATTGTCACAATTTGACATTTTTTTGTTCTTTCTGCATCTAATGAATTGCGACCCATAAAACAATAATTTCTATTATATTGCTTTTTTAAATTTCTTTTCAAGAGGTTGAATGAAACCGTTAGACCAATATTTTACATATTTAATATTTTTAAATATTCACCGAAGTTAGTCGGGCTCGTAGGCCAGATCATGCTATACCTTAATTTATATTTCTAAGTAAGACTTGCCATTTTTTTAACCTTAAAACATTATTAGTGCATCATCAAAAATTATAAATATAGACAAATCTCATCATGCTTACGCCTACCAAGAGTTAAATCTTGATAGACGGAGAGGATCTCAGCTGTAAATATAAAGAGGAATGAAGTGAGATTTCATTTTTATAAGCACAAGTGAGATTCTATCTATAAGATATTTATTAACATAAAATGACCTATTGTCAAAAGAAAACAAAACTAATCACTTGATTCCAAGTTCTTTGTATTTGGTCAGTTTCTCTTTGAGCCTTTGATGGGTGGTGATAATGATATACTTCGTAAAACAACATTGCAACTACTAATTTTGGATTTTGAAACTATTCAATTATTGATTCTTAGGAATAATGCTTAATTATTGAAAATAGTTAGGGGTTTATTTCTTGAAACAACCTTGCAACTACCCAATACTAACTCTTTTTAACACATAAAACAATAATTGACCGCTCTTCTTTATAAAAATATATCTTTTGTTTTGGTTAATTTATTTCTACCATATTTCATACCATCTTATCTGTACATTTTTTAAAGACTCATATAAATATGTAAATAAGCTAGTATAAAATAAAGTACGAACAAGTTAACTAGGAAAAAAGGATTTCATCCCCCTTTATAACGGAGTGATGATAATCCTAGGTATCATTATCAGAGGAGTCATATCCCCGTGAAAAAAAAAAACAAAAAGTGGGACGGTCGAGATGATTAGGATATGTAATAGCTTGCATTTCGTTGATCCATCTTTTGGTTGTATACTTTAGTACGGACCCTTACTAAAATATATCCATTCTTTTCCACTTTATTGCTTATTTACCGTAGAAATTCTTTTGGGTAAACAAATGATAAATAGAAATGTAACCTATTTTACACCCATATTTATTTATATAGTTACATTTTATTATTATTAACCTAAATTATTCAGTTATATATTTTATTTTTTTAAAAAGAGTTTAAATTATACTAAATATTTTCTTATTTAGAAGAAAATACAAAAGAAATCCCAGAGCCAAGTCCAAAAAACAAACCAAAAATGACGACAGCCAAAGAGGAAAATGACATAGCTGGGAGGAGAAAAATTCAACAGCCAAAACGCAAGAGAAAACCAAGAAAACGTCAAAATCAGCAACCAGTGGAAAGCCAAAACGACGCCATCAGTGGCCCAAAAACGCACAGCATAAAGGAGCAGATAAAACGTAAAACACAAGAGGAGAACCAGCAGATAAAACGACAGCGTAGAAGTAACCCAGCAAACAAAGAACAGAGGCAAAATGACACAGCTAAGAAAGAAACATAGCCCAGCAGATGAGAAGCAAAATAAAACGCACCGTAGAAGAAGTGACTGAAGCGGTAGAGAAGAAAACGACGTAGTAGCTTGAAAACAGAAATAAAACGCACAATCAAAAGACAACCAAGAAGCTGGATAACGCAACAGAATCAGAAGCAACAGAGAGGAGTAAAACTCGCAGCAGGGCAGAAATCTCTCTCCCAACGTCTTTATACACATGAAAATCTATTTTGAAAAGGATGAGATAAGATTCTATCTCATCTAAACGACTCAGGTAAGCAGAAAATCAGCTCCATATCCATTTGCAATTTCAAAAACCTTCGTTGTTTGAAGTGTCTCGTGAGGCTATAATAAAAAGGCAGTAGCGAGAAGGAGAAAAATGAGCAAGCAGTCATGCGAAGGCTGAGAGCTCCAAGAGGATCTGTCATCCTTCCAAGCGGGTGAAGTTGGGAAATTGTCGTGAGAAGTGTTTGGGGTGAAAGGGAATCAAATCCCACCTGTTTTGAGTTGGTTCAAAGTTGGTGGAAGGAATTTTCAAACCATTTGGACTGGTCTGCGTTCTGAAATTGGAGCACAATAATGAGTTTTTCTAAACTCTGATTCTCCTGGTTTATGATTTTACATGGTTTAATTTTCGATTAATTGTTGAATTCAAGTTTAGTTATGTTATTTTTGATTATTTGGGATATTATTTTCATTAAATTGATTTCCTAGTTAATTTAACATTTATGCAATTATTCGAATTTTGACGTAAAATTTTAATTGTCAATTGTGTTTCTTTGTACTTGACGTATTGAGCTAGTTCAATTTTTAAGAGTAAAAAAAACAAGTAAACACTAACTGTTGGTTTTTTATAATTAATTTGTTAAATGTCTCAGATTATCTCGGATATGTCAAAATTACATAACTAAACTAAAATTTAAAACTTGCTTATTCATTTGTAAATATTAAGTTAGATTTATATTTCATTTCTTTGATTTCTTAACTCAATTTGAAACGTAACCCCCTCTTCTTTTTATTTCGCGTATTAGTTTAATGTAATTCATAGGTTTCCATAGTTATAATTATTTTAGTTTTTTGAATTTTTCCTAATTGATTGCTGTTATAATTGAATGAAATCTTTATATGTGCTTTGTTACGTGTGTTTAATTTCTTTTCAGTTTGAAGAATAGCATAGTTTAATGTATTGTGCTCAAAAGAACCATGTATTAGAATGTAAATGCTAAATTAGGATTCTTTAAAAAAGTTGTAATTAATAAACTAATTTAGTAAAACAACTTTCCTCATAAGATCTACTCTTATTTGCTATATGCTACATTTATTTAATAAATTGAAAGCGAAATAAGTATCTAATTTGTATATGCCTAACGATATGTATCAATAATGTTTTGTATTTTTGTACTATAAAATCATTATATAATGAGGTATTTACACAAGAATATACACAAGAATATATTATTATAACTATTGCATAAATCTTCATAAAAGTACAATTTAAGGTGTTAAAAAGATGGACATTTGGAGTTTGAAAATATGTTTTTGAAATTGTCGAAATGGATATTTGCTAGAAATGTGTGCCATTTGAGACTGATGAAGTAAGAACAAGTTGAATATTGTTTTGAGTTATATGGGCTTGCACAAGATGGTAATCTATCTTCATATGTTTGGTATAACTATAAAATATATCATTAGGAGCAATTTTTATGGCATTGTGTAGAAGAAGAGCAAACATTCCTATTTTAAATTAGCATCCAATATAACAAGAGGGGCTCATAAGTTGTGTTTGTAAGAGCTAGGTACTCTACTTTTATGTTAGATTGAGAGATAATTGTTTATTACTCACTGTGGCATGAAATAAGGGATGTTCTAAGAAAGAAATAATGATCAATAGTATAACATTGATCATTTAGATCTCTACCTTAATCAGCATCCAAGTATGCTCATAACTCTAATAGAGATGAAAGAGAAAATTGAAAACCATGAAAGAGAGTACATCTAATACACTGAAGGATGTGGGGAACATTAGAGAAGTGAGTGGCATGAGGTATTGATATGAATTGACTATCAATGTAAACATCAAGACAAGAAATATTGAAGTATATAAGATTAATAACCAATTGATGAGAAAATGTATCATCATTAAGAAGAGTCCCAACACTAGAAGTGAGATGAACATTTGGTTTAGGGGGATTGGTAGTACTCTTGGTGTCAATAATACTTGATCAAAAGATAAGATTTGTGGCATATTGCTTGTGATATATAATAGCCAAATTCTTTAGATAGAACTTTAAGAACCCAAAAAAGATCAAATTACTTAAATCTTTATTCCCAAACTAATGATGTAAAAATGATTTAAGTGTTGAAGTACCTTTAATATCATTGCCAGTAATTGTTATATTATCAATATAAAGAAGGAGAACCTTAAGCCTTTTTACAAGTGAACATGGAATAATCATAGGAGTTAAACTAAAAACTAACGAGGCTAATAATAGAGCTAAACTTGGTAAAAATAGGTTCAAAGGATTTGTTTCAATCTATGCAAGGCTTTGCAAAGTTGACAAACTTTATTAGGTAGATAATCATAAGAGGTTATATGTATACTTATTCTGTAAAATCATCATTACAGAAAGTATTCTTAACATCCATTTGATGTAATGGTCAATGCTTACTAGCATCAACCATTATGAGACTACGAATTGAGGTTAAAAGAGCTATAAGAGCAAATGTTTCCTCATAAACAATATCATGCTCTTAAGTAAATCCTTTAACAAGTAGTCAAACATTTTATCACTTAACTAATCCATTAATTCGAGTTTTATTATGGACTCATTTGTATCCAATACTATACTCACCTGAAGTTAAGTCAACCATACCCCAAGTATTAGTGATATTAATTATGTTTAATTCTTCTACCATTGCTTTCTATAAAAGAAGGTCAAAATTTATCTTGTAACACAAGCAAGGTTTATGCAGAGAGATAATAGTAGAAAATGTAAAAATCTTGAAGATGAATAAAAATTTGAATTACTTAATTAGTACGAGAAAGAGAAAGTTGAGGTATAGGAGGTTCTATTAAATGAATATATGAAGAAGAATCATTTGAAGTAGGTGATAGTTCCATAGATGGTAAAGATATAATATGTTCAAATATAGGTTATGTTGAACTATTATAGCTGTCAGATGATCCTGTAAAAAAAGTCAAGAACTAAGGATATGGTGGGAACAAAGAAAAATTAAAGAGAAGGTTCATTGATACGAAAATTTGAAAGGGATAAGAACATCTTATATTGTTAAAAGTCACATGTCGAAAAATACAAAATCTTTGTGATAAGGGATCCCAATATCTATACCATTTATTTTATACCCCACGCCTTAGGAAACAACATTATCATACTTATAGTTCTAATTTGGTATACTTATGTGCTTAGAGACTATTAAAGACTTTAAGAGTTTGGTAGTTTGAAGCATGATTATATAAGCATTCATAAGGAGAGATTTTGGTAACAAGAGTAGGAGTACAATTGATAATATAAACAATTGTAAGAAAAACTTCTTCCCAAAAGGTTTTTGGACAAGAAAAAGAGATGAAAAGAATTCAAATAGTATCAAGTATACGTCTATGATTTCATTCAGCTCTACCATTTTGTTGATAAGTCCCTAACATTTTGTTGATAAGTATGTGGACAAGATCTTTAGATACTGTTCCTTGTTATCAAGAAAATGAGTGAAATTTTTTCTTTATATTCCATAGCATTATCAATGCATAAAATTTTGATTTTATAAGAAATTAAGTTTAAACCATGTTTACAATGTGAGAATAAACAAAAAATAGTTTAGTCTTATGATGTAAGAGATAAATCAATATGCATTTGAGAAATCATAAATAAAGATCATGTAATATTATAAATATCTTATAATATCATAAAGAAAAGGTCCTTAATTATCAAAATAAATAAATTTAAATGGTGTCGAAAAAATAGAATTACTATTAATAAAAGGTAAAGTATGACTTTTTGAAAGTTGGTATGAGATACAATGAAAATTTTCAATCTTGACTTAACTTAAAAGGCTAATAGAAATGAAGATTTAAGTCTCATGTTGGAAAGATGACCAAGACTAGAGTCTCAAATATTAGATGTAACAATACTAATAACAAGTTTAGATGGAAGGCAAAGGGAGGTAAGTTTAAATAGTTGTACAACCTTATGCCATCTTTTAGATATCTCGCTCGTCTATGGACCTTGCATAGTACAACCATAACTTCAAAAAGTTATGTTAATACCAATTTCATATAATTGACTAACATAAAAAAAGATTTCATAAGTGTTTTGGAACAAGAAAAGTGAATACAAGTTAACTTAGATATTTGAATAGTGCCTATACTTCAAACATTCGTAGTAAATTTATCAGCTATATGAGCAATATGTGGAATAGAGGGACATTTTTAAGGAATAAACATGAAAAAGTTAGACGTCATATGATTATAACAAGTATAATCAATGTACTATAAAGAAGAAGTATCTGATGTGACGAATACAACAAGAGAGGAAACAATACTTGAATTTATTTGAAGTTACTATAAAAAGGGCTTAAAGATCTTTTAAGGAGAATTTAAGAGCATATAGAAGTATTATCTATTATTTCCTCTATGGTAATATTAGTGGTAGTAAATTGATAGGACTTAGAAGGGTACTTTGTTTAGATCATTTTAAGCATTCAGAGATGTGATAACCACTCTTTTTATAGCAGTTGTAAAATATTTTCTTTTTAGATGTGTTTTGAGAACTTTGGTAAAAGGAAGTCTAAATGATAAGAACAACATCAACAGATGTTGATTTATGTCCTAGAGCCAATCGATTGGTTGTAATTTAATGACAAAATAATTTAAAGGCATTTTTTATCTTGTATATATTTATATGTATATGATAAAAACCATAGGACAATTATACATTGCAAATAAAATTATGATGAGATTATAATTATGAGATTCATATTATATTTACAATAATTATGAGATTCATATTATATTTATGTGTTATCCCTAAATTGTTTCTAGTCATTGTTCTATTACGACTGGACATTAATAGAACATAAAAAGACTAGCATATTATGTTTTTCCCTATGAAGGAAGTAGTTGATCTTATAGACTAAAGTATAGAGATACTTAAACAAATATGTGAGTATCTATTAAAGCTGACCTTATATAAAAAATCTATTTAGAACATTATTTATATTTAGATTCTCATTATGATAATTGTATAAGTGATCATTTGCCTTAAGGTTTCCAAACTTATCTCGTATAATGATTGTTGTGTTTTGATACTATTTATAACATATTGATACTATTTATAACATATTCTAATTATAAGTAGTTCAGTCAATAATCATTGGATGTGGCATAAACTACTTAGATGTACTTGAGTGATTAAGATAAGATTCATTAGCTAAAAGTAACTAGGAAAAATGTTCTGAAATCCTTGGCTAAGGTCGAGTGACATTTTGTAAATAGTTTACGAATGTTATTAATTAAATCAATAGATAATGGTAGAGAACTATTATGATTAGACTCAAAATATAGTACATATTAATTCTATACTATGTGTCTAATTAGAACATTATACGATGAAAAGATTAAATTATACAAAAATCATGAACGAAAAGGTTAGTCAAAACTACTTTGACATTCCTAAATATTTGGGTGATCTTGATGTGTTATTAGACGCCAATCTTGATCTATTCATATAAATTGTTCAATTAGAGAATTAAAGATAAATCAAATGAGTTTAATTTATCTAATCTTAAATATGATTTAAGGTTATAATTTGTATTAATTGCTAATATATTTAGTAACTTAATGGGCCACATATAATGAATGAGTTAAAAAGATCAAAGATATTTTAATCAAGTTGGACTTGATTGTAAAGTTTAAGAAACTTTTGTAATTAAACGTGAGATATTTAATAAATAAGGATTAATATAAGATATTTGAACTTATTTGGTTATATCTGGTATTTAATTAGAATCATTTGTAATTCTAATTAATGTTTAATTAAAATTATAATTTACAATTAAATTACTAAAATGTTCAAAACCTACTATAAATATGATTGAGTTATAATGGAGCTAGCACTTCTTATTTAACCCTCTCTACAATAACTGCATAGTTCTCTTAACTTGTTTTACAGATACCATTGGAGGCCGAACATTTGTGTAGCTATGATGGTTGAGATAAGCTAGTTTCAGAAATGGTTTGAGGGATATGATAAGAATTTGATCAAGGTTTGAAATAAGGTACAAATTAAGATTCATGCTTTATTATGATTTAATTATTAATCATTTTATAGAATTTAAGTGATATTGAATTTGAGGAAATAAAATGAAAAAGTTTTGTGATTATTTCACTACATGTGGGATCGATTCTTGGCCAATTTTCCAATAGTAGATGGACTAGATTTCTATATTTTAAGGATATTAGCTAAGTTTCTCCTATATAGTTCTTTAATTGTTGTTCAAAGCTTGACAGAGATCCCTAATAAGGAATGGAGTTATGGGTGGGCTCAAACTTATCGCTAAGAGTCATTAATCAATGCAAATGTGTTTTCAGTCACGAAGATTAGTGTAGATAGTAGCAACTTAGGTATAAGGTCAAGTAGTGTTTTTAAGTAACAGCTAATCCTAAAGCTCTTATAATTAAGGAAAATAACTATGGACAATTTGACCAAGTTATTATTGCATGTGATGAAGTTGTCTATAAAGTTGAAATTGATTACATCATTAGATACAAAATAATGGAGTTTTAGAAAATCCTATACCTCTTTGGTAATATCAAACTGTTGAAAATTAAGATTAAATATTTTGGCATAAGTGTTGCAAAACTATATTAGAATTCAATTATTCATACCATCTTAACATACTAGATGTTCTATAAATATATCCTCTACTTTATATGGCTTTTACGTAGGTTTGTGTATTTCTCTAATAATAATATACCAAATAAGTCTTCCTTTGAGAAAGCTATACATTTTTTTAGCTCGTAAGTCATTGTTAGATCCATAAAAAATGATGTTAATTGGTTGAAGAATATATTGATAAAGTTTAGAAGTATCTATAGTGTATGCAAGACAAAAACTCCATTACAACAAGACACGAGAATAAACAAAAATGAAGAAACATACATCCTCATTTCATTCAACCTTGGGTTAAAACAACGTAATTTATAACTAAAAGAAAAATATGAAGGCTTACAAAGTCCATAAAAATTAGTCACAACAATTCCTCCACACTTAAACTATGCTTATCCCTAAGCAAAATAAAGAACACTAGACTATACAAAGAATAAACAATGAAAACAAACAGTTTTCTCAAATAATAGTCAAAGATATCAAGAGTCATTTTAATAAACACAACTCGAGAACTTGAAACTTATAATACTCTATGAACAAGCTATTTTTCGCATACTTAGCCAAAATTATCAAGTACTTTAACTCAAGACCATTAACAATTGTGATGGACAGTCACTCCAGTACTCTCCATCCTCTAAAGCATTCAAAGGTAAGATATATTCACTCATCATTCATTTCATGAATCTACAATAAGCCTACTTACTAATCCATTCTCCACCACTCATATCAAACACAAACATCAATCTAAAGATCTTTATTTAGATTGTAATGGGGCTGGACTATAGGTAAGAAAAAGGAAAATCATAGTTTGACACCATAAAACTAATTAAGCATTTAAACGAACACTTATAATAAGAACAAGAAATCTTTCTCGATCAATGGATTAATGAAGCATAAAATAATCAATTCTTTTCTGTTTAGTTAACAAGATTAACATATCCCCCTTCTTTTTTTTTTTTAATGACTCTCCTCTTTGTTTCCTTTCTATGCCTTCTATTGGCCATTCCTATTACAAAAAGTTCCAAGCTAATGTTTAGCCAAAAAAAAAAAAACCTCACAATTCACTCTCTTACATGTTTCACTCAAAAGATAGCATTCCACTCGCGTTTCAATCAAAAATTAGCTTTTACCCTCTTTTAAGCTTACACACTCAAGTCTTTTTTAACTCAAACTTATTGTCTTAAATCGCACTTCAGAATTTAATTTCCAATCACGGTAATTCACAAACAGTAAATTAAAATTTAAAAATGCAATGAAAACACCTAAGAAAGATGATAGACATAAAACTAGAAGCAAGTATATCGAAATGAATAAAGGCAAAATGGACACACAAGAGGAAATTATGTATGTTGACTAAAAATACAAAAACAAAATAGGAAGCCAACAAAAAGAAAATCCTATAATCACGCCAACCCCAAAGATGGAATCTATGCTATTTGACTTTTCTATTTAATTTTCCTAATTTAAGGTATGACCAAATCTAAATAATTTCCTAAATGACCAAATATGAAATTCTACCCAAAACAAGATCTCACTACCAACCAAATCAAAACTTTCCCTCCTTTTAACTTCTGTAGCAACTGATTTCTTCTTCTTCTTTTTTGACACTAGCAATTGATTTTTCGTTCTTTTTTTGTTTTTTCTTTTCTTTTTACACAAGAACAAGATGAAACCTAATTTCGAATGCTAATGCAAAGTAAAAATAATAACATCAAATAAACACTAGATAAATAAGAATTTATCCTAATCTAAGCTTTGATACCAAATGATAAGAAACCCCAAGGCTAAAGAACCCGAAAAACACTTTGGATAGAACATGAACAAGAAGAAATCTCCAATGCTAATGAACCCCCAATTAATTATATGAACGGAAAGACATATAATAAAGTTGATTTTAAAATAAAAATAGAATTCACCATAAGTGATTACCTTGATAAAAATTATATTCTTGATTCAATAAAAAAAAGACAAGAAATCTTTCCTTAAAGAATTCGTTATTCATATTAAAAAATACCTAAACAATGTTTGTTATCAGTTATTTATACCCTTGAAAAGAAATAAATCCTAAATATAGAAAAGGCCTTTAAAGCATGGGCCTCTCACCAAAATAACCAAAGCTCAAACTAATATTTTTAAAATACAACTCATTAAACCTAAAAGGTTTAAATTAAATGAGCAGAAAGTTAATAAAAGTCCATCTCACTAAAACAAGCCCAAAACACAAGTAGTGAGTTGCCTAAAGCCATGCTTCTAACTTAAAATAATTAATTAAACAAGAATGAAAGTCTTCTTGCACATTTCACCCAACTTGATTAATTGTGATGCCATTGGCCCTCATTGTCTCTTGAGATTTCGTGCCATCTATAATTCGGCCCTTGTAGGATTGAAGCATTTCTTTAAACTTATTAGCTCTTGATCTTGTTATTGGACCCTCCGACATTACTAACTCATCTTAAGTTTCATATCTTTTACAAAATACCATGGTTGGGCTCCCATCAGCTTTTGAAGATAAGATTAGTACCGGTGTGATCGCCTTGGAGAATGGAAAAGTGTGTTATATATAAAATGCTACTAATGTGACTAAATAATCTCTAAAAATTAAGAATAAAAAAGTTGTTATCTTTTTATAAAGGAAGCTCTGATATCATAAAGAAATAATTTGAGTAAAGAATACTTTAAATTTTTGTGTTTAAACTATCACACATTTATATACGAATCTATGCAAAACATACAAAAGAAGATGTTATTGTAATTATTACATAATTTTCATAAATATATGACGTATAAGAATTTACATTGTAAATTAACAAATATATTATTAATAATGGCCCATTCCATCGATATTAACACTACAACAAATAGAGTATTTAGCGATGATTTCATTTCGTTGTTTAAATCGTCGCCGAATCCCGGTAGCAAAATCACATCCGCAAAATTTACCAGAAGTCGTTGCAAAAACTTTTTTGCGACAAACAAATTTTGTCAGAAAATTTATTACCGATGATTAAAAAAATGTCGGTAATAGTTTTGGGCGAGGTTTACGTTTCGTAGATAAAAGTCTTTTCCTACGAAACTTTATGGATCGGTATTTATTTTTCATGACGATTTTGTTTAGGCAGTAAAAAAATTTTAGCTACTAATTTATCCTGTAGGAAATGTTTTTAGAGACGTTTTGAAAACGTAGGAAAAAAATTTTGTGACGATTTAGTTGTAGTCACTAAAAGTATTTAGTGACGATTTAGTTTTTGTAGCAAAAAAGATTTAGCTACCAAATGTCTGTTGTGGTAAAAAGTTTTTACTGACGTTTTCTATACGTAGTAAATTATTTTTTGTGACGAATTTCATTTTCTAGGTAATAGTATTTAGTGACTAAATGTCATTTTTAATTTAATAATTATTATAATGTTTATACACGAATTTAATTAAATTTATTACAATTTTAAAGACTTTTTTGACGAATTATTTTTGATAGCTTGTATTATTCAGTAACAAATTTTAATTTTGAAATTTATAATTATTATTATTGTTAAAAAGGAATTTATTTTCATTTATTACAAATTTGAAGACATTTTAAATTTTGTAAAAAATCATAAATTGAAATTGAATAAACATATAAAATGTAATGCACTATATATAAAACAATATTTACATCATTTACAAACTAAGAGTCTAAATCAAAGTCACTAGCACTAACGTATGAAGAACCTAACATTTGTTTGACCAAATTTTGAAGCTTGCTAATTTGTTTTAGTTCCTGATTTAACTTTTCTTCTATACATTCTAATTTTGTCTTCAGTACCTGGTTCTCCTCTTGAAGGGTTGTCAACAATGCTGGTTGGGAGGAAGAGGCTCCAACTGGCTTAGGGTCATATCCAAAGCCTTTGATTTAACTCGATCGTGTACCAAAGACATTGTCGCAAATGTCATCGACATTGGACTGATTTCACTCAGCCAATGATACCTGCAACAACTTCTACATCTTGATCTACAATGTAAAAAAGAAAATGCAGTTAACTTAAAAATTATTAGTTAATATTATATAGAATTAAATTGTAATATTAATTTATTTGTACTTACATAATAATCACACAATTTATTCCAATTTTCTTTGGTCTCCCTTTCTGGCACATGTCTCCTAGCCTCTTCATCAGAAGGGAAAGACTGATAATTCTTATGTAGTCGATAGCGATGATCCTTCAGCCTTTGTTTCAGCAGTGAAAAGACGCTGCTTGAGACCTCAGGCTGTTTGATATCTACAATATTGAGCTTCATCTGTGAAAACATGTATTAAATAAGTTATTAATTTAGTTAAGTAAAATTGGAATACTTATAATGAGATGAATTGAAATAATACTGAAACTTTATCCAAAACATTATGCAGCAATTTGTCTTCCTTTAACTGTCTGACATGCTGAAGGCATGGCAACTCATTCCAAACAACAACGCCCAACTCATTAGCCAATTTTGCTGCTTAGATCTTATCAACAGGGTGGCCTTGTGTCGGGTCAATAGTCACAGACAACTTGGAATTCATTACAACATTCATGCGTTGCAACTTAACACCTTTTGTCTTTTCTCTACCTCATTTTCTGATTCCAGTATTGGAACTTGAAAAAACAACATAATGATTAAAACACGCAAAACATGTAATGAAAGCATAAATTTATATATGCTTGATCATTAATAACAAACCTGAAGATCCCTCATGAGAGCAGGACAACGTTGGTAAAGGTTTGTTGTTGCTGACTTTCCTCATGTGATGATGCAATGACTAGTTGTTCAGTTGGAGAAACTTCATCGCCCATAACCACCGTCTTTCCTTTGTTACGACCAGGTCCCATTGTAATCAACCTATGTCAAAATCAACAACATCAACAATTGACAAAAAATAAAGAAAACCATCAACTACTGCAAAAACATAACTGAAACATTAAAAATATATCATTTAATCATCATAAATCATCATAACTATAATATCAACAACATAAGACCTATAATGTTAGTTATTAACATTTTAAACAATAAAAACAATGAAACTTACATTCAATCATCATCAGCATGATGAAGAAAATCATCATCATTATGTAGATGTTCGTTTGATTCTTGATCACTAATATATTCCAGCAAAGTATCGTCATTGTCATTGAAGTCATCTTGAGTATAGTCTTCATCTGTTTGTAAGATAAGATGAGGTTGGATTTCATCCAGTTGAGCTATTTGTGGCTCCACATCTCTCCTATGGAATGAAGATATATCTGCATCTTCTACTGTAATGCCTTCGTTATTGATCTCCAATCCACTATCTTGATAGACTTCATCAGCATCTTCATCTAATTCACCAATATCCCTTTCACAAAAATCAAAGACATTCCTTTGTTGAAACTTTTGAACAATCTTCCAATTACGACCCAATACAGTATCGTTGACATAGAAAACTTGTTTGGCTTGAGTTGTAAGGATAAAAGGATCATTATCATACCATGTCTTACTAACATTTATGCTAGTAATATGCCCATTCACTCTCATGTCAGCTAAATCAAACCATTTGCATTTAAAAAGAACAACCTTCTTATCCTTGATGTAGTGCAACTCTATTATTTCAGATATGACACCGTAGAAGTAAATTATTTCGTTGTCATGACATCCTTCAACGACAACCCCACTATTTTCACTTCTAACTCGACTATCTCGATCTTGTATGTGATATCACACCCCATTAACAATGCAACCTGTGTATTTCTTCCCACAAATATGAGGCCCACATGCCAAACTATATAATGCTGTTGTCGCTTCTTGCACATTACGGTTATATAACCATATCAACTGTATGACAAACTTATACTAAATATGAGGATGAGACATATTGTCATATATATATAATATGTAATTAATATGAAACTTACTCGATTTCTAAACCATGATATAAACTTCTGCCTATGTCTGTCTTCAACATTAACAATCCCTTTGTGCTGATTGCATCCTTGTGCTCTCTATTAGGAAAACAAACACAGTAACATCGATGAGTTAATAAAGGAAATTCTAATATGGTTGTTTGAATGAAAAGGAATATACATACTCCATGTATGTATCGGCGTTCTCGCAATTGTTCAAAATATACCAATGCACAATTTCAAATTCTTCCTTACTTAACTCGACATCTTTACCCGCACCAAGTGGCCTCACCTTTTGCGAGAAAATAGACAAACCACCATCGTCATTGAAATCAAAGTTACGTTCTGGTCTATTAAATCTCGTCTCCACATCAGTTAAGTACATTGGGTAAAATGTTAAGCATTCATTTGCTATATAAGCCTCTGCAATAGACCCCTCTGGTCGAGCTCTATTATGTATATAACGCTTAAGAGAGCATAAAAACCTAAACCTAAACATTTAAACATTTAGGAATTGTTAATAACAAATAACATAGCAAAAACTTGTTGAATTTAATTTAAATTACCTTTCAATAGGAAGCATCCATCCAAATTGAACCGGTCCACAAAGTTTTGGTTCATATGGTAAGTGAATTGCCAAATGGACTATAACATCGAAAAACGATGGGGGGAATAATGATTCAAGCTTGCATAGAATCAATGTTATGCCTTTCTCCAATTTACCAAGCTCTTCAACTTTAAATATCTTGCAACATAATTACTTAAAAAACTCTCCCACTTGACCCAAATTGACTGACACATCCTTCGACAAACACCTATGTATTTCAATAGGAAGTAGCCTTTGCAAAAGTACATGACAATCATGACTTTTCAACCATTGCACTTTTCCTTCTTTAACATTCGCACAACAACCTATATTAGATGCCTACCCATCAGGAAATTTGATTGATTGGAGGAATTGACCGAATGCTTGTTTATCACTTTTTGACATGTTGTAACAAGCAGGTGGAATAAAGTATGATCCATCATCTCTTCTTCTCAAATGCAAATCTTTTCTAATATTCATGTCTTCCAAGTCTAGTCTAGCCTTAATAGTGTCTTTGGATTTCCCATCAATTTCCATGATAGTCCCTAAAATGGACTCATAAATGTTTTTTCCAATATGTATGACATTAAGATTGTGCCTCAATATAATTCCTTCCAATATGGCAAGCTGAAAAATATGCTTCTTTTAGTCCAATTTAGTTCGATCTCATTTCTCTTACGCTTTCTATTACTTAGGTGTTTGCCAGGTGTAACGTCAACCAAATGTGACAGTTGGTAAATAATGTCATCACCTGACAACTGGATCGGAGCTTCACCCAACTTAACTATCCCATTAAACTGTTTACTTCTGCGCCATCTAGGCCCATGTTCCAAATAACAACGATGACCCATATAACATATTTTACTTCGTATCCTTGTTGAATATGTTTGATGATTACAAACAGGACAAGCCATATACCCTTTAGTGCTCCACCTCGACAAATTCCTATAAGCTAGGAAATCATTTATAGTCCATAATACGGCAGCACGCATTGCAAATGTGTTGCCTTCAACAACATCAAAATTTTCTATTCCATATTCCCACAGATGATTTAAGTCATCAATTAATGGTTGCAAGTAAACATCGATGTCCTTACCAGGAGCAGTAGGTCCTGGAATAAGCAAAGACAACAACATAAAAGGCTCCTTCATATACTTCCATGGAGGTAAATTTTATGGGACTAGAATCACCAGCCACATGCTATATGAATTCCTCATATTACCGAAAGGATTAAATCCATTTGAGGCCAATCCAAGTCAAACATTATGACAATCTTGTCCAAACCATGAGAACTTTCTATCAAGCTCCTTCTATGCCATTGAGTCGGCTGGATGACGCATAATGTTATCATCAGTGCGTTTCTCTTTATGCTACCTCATATCTAAGGTTGTTTTTGTTGACATAAACAGCCTTTGTAATCGTGGCTTAATAGGAAAGTATCGAAGAACTTTCATCGGTATCTTTTTCCCTCTCCCATCATCCACCCACCACCTTGATGTACCACAAATAGGACACTTCTGAAGTTCTTTACTTTTCTTCCAATAAAGAACACGGTCATACTTACAAGAATGAATTGAAGTATATCCCAATCCAAGGTCCATTAACAGTTTCTTCACGTCATAGTACGATTTCGGTAAGTTATGTCCTCTAGGTAATGCATCGTTTAGTAAGTCAATTAACATGTCAAACGAATTGTTACTCTATTTATTATAAACCTTCAAATGCAACAACTTCATAACAAATGAGAGTTGAGAAAAATTAAAGCACCCCGGATATAATTGTTCTTGAACAGCTTTCAATAACTTCCAAAAATTATCTTCGGTCATACTGCCAATTATGTTAGGCATTCCTGATTCATTCCTAATTTCCATATAATTCTGACAATCATTTAACATCTCATCAATCCCATCATCACCATCATCATTCACATCATAATCCTCAAGATCATTACTATCATCAACATCATAAGATGTACTGACACTTCTACTACAACTTGCTTCCTTACGTTCACCATGATAAAGCCATGGACTATAGAATTTGTCTGTGCCTCGGATAAGCAAGTGATTATATACCACATCTTGACTTTGGAAGTCCACGTTTAAGCAATCAATGCACGAATATTACAATCTTCACCCATTTGATCCTTAACAAATTGCTTGAAAATCTTAACTCCTTCTACATATTCAGTTGACCATTTTCGAGAAGACATCCAACTCTTATCCATATAGCTAGACAACAGAAGAAGAAAATAGAGTTATAACATGCATTTTTAGTTTTATGTTAGGTTTAAAAACCTTTAGTGTAATATTACATGCAGTAAACAATGTTGTATCAGTTCATACGCACGAATTAAGTAAACAATATAAAAGAAAATAAAACGATAACCGATATATAACATAATGAAGGCTACTAATAATTTACATACCTGAAGATGTATAGCACTTGTATACGATTGTTGAATCTAAGCAAAAAGACAAAGATCGAATTTGCAAAATAGTATAGCCATGGAATTGGTTAACAACAATTACAATAAAAACAACAATAATAATAATTTAAAATTATAAACAAAATAATAATGATAATAATAATAATAATAATAATAATAATAATAGTAATAGTAATAGTAATAATAATAATAATAGTAATAGTAATAATAATAATAATAATAATAATAATAATAATAATAATAATAATAATAATAATAATA
>JAOQMS010000002.1:35923257-35938941 GCA_027563885.1 Erythroxylum longipes | reverse complement strand
TGTTCTTTCACTCCCATTCACGCTACCATCTGCTCCAAGACATGTCCACCATACCTTACCCAAAAGTCCACTTTACCTTTGTCATTTAAGCCATATACTGAAAATGCCCTCAAATTCTTATCATGCATTCTTTCCATAAGCTCTTATACTTAAGTTGATGGAAAAATTGTTCATGGGGCTGACATGAGGCGCACAATGCTCCATATTCAATGCATCCGGGAAGTACAAGAATGTACAAAGATCTAAAAGAACATTTTTGATGGCGAGGAATGATGAAAGATGTTGCTGAGTATGATGGAAAATGCTTGGTATGTCAACAAGTCAAAGTGGAACATCAAGCACCTGCTGGTAAGCTTAAGCCCTAATCTATTCCTGAATGGAAATGAGAAAAGATTACTATGGATTTCTTAATGGGATTACCGAGGACCAGCAGGAAGTATGATGCAATATGGTGATTATTGATAAGCTAACCAAGTCTGCACATTTCTTGCCAATTAGACAGATAGATTCTTTGGGCAAAAAATACATAGATGAAGTAATTAGACTTCATGGAATTCCCAGTTTTATAGTCTCAGATAGACATCCCAGATTCACTTCCAAAATTTGAGAAAGTTTGCAAGAGGCTTTGGGAACCAATTTACATTTTAGTATAGCTTTCCATCCGCAGACAGATGGTCAATCAAAACGGACAATAAGGACATTGGAGGTAATGTTAAGAGCTTGAGTAATGGACTTCAAAGGTCCATGGGATGAGCACCTACCTTTGATTAAGTTTGCTTATAATAATTCTTATCACTCCGGAATTAAAATGGCACCTTATGAAGCTTTGTATGGTAGGAGGTGCAGAACCCCTATTTTTTGGGACGAGAAAGGTGAAAGAAAACTTTTAGGGCCTGAGCTGGTACAAGCTACAGTTGACAGGATTAAATTGGTGAAGCAAAGTCTCAAAGCGGCTTAAGATAGGATGAAGAGTTATATAGACACACACAGAAAGGAGATGGAATATGAAATTGGGGACAAAGTATTTCTTAGAGCTTCACCATGGAAAGGAGATTTAAGATTCGGTAAAAAGGATAAACTTAGTCCAAGATACTTAGGCCCTTATAAGATTATTGAGAAGATTCGGCCCTTCACCTACAAGTTAGCCTTGTCGCCAGAGTTATCAAAGATTCATAATGTCTTCCATGTATCAATGTTGAGGAGATATAGATTAGATCCTTCACACATAGTCCAACCTTCAGAAGTTCAATTGAGGGAGGACTTAACTTATAAAGAACAACCAGTGGCGATTCTAAATTCAAAGGAAAAGGCCTTGAGGAATAAGACTGTAAAGTTGGTAAAAGTTTTATGGAAGAACCATGCAAGAGAGGAAGCAACATAGGAATCTTTGGAAGCCAGGAAGAAGAAGTACCCAAACCTATTTGTGGACTCAGGTAAGAATTTCGAGGACGAAATTCTTTAAGGAGGGGAAAATGTTGGGTTCCGATTTTCTTAGGATTTATCTTATTAAATTATTAAGAATGAAAATAAATTAGAATTTATGAATTTGAAAATTTTTTGGAGTTTAATATGGTATATTATGAATTTTATATGGTGACATGAATTAAAAAGAAATAATTAAAATTGAGTGGAGGAGTTAGTAGGAATTTGCTTTAATAAGGAAGGGCAAAATTGGAAAATCAAAACTTTTGTCTTAAATTAATAAGACAAAGAGAAGAAAGAGTCGTGAGAGTTAAGAAAATAAAAGAAGAAGAGAGAGTCGTGGAAGAGACTAGAAGGAAAAAAGGAGAAAGAAAGGGAAGAAGAAGGAAAGAAAGAAAAAAAAAAGGAGAAAGAAGAAGAAGGAAAAGTTTAGGTGAGTTTTTAGGTATTCTTTGTCTATTCTTTTTGTTTTGATAGATGAAGGAAGTAGAGAAAGTAGGTTTTATGGGATGAAAATGAAGAGAGAGAAAGAAGTAGAACAAGAGCTTTATATTCTTAGATTCTTATAACTTTAGTTAGATCTTAGTTCTTTGAGTTAGATAAATAAAGAATAGATCAAGCTTAAGCTCATTCATGGATAGTTAGGTTTAAGGAAAGTTCATTCGTTTATGTTGAATAAATGAAAATATATAGGTGTGTTTGAAGGGAATCAAGCTAGTCGAAGTCAAGAGCAAGGAGAAGAGCAAGCTTGATCTTGAAAGTATCAAGTAAAATAGGTGGGTAATATGTTTATAGTTTTGTGATGATGAGCAAAAATATTTGTGTGTATGAATGCTATAAATGTTTGTTTTGATTCATTGTGAATGTGGGAAAAATGTATAAATGTTTGTCTTGACTTATTGTGAATGTGGGAAAAACATTCTCTGAATTTATATTATGTTTGTTTGTATAATCGTATTGTTTTATGCTAAGGAAAAACAGAAAATTTAGAAGCATGAAAAATATGGTTATATATATATACATACACTTGATTGTGTGTGGTTGGTATCTCTCTTACCCACATAAACAGATTTCAGATGCATAAATATCAAATTATCACATACTAGACTTAACAGGTCACATTCAAAATTTAAGACTTTCATATATATTTGAAAACACATTGCCACACAATTTTTTTCATTCAATCATTACAAAATATCATTAAAATATCTTCCATATCCAATAATTCAAGATGTATGCACAAACAAAATGACTCGAGAGAATCCCAATAAATGAAATGGCAAAACCGAAGTTTACACCATGAACGAAATGAGTCCATTTTTCAGAGCTCATATGCCACAAGCGGGCAGTCGGGAGAAGGCTTTAAGTTGACGTGCACATGACGAATGACATGATATCTCTCTTACCCACATAAACATATTTCAGATGCATACATATCAAAACCAGAAAGTCTTAAATTTTGAATGTTACCTGTTAAGTCTAGTATGTGATATATATATATATATATATAAAATTGTGTGTGGTTCGTTATCGCTGGCTATAAACGTATTAGCTACTGAGCTTCCTAGCTCACCCCACTATTTTTCCACTTCTCAGGTGAAGAAAAAGTAGATCAGCAATAAACCTTGCAAAACTTTGGCAAACTCCAAGGATTTTTATCATTGTAACTTATCTAGGTAGTTCAAAAATTATTGGCACTTAGAATCATTTCAAGCATGAGCATCCATGAAAGTGTTTTGCATTTTGCTACTAATGTGGTTTTTGGGATTTGTAATATGGAGTTGTGTAAGAACTCTGTTATTTGAAAGTTGACAGAAAAGTTGCAGAGATTCTCACACGTATGTGTAAAATGATATATTCTGTCAAATGTTATTGTGGCTATGAAGTTTTTGTTGCTTGATGGCTTTTGGGATGGATTTTCTTTACATAAAATTGTTTATATAGAAGCTGTATGTATGAAATTGAAAGTTGGATTCGGGTCTTGTGGTTGTAGTTACTGGTTTTGTATATATATATATATAAACGTTGATAGCAGATGAAAGTAAATAGTGGATAGGGTTAAAATATAATCTGAAACTTTGAGGGCATAAAATGTATAGATCTAGGTAAAATTAGACAAAAGTGTTTCCATAAAAGTTGTATATCTTTTTCTTAGCTTTCTAACGGCATAAAGTTTGTAATTTTTGTAATTTTGGATTGAAAGTTATGAAGTTTTGAAGTGGGTATGTGCGACAAGGACGTCGCGATCGCGACAATCCTAGGAACTTGTGTACAAGCACGATCGTGACTTTTGAGGAAAATTGCGACTCCCTGTATTTGTCACCCGTGACTGTTCTTCTTCTGCAATTTTGTTTTTTTAATCTTCTTCATTTTGCTTCCTTCTCACGCCCATGCATGAATCCCTCACCCCCGTGACTCTTTTAATTTGCCTCTCACGCCCGTGCATAAATCTCTCACCCCCGTGACTCTTTTAATTTGTCTCTCACGCCTGTGCGTCTATCACTCACACCCCGTGAGTTTTGGTTCAAAAGTCACGGGTGTGACATTTTTATGTCATGCCCGTGACATTTGCATGGGTTGGTCAACAAAATAATTTTTGTTAACTGAAGTTATTGGATTTATTCTTCATTTTTGACCCCTATTGGTGTTATCTTTCTTATTATGTATTATTAATTGTCTAGAAAAGTCCCACCATGAATTTCCTTTATTTAAATTTTAATTTAATTATATACTATTATTATATTGAATATTCCCAATTTAATTATTATTTCATTAAACCCCAGTTATGACGTGTAGTTGCCATGAAATCCGAGTCGAGACTCAGGCCCAACACTTATACATAACTATTGTTCTTCTAGGGTCTAAATTAATATAAATAACATAATTTATTCATTCAACATACCCTATATGCATATACTCTTATCTAAATAAATGCACAAATAATAAATTTTAAGGTAACTATAAGTTTTCATTGACACTGGAAATTACAAGAAATATACTTATTAATCTCTATATTTCTACAAGTCATAAAATACACATAATTCTAACCCTCACAAGTAACAATTTAATGAAAACCTAATTACATCGATTACTTTGAAATAGGATTCTCCATCAATCTACCCAAAATAAAAAATTAGATGATTGAACTTTTGATTAACACTCATTAAAGTAACTAATATTAAAAAATAACAAAAAAATTTAACCTAAAAAACCCTATTTGACATATACTACTAGGTCTCCTATGGAAAACAATTTAAATTTCTTTTTAATTTAAAAATTGCCTAAATGCTACTCAAATAATGTGAATGCTAATAAATTCCATTGGAATCACCTTCCTTTTCTTTCTAATTTTCCTCCTAAGCCTTTCATGTCACTTTTTTTTTCTCTTTTTAGGATTTATTTCCCTAAAATGTGATGAAGATTTTTTTACATCAAAAACTAATCCTAAAAAGCAAAATTTGAATGTATTGGTGAACTGATGTTTCCTAATTCCTAATACTAGTGGACTAATATGGTACATTGATTGGATGATAAGCTTAAATTAGCTACAATTGGCCTTTTATAAAAAATATATAATTCTATTATATTTTCATATCCTCTTTAATCACCTCAATTTGATAATTTTATATATAAAAATTATGCTCAAAATATTGGGTGGTACATTGACAATATTAATCCAATATGATTTTTCAACAAAAAAATTTCTTCTTTCTTAAGTGCTATCATCATAATTAATCAATCTTGTATTTTTTTGCATATAATATAAATCTCTAACTTAATTAATAAACGTTAGGAAAAAATATTCTTAAGCTCTTATCAATTCATGAACATCATAACCTTAACATTTTGAGGTCTTGCAATACTTTTCTCATTTTGTTTTTTATCACTTTCAAAATTCCCTGATAGATTTGTTGCAACTAGAAATAGTTTGTTTATTATAACAAATTATGATTTCAATTTTGATAGTGATCATTGAATTGAAATCATAATTTGTTATAATAAACAAACTTTCTCTGTTATGATTATTATTTTCCTTAACTTGGGCTTATTGATTTTTCATATGTTCTGTATCGTTACCCATACTTTGTCAATTTGCCCAAATCAAGTTTGATAGCTTTTTGATAACCTAAATGTAGACTGGCAATCAATTCAGTCTTAAGAGAATCACACCAAAAGTAGCTAGTTATGAAGTTGATTAATATTCCTTCCATAGGCTTATAAAGACTTTTGCTTCTCCTTTTTTAATTTTTTTATATGAGATTGTGATACCTATTTCTCATGCGGGATCTCATGATCTCTCAACTTTGAACCCTTAAAATCCTCATCAATATCCAATTCACAATGTAGAATTCCTTCTCTTTTGATGTAGAATCATATTAGAAACAACCTATTGCTTATACCCTCATTATTCTAGGTCAACATTGCACTAGTGAAGATTTTGGTTCAGTACTATTTGTAACGTTACAAGTCTAGATTAATCTAAAAATAACTCCAATTGGGGTTTAAAGAACTATAAACTTGAAAATAGTTAGCTAAGAAATTGATTATTAGGATTTTCTATAAGCTTATAAAGATTTTCACCTCTCTTCTCTTTTTTTATATAGGATTGTGATATCTCTCACGTGGGATCTCATTATCTCCTCCTTAAACCTTTGACATTGAGGCCCAATCCACAATCTGTCCTTCTCTTTTAACGTGAAACTGGACTAGAAGCTTGTCAGGAGTTTTCTATTACTCATGGTCCTGCTGATAGTGTCATTCCTCTTCCTCGTCATCCCGACTTAATATCATACTATTAAAAGCTTTTGTTTTGGTACTATTTATCATATCCCAAACGTAGACTAATTCAACAACTCTAATTAAAGCCTAAGGGAATCATATGCCTAAGAATGACCAGTTACAAAGTTGATTGGTGTTCTTTTTCATAAGCTTATAAATTTTTTTACCTCTCCTCTCTTTTTCCCAATGTGATACCCTCCTCTCATTTAAGATTTTATAACCTCATATTTAACTTAATACTAGTAAAAATGATTTGTATGATCTTTCTTTTTTCTAGGGAGGATAAAGAAGAAATTAATCTTTCTTCTTACAGCCGTTTTGTCATTGTTCTTTTCTTAGTAAGTTGCTTTATCCCTCCAAAATCGTTGCTGGTCTTGCTCACATGTAAAGCTCCTTTGATTAAATCTGCCTGCCTTAAGGCTGTTTTTGACTCCTGATCTTATAAGTAACTAATCAATTCCAAAAGAGTGACTGTTGAAAAGTTCTTGAGCTCTTTCAAAGAAGATTTTTTTGGCTAAATCTCTTCGAAATATTAACACTTCGCCAACATTTCTTTAGTCAATTAGATTTTCTCTAAGCATTTTTAATTGACTAACATTCTTCATGAGCGTGTTTATTATCATTCATGCTTAACTCTTCAAAATCTCTCCATAAATTTAGCACTTAGATATGTTTTGTTCTGTCGCCACTTTGAAATTATTCTTTGAAAGCGGAAAAAATCATGATCTTTCAGCATGATTGGCGGGAAAGCTTTTAACTTATACTTCTCCTCACTAAAGTTCCTCAGTTGATTCATAAGAAGTCCTAGTTCTCTTCCATTTATTACATTCCAAGATATCGGAAGCTCTTATAGTTTGTTTGGTTGGATGTTAATTAATGGAATGGAATGTAAGAGAACGGAACGGTTTATAATATAATGTAATGTAATGTAGTGAAAAGTTGTTTGGAAGAGATAAAAGGATTTATAATATAATGTAGTGAAATGTTGTTTGGAAGATGAATGAAATGGAACGTAATATATAATAAATGACTATTATACCCCTGATATTAAAATGGTTCTTACAGGATGTTTAACGATATAATTTTAAATATAAATCATGTCCAATTAAAAAGTCACGGTTCAAGTCACAGCCGTAACAAATAATTTTTTAATATTTTTTTCTATTTTAAAATAATAAAAGTTTATTATTTTATTATTAATTATATAGAATTTATTATTAATTATATAAAAATATTATATGTGATTTATATTTAAAAATAATTTATTTATATTTTTATTTGTATATAAATATATACAAACAATTAAAGAATAATTTTTATATATTTTCTATTTTTGATTAATAAAAAAATATTATTTTTATTAATTATATACAATTTATTATTAACAATATAAAAATATTATTATTAGGGTAAGGAGAAATAATATAAAAATATTATCAATTATATACAATTTTTGTCGACCGTAATAAAAGAGTCTGAGGAAAATGAGGTTAGAGTTAGAAGAAATAATTGATATTAAGAAAAATTATTGAAAGTATATTAGGTAATATGTATTTATTAATTTATGTTCCATCCTAAACCCTCCGAATCGAAGGTTTTTTATTTTCACTGTTTAGGATGAAATGTAACGTAACATAAAATCCTCTGCTTCTATCTCATTCCATTTCATCCTATTATGAAATTTTCAATCAAATGACAGAAGTGTATTACGTTTTATCCCATTCCATTATCAACCCCTCAACTAACCAGGGACTTAGAGAAGTCTTATTTTACTTCCATACGACGTAGTTTTCACAAATGAAAACTGGAGGTCCCGGAATTGAAAAACCACTTGATTCCAAACTAATTCTCGAGTGTTTTTAAGTGGAAATTATGTTTTTTATTTTCTCTCTTATCATATAAAACTATTATATCATATTAAGAATTAACAAAAGAAGAAAGATGAATTGTTAAGAAAAATAGAGAAAATATATGGATGGAATACAATAAACAGAAAGAACACACTTAATTCATTATTTATTATATGCACATCCATCTAATGGAGTTCTCAGGACTTAGCTGCTGCAACAACTGAAAGAGTGTACAAGCCTGGCTTTGTGTCTCTCAACAGTATTTGATCTTGTACGCTCATGCTCATTTACATCCAATCGCTTTCTTACCAGCTGTAGTGTTTGAAGAAAACATGAAATCATCCATATTCATTATCGGGAAAGTGACACAATTAGTTCCTCATTACTCATTTTGGAATCAGGTACTCTACAAGCAACATTTACCTCTGATCTATTCTTAGGTTAGTTTGCTCAATGCATTGGTCTAATAAACACAGAAAATCAGACATTATGCCACTACTCGTAAGATCAAGAAAAAAGAATTACATGAATTTACGTGAATCATGTTAAACAAATCTGAAATCTTGGTTGCCTACTCTGCAGTTAAAATTTAAGGCCAAATTGGATACTCAGCTATCCAATGGTTCGTGCTTGGTGATTAAAACATATGCATTAAGGAAATCAAAAGCTCGCTTGTGTAGACAGCGTTGGATCAGATTTTCTTGGATAATTGTGAGCTTTACTGGACTATGATGATTGTAGTGCCTCTATGAATGGAAACATTTATACGTCATTCGCTTTTCATCTAGTAATTTCTTTTATTCTAGTTATATGTTGTTTGACGTACCAAAACTAGAACAGAACCATTTGTATAGACATATATACATCAGATGTAATATTTCCTTATATACATAACATGTAGAAATAACCTCAGAATCCAGCATGTTATATATGTGCATCAGATTCCACTAGTTTGCATATCTGAAATAGTCAGAAGGCCATATCTTAGCGTTGCAATGCCATTCAGCCCATGCACTAAACCATCAGTTCCATAAATATAGGCTGCTATGTTTTCATCAACCGCTTTTCCATTCTCAATGTTCAAATGCTTAACTGCAATCAATGTCCGAGTATAGACCCGTACCCATCTGAACCAATTCAAACTAACAACTGAAAAATGATAATAGTTTGGCCCGGAAATCTCTCAGGTACTACAAATGCCTTCTTTTTCTTTCATTTTATAAATACATCATATAGTGGGGAAAGTTCCATAGGTGTACCAGCAAGAATTGTTTGTAAAGCATCAGATCATGAACTTACCTGCAGGTAAAGCAAAGGACTGACTAATAATAATTACAAACCAACAATGGATATGCCTATACTAGTCGATGCTGATCAAAGTGTAAATACTATTGTTACACAGTTCCCTTAGGGATACCATGAATATGTTGAATGGGGAAAGAATACCAACCCTAGAGTAAAATGTTTTATTTTGGAAAGCCCTAGAGTAAAATGTTGTTCAGATAATAATGGAAAATCAGATTATAAACCCTATACAAGAAATCACTGATGAAAAATAATCAAGACATAGACTACACTGTAGGTTAATCACGCCATAACTCCTAAAGAAAATGAAGATATCAATTCTCCTCGTGAAGCCACAATGCAGAAGTATTGCCGAGCAAATCTCCTTTGGCATGACACACACTAAAAGAATGCACAATATTTTGAAGTGCTTCAAGTTGGATGCATTCCAAAGGAGGTTTGCCCTGTAATTCAGCTGCACTTCTAGTCAGAAAGTCATGGGTTGGAGACCAACTATTTATACCATCTTAGAGGAAGCATATACGGTGGAATAATCCCTTCATTGTGTGATAGAAGATTGTTACAGCGGTATATTCCTTAGATGAAAGCCACTTCCACAAATTGAAGCTTCTTGACAGGATTCGTAGCGAAGATTTTACTTTGTGAAAGTAAATTTTATTTTAGAATAGAGCATCATATTCAGTTGGAAATAGACCCTCTATTAATTATTAGGAGTAATACTGTGTAATATTGAATCTTTTTGGACTCTACATATTAGAGAATTTTTACTGCGTTGGTGTTATTGGGTTGTTTTTGTTGCTGCAGCATCATATCCAGGTTTTAGTACAATTATCATTGTTGCTACCATAGATGAGAAAGAGAAGGAACATTATCTCTGGAGTGAAGATTATATGTAGATTTGTTTTTTTCAGTCGATAATTTTAATTTAATGTTTCTTTTGATACTCGTAAAGAATGATAATCGTCTGACTAAATGACTACTGATATCAGGAAGGTGTATGATATCCACACAAGGCATCCACTTAAAAGCCGATCAAAAAGGATAGTACTATGAAACACTAAAGTGAAAATGTACAAGCTGTGAAAGACGCTTAACATAGAAGATGCTGGGGTATGTTCTTGACATGTTTATATTCTAATTGTAAAGAACTCCCCCTTCATGTTTGCCAAGGGTCACCAACTGGAGAGAAGAGTCGCTGTGAATATGAAAGAAGTGAGAAACAGGATTTAGATGCCTCCGCTAAGAATGAAACTATTATATGCGATGCATCAAACGTACCATGCTTAGAATGACATGATCTATTTCTCAAAGAAGCACTTAATTTGTGGCGCAGATCTAGTTAATGGCACACCATACAGATATATATACTATAGGAGGGGCGTATATACATCCAGATAATTTCTACAATTAGATGCTTGTCTTCACAGTCTCACTTGTGCATTAACTACTATTGAAGGGTCATTTTTTGTTATCGCTATATAGTGTAAAATTCCGATAAATGAATATTCGATAAATTAATAATTTTGATTAAATAATAATTTTTTCTGATTTCGACTTGGGTTAATAGAATAAAATAATAATCTTGCTAAATATAAGATAATAGTTTAAAAAAATTCCTTGAGGCCTATTGAAAATATAAAATAATAATTTATTAAATAAGTATGAAAATTACATATATAATTTATAAAATAAAGCACTTTTTAAACAATTTTTGTAAGTCCACTGTCGTCTTAACCTAAAATTAATAAACTTATTTTTGACAATATTAATAAATTTAGATATAATGCATCATTATTAATTAATTGTTTATTTATTTTCTTTTCTTAGTTACGAAAAAATTAATTGTTTAATTTGATAAATATAATGTACAAAATAAAAATTATCCTATAAATTAATAAATATTAATTTATCGATAAATTAATAAAATGTTCACTTATTGATAAATTAATAACTCCGTATAAGATAATAATTTCTTAGATCTTAAAAATATTTATTTATAATACGAAAGAAGTGATGAAGTACTTCAAGAGATAAAAATCTTCTTGCTAGAAAAAAAATAGAGCACGTAGCAGTCAGGCAACCTTATACTTATTTGTGGGTGTCAAAGAACAACTGGAACCCTTTCCCTTTGCATGTAATTCATAAAGAAGAGTGCAGCTTTTTTAAAAGAGAGTCTCTTGCATATTAAAGACACTTTATAATGGAAGATGCCGAGCATGTTCTACAAACCTTTGTCATTTAAAGGTAAAGACCATCGACATAGTTATCATGAGTCAACAAATGGACCCCAATTGATCTTCTGTACGCAGAAAATTGTAGCAGCTGTTGCCTGGATTGATGGACGAGTGAATGATGCATCAATTAAAGCCATGCATAAAAGGAGATTCTTAGACCGTAAAGCTTAGTCGTACAAAACTTTTTTTTTGAATAGGGTAGGAAAGCGGATAAAGAGAGGCTGGACATCCCAATGATGTTGGTACCTCCAGCACCCTCCCAGAGCCACCCACCAAAAATTTAAAATAATAAACTGAAAAGGAGGAGTTTATACAAAACTTAACACGAACCTGAAGGGCAACAAAGTGTAGTGCACAGCTATCGTGCATAGATTCTCTTTGTGGAAACTGTAACTTAACTTTGTTAGAAATGGATACTTTGCTAGATACTTAGTTGTAGTACTAACTATTAACTTCTTAATCAATTTGTTTTAGTTATTGGCAAAAGGTTCCGGCTAAGTTCTATAACAGTTTTATTTTTTAACAGATAAGTTCATAACTTTATGACATAACATATTTCATTTTACTACTCAACGTACTTATGGTTATAAGAGTTTTATCAGCATTTGAAAATTCTCTCGCATCTCCAATTGTCTTGAAGATGTTTTGGTAAGTAAGACTTTTCCTTTCTATTCTGCATAGATGTTGAATACTATTTCATATAAAGGTCAATAATTCACTTTTGAAGAACGGATGACTTAAATAAAGTCTCTTGACTCGTGAATGCTATCAAAAAGTGGAATCAATTAGGTTTAAAGTAATATTGAAGTATTTGATTAATCATTGTCAAGGCATTTTTATCTATGGAAGATATATGACCGATAATATCCTAATTAATCAATAACTATTCAAGAATTATTATAAATGCAAAGAAATCAAAAGTTTTGTATTACAAGTATTCACAAGGCCTTTGATTTTATAAGATAGAATTTTTTTTATTCAATGTTAATTAGGAGCTTTTGAATTGCCAATTTAGTGCCTCAGTTGGCTGTATCATAGTGTCCCGATAGCATCTTATAATATCTTTATTAATGGTGAGCCTACCAACTATTTAAAGGAGTCAAGATAAATGTTAAAAGCTCAAAACTATTAACCTTGCTTTTTCAAATGATTTACTGTTGTTGTCTGGAGTAAAGAAAGCCTCAATTCAAGTCTTCGTAAATTCTTTAGAAGAATTAAGGAAACTTTCATGCCTTATTATCAACAGTTGGAAAAGTAGCTTTTGTATTTCAGTTGGAGACTCTGATCTTAATGACTATATTGCTCAAGAAACAGACTTTCAAAGTGCTAAACTTCTACTCAAGTATTTAGGGGTCTTTTATCACTTAGATTAATATATATAAAGACTATCAACCCTTCCTAAACTACACACAAAAGGAAATTAACCATTAAAACATCAAGTTTCTTTCTTATAGGGAGACTCCATTAGTTATTTCAGTCTTGAATAATCTTCATACTTATTGAAGCTCGATGCTATTACTTCCTAGAAACATATTGAAAGCAATAAAGAAGATTATCAAAAACTTTCAATGTGCCAGAAATGGAAACATGTCAACGGGAGAAAAAGTCAAATAAGTGGAAGTTAATTTGCTTGTATAAGAACCAGTGAAGATTGAGAATCAAGTCTATAAGAACTATGAACAAGATATTATTGGTTAAAGAGTATATGGAAGCTGTAAAAAGATAAGGAATCTTTATGGTTGAAATAGATGCATCTACACTTTCTTAAAAGGAGAAAGCTTCTAGCAAATCAAGTCAAAAGCAAGCACATCTTGAAAACTTAAAAAAACGCTGAAGATGAGAAACAAGGTATAGAATTTCCTTAAATTCAAGATTATCAATGGCTAGACCAATGTGACAGCAATAACCAATGTGAGATCTACCAAAATAGTTAGAAGGGAAGCGACGTTCTTTTACCATGGCTGTCAAGGCTGCTAAATGGACTAAAGTAACAAGGGCGTTGAGTCATTTTCTTACTTCTGGCACTTGTTGATCGCATGAAAATTTTACAGTCAATTTTTTCCTAAACTTTGGATAAAATATACAATTGAACATTTATTTCTCTGATCTCCAAACTTCAGGGAACAGAAATTTCTTTGCTGTAGCGCTAATACAAGGATTCGTGTCCATTTCCAACAACTGCTGGAAAAGAAGGTCGAAATTTACTTCAGATTTGTTATTATCGTAAACCAGTATCTTTCCGCTACCATGCCATTTTAGCTATTGCACTCTGAAATTTTTGGAAGTCGAGCGAACAGTCATCTAAGAGATTAATCGTACAGAGGGCAAGGTTCCGATTGTTAGGTTGTGAAAAGGACAAATCTCCTGTAATTTTAGACGGATCTAGCATTCTTGTATGATGTCCTTTCATGAACGTTGCAAGCTCAAGATCTTCACCGGAAAATAGTGAGCGCTGAATTGATTTTCTCACACCAAGTCGTATATTTCAAGCGAAGCCACATCTGTGCACCTCACAGCACCTTCTAACAAACCTTATTTTACATGATTCAGTTATAAGGTACAGGTACCTTCTTTTTCAAATTTAATGTTGGCCTTACTTGTTCAAATGTTAGTCCTGCAACACTTCGCGCAGATGTTCTTTATAAGCAAGTCTGGTTGCTAACTGATTTCATGGAAGAAGGTTGCATACAGTCCTTGGTGACCTTTCCTTTGGAAATCTGAAGCATCAAGCATATATTGCACCTGACATGTGATACTTGTGACAGAAACTACAAAGTCAAATGAATTGCAAGTGATAATGGATTCAACCATCTGAATGGAATACTACTGATAAGGATATATATAAAAAAAGTGTAATACATACAAATATGTGCTACTTGCATCCAATTACTTAAAAGAGAGAGAATAGTAAAAAGGGGGGACAAAAGTGAATCTTGAGCAACAAAGCAGCGTTAGACAATGAGGGAAAACTTTCTTTCTTATGTGTCCACTTAATATTTTCAGAGTCCACATGGATGAGGTTGTGCATCAATTCAATGCACATGCACATGGTTACAACTTTTAGGGAAAATCCTGGTTATACATATGCTTAACTGTACGTTTTAGAAACACTTGAAGCGGTTTCACAAGCTGAAGTATCACTAACCAGACTTAAACCCTGGAAGCTGACAGGATTCCTTGAACAGTTATCAATATGAAGCTTCACAAGAGCCTCATATTTCATTTAATAGGCCAAAAGACGAATATTTGGATAGAAGTGCTACTGCAGGATAATAGCTGAGCAAATCTCCTTTGGCAGAGAGCACACATGCCAAGAAATGCATGGAACCTCGTGCATATCCGAGTAGCTATCTGCCAACGAAGATTTTGCCCTGTAATGCTGCTGCAGCTGAAGTTGAATATTGATTAACCTGATACCTCTTTTTATGCAACATTTGGGGAAGCATATCCAATGGAACAATTCTTGTGGAGAAACTGTTATCGATTGGATGTATAAAGCTATATTCGACAAATCACTACCGCCGTCACTTAACTTTAAAATGACGCTCCTTCTTGTCTTCTTCAACCATGTGTTGATTTATATTGATTAATGCAGCCAGTTATGCTGAAGTTTGTGGAAGAATTTGCAAGTTCAGTAAAAGTGAAGAGAGAAGCAAAATGAAGAGCAGAAATCTAGCAATGAAGAGGAAGTTAGAGATCATGGTTTTGAGAGCAATTCAGAGATATTTGGATTCAAAACTAAGAGTCTGAATGATTGAAAGTGATGAGCAAAGCCAAATAAGTAAGAAGATTGAAGTTACTTGTAATGGAAAATTGAAGAATGAAGAATTTGGAAATGTGCAGCAAGTGGAGCTACATCAGATGAAGAAGCCCGAAGCAGAGTTTTGATGTTTGAAGCAAATTACAAACTTGAAGCAATTAAAGTCTAGAAGTCAACATATTTGCAAAATTTGAAGTTAAAAACAATTATAGGCGATGAAGAAATGAAAGTGGAGTATCAGCCTTTTTGTTCCCATTGTTTTCAAGCAACTTTTGTCCTTTGATTTACTTTTCAGCTTTAACCTATTAGGAAATCCTTGTGTCAGCTTTTGTTG
>JAOQMS010000002.1:35873339-35915761 GCA_027563885.1 Erythroxylum longipes | reverse complement strand
AAGCATTTACATGTGCAAAAATTCACTATTTGCTACTTATGTGCATATATGCATGTATGAATATAGCAAAAACACTTTAAACAATCCTAACCCATTCCAAATTACCAAAATACCCTTCCCCACAAGTGAGGGGATGTTACAACCATCCCCTCTCCGCCTCGAACTATACCAACTGCCGATGGTGAAGTTTCCAACCCAGCTTTTGAATCTTGGTACTGCCAAGATCAACTTGTCCTTGCCTATATCGTGAGCAGTGTATCCTGATGGTTGCAGCCTTGTTACATCGTGTCGAGACGTCTCACGATGCTTGGTTCATTCTTGCCTCTACCTATGCAAGTCCTTCAAGGGGCCATATCAAACAACTTAAAGAATCCCCGAAGCGTCCCATGCAGGGATCCATGACGATTTCAAAGTTTATAAACTCGGTTTGTGTGAAGGCTGATGAACTCGCCCTCTTAGGTAGCCCAATCGCCGAAGACGATCTAGTTGACAAAATTCTCGACGGTTTGGATGAGGTGTATCGCCCCATCGTTGATGCTCTTCATGCTAGGGAAACCTCCCCCTCTTTCAATGAACTTCATGAAAAGCTATTACATAAAGAGCTTTCGGTTCGTCAGTCTCAGCTTTTTGTGGGAGCTTCGATTCTGACCACTACATACGTAGTTTCTAGGCCTCGGTCATCTGGTAAACATAAGTCTGGGTAGCAAGCTATTGGGTCGGTGATGTCGTCTGGTTCTTCATGGTCAAAGCCCAGTTTTCCTCAACCCCGAAATTTATCTTCGTGGCAGTAAGCGGGCTTCCCTTAATTTAATGCATCTGGTCAGTCTTCATTTCAGCCAGCTGGTCAATCGCATGCTGCTCCATGGACATCGAATGCCCAGCGACCCTCACCAAGACCTTCCTCTTAGCCGTTTCTTGGCTTTTGCCAAGGTTTTGGTCTTCAAGGCCACAAAATTAGATTTGTCCACAACTTGGCCATTTATTCCAAGGTGTTTCGGGCTCTCTTCAATCCAATGCTAGGCCACCACTGCATTTTGGCACTTGTAGCTCACGTCCATCAACACTATGGTAGCCTCGTGCTAATCTTGCCACTGCTGTTCCTCCCACTACACCGGGTTGGTTACTAGATAGTGGTGCGTCTCATCATATTACTTCCAACATGGCGAACCTGTCACTCCATACCCCATATTCCAGTACTGAGGATGTTATGATTGCCGATGGCACTGGTCTTCCTATTACCCATATTGGTTCCAGTTCTCTCTCTTCCTTGAATCATACCTTTCATTTAAATAATGTTCTCTGTGTTCCAAGTATAAATCGTAATGTTGTGTCTGTTTCTCAGCTTTGTGATTCTAATAATGTATCTGTTAAATTCTCATCGTGTGGTTTTATTATGAAGGATCTGCGCATGGGGGCACCCCTCCTTTCGGGTCCAGTTAAAGATGATGTGTACGAGTGGCCTTCTCCTAGCCCAGTTGTCTACTCTTCATCAATTGGAGTCTCCCTGACTGACTGGCACTCCCGACTTGGCCATCCTGCTACTCCTGTCATGAGTTATATTATTAGTCATTTTCAGCTTCCAGTTTCTAGTAATAAATCAATATCTCATTGTGATGTTTGTGCCTGTTCCAAAAGTCATAAACTGCCTTTTGCAGAGTCTAGCTTACAGTCTAGTCGTCCACTTGAGGTTGTCTATTCAGATGTCTGGACATCACCTGTGATGTCTCATGAAAATTTCAAATACTATGTTATTTTTATTGATCATTATTCAAAATACATTTGGTTTTATCCTTTACATTGGAAGTCTGATGTCCTTACTATTTTCGTTCGTTTTAAATCTCTTGTTGAAAAATACTCTGCGTGCTCTATCAAGATGATTTACTCTAATAATGGTGGTGAATATGCTGCTCTTGCATCCTTTCTTGTGTCTAATGGTATATCTCATTTAACTACTCCGCCTCATACTCCAGAACACAATGGGTTCTCAGAACGTCGTCATCGTCATATAGTAGAAACTGGTCTGGCTCTACTTCATCATACCTCCCTTCCTCAAAAATTTTGGTCTTTTGCCTTTGCCACAGCTGTTTATCTCATAAATCGTCTTCCTACTCCCACTCTGGGTATGACATCTCCTTTTTCTCGCATTTTCAACCAAAGCCCTAACTACTTAAAGTTACGAGTTTTTGGCTGTTTGTGTTGTCCCTGGTTACGTCCATATACGTTACACAAGCTGGACCAGCGGTCTTTCCCTTGTGTTTTTCTCGGCTACTCCACATCTCAGAGTGCCTATCTATATTTTGAGCCTACTTTCAGTAGAATTTATGTGTCTCATCATGTTCACTTTGTTGAGTCTCAGTTTCCTATGAAGGAATCCTCCTCCCTATCTCCTACCTATGATGAGGTTTTTCTTGCTCCTCCTGAGTCTTCACCTATATCGTTTCTTCCCCTTGTCTTTCCATCAAGTGTCCCTCTGCAGGCTGCTCGCGATCCTTCTCGCACACCCTCTACTGGCTCATCTGCGTCCCCATCGGATCCTTCGTCTCTTATACCGGACATCTCTTCCGCCACATCCACTCAGGCTTCTGCCTCAACTAATTCACTCCCCATTTTGGAGTATGTTTCTCCTCCTCCAGCTCCTTCTCATCCTATGGTCACTAGCAGTAAAAATAATATTTTTAAGCCTAGCCCAAAATTTTCTTACAGTACACAGGTTACTTCCTTAGATGTTGAGCCCTCTACTGTAACTCAAGCACTTCGAGATCCTAAGTGGCGTAAAGCTATGTTGGATGAATATGAAGCATTGGTTCATAATGGGACTTGGGACTTTGTTCCTCAGTTTCCTTTGCAGAATATTGTTGGTTGTAAGTTGGTGTTTCGGACAAAACGCCTATCTGATGGCTCTATTGATCGCTATAAGGCTCGCCTGGTGGCTAAGGGGTTTCATCAGCGCCCCGGTGTGGATTATTATGATACTTTTAGCCCAGTGGTTAAACCAACCACTGTTTGTTTGGTTCTTTCTTTGGCTGTTAGTCGTGGGTGGTCCTTGCGACAGCTTGATGTCAACAATGCCTTCCTCCAAGGACATCTACATAAGGATGTCTACATGACTCAGCCTCTTGGATTTGTTGATGATGATCATCCGGATTATGTTTGTCGGTTACATAAGGCCATCTATGGCCTTAAGCAGGCTCCTCGTGCATGGTATTCTGAGCTTCACTAGTATCTTCTTTCGCAGGGATTCCGAAACTCTTTGGCTGATGCATCTCTTTTTATTCTTCAGTCAACTGGTGTTACTTTATATGTTTTAGTCTACATTGATGATATCATTGTTACTGGTTCTGATGATGCTGCAGTTAAGTTATTTCTTCAGCGTTTATCCTCTCACTTCTCGCTGAAGGACTTGGGTGCTCTCTCTTACTTTCTTGGCGTTGAGGTTCTCCCTTATCATGATGGTGTTCTCTTGTCTCAGCAAGGTTATATACGTGATCTCTTGGCCAAAACCAAGCTGATTGGTGCTAATCCCATACTTACTCCCCTGGATCCGAATGCTCCTCTTTCTCTGCAGATTGGTACTGCTTTGTCTGATCCCTCAAAGTACCGTATGGTTGCTGGCAGTCTGTAGTATCTCTGCCTTACTCATCCGGATGTTGCCTTTGATATTAATAAGTTGTCTTAGTTTATGCACAAGCCTACCACTACACATTGGGCCGCGGTCAAATGTCTTCTGCGCTACTTGGCTGGCATTATGGATCTTGGTATTCTTCTTCGGCGTAATGCCATGTTTTCCTTGTATGCCTTTTCTGATGCCGACTGGGCCGGCAATAAGGATGACTATACCTCCACCACAGCTTACTTGGTTTACCTTGGTGGTAGCCCTATCTCTTGGAGTTCGAAGAAGCAGCGTACACTTGCCCGGTCTTCTACTGAGGCCAAATATCGCGCCGCTGCTGCTACCTCTGCTGAGCTGCGCTGGTTGTGTTCGTTACTCACTAAACTTGGGGTCTCTCTTCCCCACGCTCCAGTCATATATTGTGATAATATTGGTGCAACTCATCTGTGCTCCAATCCAGTCTTTCATTCTCGTATGAAACATATTGCCTTGGACTATCATTTTGTACGACAGCAGGTACAGTAGGGCATGTTGCGTGTTACTCATGTCTCCTCGTGTGATCAGTTGGTTGACGCCTTGACGAAACCTTTGTCACGATCTTCTTTCATTCCTATTAGAGGCAAGATTGGTCTCTCCTCTTGGAGTACCATCTTGTAGGGGCGTATAGAAGGGTAGCTTAGTCATTTGATGTACTGTGTTTATACACTTATTCCCCTAGGGCTCTCATGTACTCATATATATATTCTGTTATGCTCAAGGAATGAAAAGAAGATTGAAACCCTATTATTTAATATAAATGTTGTCTTGACTTATTGTGAATGTGGGAAAAACATTCTCTGAATTTATATTATGTTCGTTTGTATAATCGTGTTATGCTAAGGAAAAACAAAAAATTTAGAAGCATGAAAAATATGATTTTGATATGTATGCATTTGAAATCTGTTTATATGGGTAAGAGAGATACCATTTCATTCGTCACGTGCACATCGACTTAAAGCCCTCTTCCAGCTACCCGCTTGTGGCATATAAGTTCTGAAAAATGGACTCATTTCGTTCATGGTATAACCTTTGGTTTTTCCATTTCGTTCTATGGGATTCTCTTGAGCCATTTTGTTGTGCATTGCATCATGAATTGTTGGATATGGAATATATTTGAATGATATTTTGTGATGATTGAATGAAAAATATGTACTGAATTATGTGGTGGTGTTATAAATATATATATATATATATATATATATATGATTGTTTGTGTGTGGTTCGTTATCGCTGGCTATAAACGTATTAGCCACTAAACTTCCGAGCTCACCCTACAAATCTCTACTCCTCAGGTGAAGAAAAAGCAGGTCAGTAGTAATCTTTGCAAAAATTCGGCAGACCCCAGGGATTTTTATCATTTGTAACTTAACTAGGTAGTTCATAAACTTTTAGCACTTAGAATCATTTCAAGCATAAGTATCCATGAATATGTTTTACAATTTGCTACTGATGTGGTTTTTGGGATTTGTAATATGGAGTTGTGTAAGAACTCTGTTATTGAAAGTTGACAGAAAAATGTTGCAAAGATTTTCATATGTATATGTAAAATGTTATATTCTGTCAAATGAAAATTTTGTTGTGTGATGGTTTTTGGGATGGATTTGTCTTAAGTAAAATTGTTTATATTGGAAGTAGTATGTATGGAATTGAATGTTAGATTCGGGTCTTGCGGTTATAGTTACTGGTTTTACATATATATATAGATGTTGATAGCAGATGAATGAAAATAGAGGGTTAAAATGTAGTCTGAAACTTCAAGGCATAAACTTCACTGATCTAAGCAAAATTAGACAAAAGTGTCTTCACAAAAGTTGTAGATCTTTCTTTTAGCTTTTTAATGACATCAAGTTTGAAATTTTTTGATTTATTGTTTGAAAGTTATGATATTTTGAAGTAAGGGTGCGTGACTTTGTAGGAAAGTCGTCGCGATCGCGATTCTCTTCTTCATTTTCTTCTCTCTCACGCCCGTGGATGTTTCCCTCACCCCCGTGACATCCTTTTCCACTGTCACAGTTGTGACAATTTTATGTCACAACCGTGACATTCCTCTTCATTGTCACGGTTGTGACAATTTTATGTCATAACCGTGACATTCCTATCTATTGTCACGGCTATGACATTATTATGTCATGGTCGTGACACCTCAAAAACAAATTAAAAAAAGGAAAGAATTTTATGGTTGTGACATTTTTATGTTATGGCCTTGAAAATTTCAAAAGTTGGACAAAACATTTTATTAGTTAAGTTCTAAGTGATTATATGTGTTATCCAACCTCATTTAATTTATTTCATGTCTAAAATTATTTTATGACATTTATTTATTAATGGTTTATTACAAAAGTCTCACCATGAATTTCCTTGATCATATTAATTCATTAAATTCTAAATGTGACGTGTCGTTGTCATAAAGTCCGAATCGAGACCCGAGCCAACACACTCATTCTAGAAATATACGGGTACTACAATGAATGTAAGTAATCTGTTTTTATACCAAGTATGAACTTCGATACACCGAGTATGAACTTTGATATATCATAATCCACAAAAACAATCACAAATCTAGAAATAGTATATCAAAACCAATGTGAAGCATGTGATGGGTTTATCTAAAATCATACACATTCATGTATATATAACAAACCTATGCTCTTATACTAATGTTAGATTAATAAGAAAGAAACATAATCACATAGATTATGTTAAACAGGCTCTTTACATATGCATACAAAACAAATAATCGCGTACTTAGATTATTTTTGTATTTCCACCGGTTAAAGAACTTTTCTGTAGAACTTTTACTCTTCTTGTTCTTCGTATGAAAAAAAAAAACAATGCAGAAGAAGAAACCCACGTAGAGAGTTCTATATTTTTCATTCTTTCGTTGTTACATTCAAAAACCTTGACTACCTTAATTAGTAGTCCTTGAAAGAACAATTATCACAATACCCTTCAAGGGTGTATAATGATTCATTAATAAATTTGTTAAGTATTAAAATGAAATATGTTAATGTCATATAGTTATGAACTTATCTGTTAAAAATTAAAATTGTTCTGGACTTAGCTAAAACAAAAAGATCATGAAGTTAATAGTAAGTACTACAACTATCTACCAAAGTATCCAGTTCTAACAAAGTTAAGTTACAGTTTCTACGAAGAGAATCTATGCACGATAGCTGTGTACTACACTTTGTTGCCCTTCAGGTTCGTGTGATAGCTGTGTACTACACATTGTTGCCCTTCAGGTTCGTGTTAAGTTTTGTGCGACTAAGCTTTACGGTCTAAGAATCTCCTTTTACGCATGGCTTTAATTGATGCACCACTCACTCGTGCATCAATCCAGGCAACAGCTGCTACAATTTTCTGCGTGCAGAAGATCAATTGGGGTCCGTTTGTTGACTTGTGACAACCATGTCGATGGTCTTTACCTCTAAATGACAAAGGTTTGTAGAACATGCTCGGCATCTTCCATTATAAAGTATCTTTAATGTGCAAGAGACTTTCTTTTAAAAAAGCTGCACTCTTCTTTCTGAATTACATGCAAAGGACAAGGGTTCCAGTTGTTCTTTGACGCCCACAATAAGTATAAGGTTGCCTGACTGCTACATGCTCTATTTTTTTCTAGCAAGAAGATTTTTATCCCTTGAAATACTTCATCACTTCTTCCATATTATATAGCGATAACAAAAAATGACCCTTCGTAGTTAATGAACAAGTGAGATTGCGAAGACATGAATCTAATTGTAGGAATTATCTGGATGTATACGCCCCTACTATAGTATATATATCTGTACGGTATGCCATCAACTCTGCGCCACAAATTAAGTGCTTCCTTGAGAAATAAATCATGTCATTCTAAGTATGGTACGTTTGATGCATCGCATATAATAGTTTCATTCTTAGATGAGGCATCTAAATGCTGTTTCTCGGTTCTTTCATATTCAAAGCGACTCTTCACTCCAGTTGGCGACCCTTGGCAAACATGAAGGGGGAGTTCTTTACAACTATAATATAAACATGTCAAGAACATACCCCAGCATCTTCTATGTGAAGCATCTTTCACAGCTTGTAAGTTTTCACTTTAGTGTTTGATGGTACTACCCTCTTTGATCGACTTTTAAGTAGATGCCTTGTGTGGATATCATACACGTATTGGGAAATCGGGCTGAGATCGAATCTCAACCACAGTGGAATAATTATGAAATTTTTCATATTTTAATTTTCCGAAAACTAATATCACTTTAATTCTGTAAAAAGATTAACACATAAATCATAACAAAGTACGAATCTTAATTCACATCTTATTTTAAAACCTGATCTTTTTCCTGTCGTATCTCACGAACTGTTTTTTAAATAAATCTATGTCAACTACCATAGTTGCACAAATGTCTGACCTCTCACTTATCCATATAACAAATTGAGAGAACTTTATAACTCTGAGAGGGTTAAGTAAGAAGTGTTAACTTCATTAGAGCTTAAGTCTATTTGTAATAAGTTTTGAAAGTTTTAATAATTTTAAATTCTATTTTCAATTAAATTTTAATTAGAATTACAAATAATTCTAATTAAATACTAATTATGCCCAAATAAGATTTAATATCTCATATTGATCATTATTTATTAAATATCTAATATTTAATAATAAGGTTTCTCAAACTTCACAATCAAGTTCAACTTGGTAAAATATCTTTGCTCTCTGAAACCCATTCTATATCTGAAACTTATCAGATTCCTAAATATTTTGACAATGATTATAAATTATAATTCTAGTTCATAATTAGAATTAGAAAAATTAAAACTTCTTTCAATTTATCTTTAATTCTCCAATTAAACAATTTATAATCATAGATGAAGATTGACGTCTAGTAATGTATCATGACCACCCAAATATTTAGGAATGTCAAAGTAGTTTTGACTAACCTTTTTGTGTATAATTTTTCCGTATAATTCAATCTTTTCATCAATATACAATGTTCCAAATAAACAAAGCATGAAATTAATGTCTACTCTTTTTTAGTCCAATCTTATTAGTTTTCTATTATTAGTTATTAATTCAATTAATGACATTTGTAAACTATTTACAAAGTGTCATTCCTCTTAGATAAGGATTTTTCGAATCAATACTAATCAAGAACAACGAAACATTCTCCTTAATTACTTTAGGGTGATGACTCATATCTTGATCACACATTTACCTCTATATCGTTCATGTTATATTCAATGACTACCGTCTGAATGACCTTTGATTAAATAGGGCATAAATAGTATCAAATCATAACAATTCCTATACAAGATAACTTTAGAGATTTCAAGTTAAACGAGTACTTATATAATCATCACAATGAAAATTCCATAATTATACAAGTAATGTTCCAAATGGATTTCTTATATCAGGTCTGTTCAGCAAATTGTTCTCTAACAAGCACTTACACATTTATTTAAGTATCTCCATACTTTAGCTTATGATTTTTTCGTAGGGAAAAACATAATATGTGCTAGTTTATATTCTATTAATGTCTAGTTTTAATAGAACAATAACTATGAACGCTTTAGGAATAATACATAAATTCAATATAAAACTTATTACTATAATCTCATTATAATTTTATTTACAATGTATTATTTATCATATATATGTAAACATGTACAAAATAAAGAATGTCTTTAAATTATTTTGTCATTAAACTACAATTAATCCATTAGCTGTAAGACATAAACTAACAACACCTTCTTATATCAGTAGAGTCATTTAGTCAAAAGATTATCATTCTTTACGAGTATCCAAAGGATCACTACGTTAAAATTATCAACTGAAAGAAAAACTAAATGTAATCTTTACTCTGGAGATAACGTTCCTTTTCTTTCTTGTACCAAAACCTGGATATGATGCTCTATTCCAAAATAAAATTTGCTTTCACAAAGTAAATCTTCGTTACGAATTCTGTCAAGAAGCTTCAATTTGTGGAAGTGGCTTCCGTTTAAGGAATATACTGCTGTAACAATCTTCTACCACACAATGAAGGGATTATTCCATCGTATATGCTTCCTCTGAGATGGTATAAATAGTTGGTTTCGAAGCCATGACTTTCAGACCAGAAGTGTAGCTGAATTACAGGGCAAACCTCCATTGGCATGCATCCATCTTGAAGCACTTCAAAATATTGTGCATTCTTTTAGTGTGTGTCATGCCAAAGGAGATTTGCCCGGCAATATTTCTGCATTATGGCTGCACAAGGAGAAGGGTCATCCTCATTTTCTTCAGGAGTTATGACGTGATTAACTTACTGTGTGGTTTATGTCCTGATTATTTTTCATCAGTGATTTTTTGTATAGGGTTGATAATCTGAATTTCTATTATTCTCCGAACAACATTTTACTCTAGGGTTGGTATTCTTTCCGCATTCAACATATTCATGATAACGTTAAGGGACTGTGTAACAATAGTATTTACACTTTGATCAGCATCGACTAGTATAGGCATATCCATTGTTAGTTTGTAATTATTATTAGTCAGTCTTTTGCTTTACCTGCAGATAAGTTCATGGTCTGATGCTTTACAGATAATTCTTCCTGGTATACCTTAATCGTTCTTCCCTAGAGAACTTTCCCCACCATATGATGTATTTATTAACAGAAAGAAAAAGAAGCCATTTGTAGTACTTGAGAGATTTCCAGTCCAAACTATTATCATTTTCACTAGTTAATTTGAATTGGTTCAGGTGGGAGCGGGTGTATATTCGGAGATTAATTGCAGTTAAGCAGTTGAACATTGACCATGGAAACGCAGTTGATGAAGATATAGCAGCCTATACTTATGGAACTGATGGTTTAGTGCATGGACTGAATGACATTTCAACTCTAAGATAAGGCCTTCTGACTATTTCAGATATGCAAACTAGTGGGATCTGATGCACATAACGTGCTGGACTCTGAGGCCATTTCTACATGTGATGTATATATGTAAGGAGATATTGTATAGAATCTGCTGAGAAGAACTTCATATACAAAGGGACATATATTTCATCTCCTCTATAAATTTTTATGTTTGTGAATGTGAGAATTTTAGCACATCTGACGTCTATACAAATTGTTCTGTTCTAGTTGTGGAAGTCAAACAATATATAACTCGAATAAAAGAAATTACTAGATGAAAAGTGTATGACGTATAAATGTTTCCATTCATAGAGGCACTGCAATCATCATAGTCCAGTAAAGCTCACAATTATCCAAGAAATTCTAATCCAACGCTGTCTACACAAGAGAGCTTTTGATCTCCTTAATGCATATGCTTTAATCACCAAGCAAGAACCATTGAATAGCTGAGTATCCAATTTGGCCTTAAATTTTAACTGCAGAGTAGGCAACCAAGTATTCATGTAATTTTTTTTCTTGATCTTACAAGCAGGGGCATAATGTCAGATTTTCTGTGTTTATTAGACCAATGCATTGAGCAAACTAACCTAAGAATAGGTTAAAAGGGCTTAAATTTGTAATTCTCTGATCATGAGAATTGTGAGTTGAAGAAAAGAAGAGATATTTTTTTGCTTTATTTGTCACTTAGTAATTGCAAGATATTATATGAAACATTCAACAATTTCTCAAATTTGTTCAAGCTCTTTTATTTTAAGGAAGTTGTAATTCTTGAAACCCCAAGAACCATAGGGTTTTCTTTTCATTAGTTTATCAATGTCAGAAGACGTCGAATATTGTCATAGATTTAACTCAAAACTTGTGAAATTGGTCAACAGATACAAAAACAACACAAGAAGAGTAAACTTGTCACAGCCTAACAAAATTCTGGGTCAAAACTTTTGTAAACTTGCTACTGTACTCGACTGGTAGCTCGACTTCAGCCTTGTAGCTTTGTCTGAATTGTTATTCTTACGGATTTGTACTATTTACTTCCTTTTGGAATGAATTTCTTCAATTTCCCAAAAAAATTTTGCATTATAACTGCGAAATGGAGAGAAAAAAAGTTGCAGATATTAATTCTGTGTCGATTGAGCTCACTACATATCAAACAAAGTTCCTCAGTTTTCTTGGGGCAAAATATCAGGTTCTAGCAAAGGTATGCATCATCTCGAGTGAATTTGATCTCATTTTGATATTACCTTCTAAGATTTAACATTTGATACTTCAACAGCATTTAGATTGTTTAGATTGGGTTATGGTTAATAGCATCTAAAATTCTTAACATTAACGCCAAATGAGTATCTTCTGACTACTTACTGCACATAGTGTAAATGCATATGATACGAGCTCACCACAGCAACGTCAGGAGCCCTCGGACAACAGTGCAGTGATGGCTCCAGTTGGTCTACGCAGGAGTTCTTGATCACGTCGACCTTTTACACGTTACGATGATTATATTTGAGGACGATTTATTTTACTATTTTATGAGTATTGTTTTACCATTTTATTATTATTACAGTGTAATACTATATAAACCGGGAACTCTATTATTTTGAGGCATAAGAAAAATATAACTCTATCATCCTCTTAAACCTAATTCTCTTTTTTCTTCCCTTTCACCGGGACTGTCCCCCTCCCCAAGCCGGCCTTCAGCGGTGGTTGATGCTCCTTCAACCAACTCTTGATTCTGCTCTTATCAGCATATCTAGATTGTTTATGTGTTTTCGAGAAGTTGATCATCATTGGACAACTGTGATATATTAATCAACAATGGAAATTCATTCTATTGAAGATTACAGAATGCTAAGTCAGTAATACGAAGGAAGTTGCTCAAGTTGATTTTGCACACGCAACCCCTTTTTGGCCAAAAGATGATCAAACCATGACCTGGGAAAATTGCTCCGAAACAATCATCCGTTAAGGGATTGACAGTCCACAACATTAGCCACTGGTTTTCTCTGATAATGCCCGAATTTTTTATACGAGTTACCAGGAAGAAAACAAATTAGACATGCAAAGACCTACACGTACTGTGCGAAGTGTATTATATTCGGAACCATTGGCCTTGTGGAAGTAGAACTGCATGGAACGGCATGCCAATTCTCCTTTGGCGGTAAAGTAGCGAACTAGAATTGCACTATTACTCTTCACCACCCTTGTCACCTCTTTGCCCACGTACAATCACCCCCAAGGTTCGAACTAAAATTGTTTCATATCAATCATCCACTATTCGTACACAGTGGATATTCTGCCTAAGCTGATAGGTATATGCCCAGGATCGTTCCATTAAACCTTGTTCTTTCACTTATACCTTGTTCTTTCACTTATAACGTTGACATCAGGGTCCCCTATTTTCTGGATAGACGTTTCCTTTCAACTACTTTTTTCATGCACTACATATAGAGCTTAAGGAATGAAGATGACGTTTCTCTAAGCTGATTTTTTTCAATCGCATGAGCCACATTTTGTACACCCAGTGCCACAAGTAAGATAGGATTATAGGAAAACAGACCGTTTACCGTATGGAAGCACATTCTAGTGGATCTTCCTTATCTTGATGCCCATAGAACTGATGCTGTTACAAGCTGTCTTGAGTCTCCTTTCATGATCCTTTTTCCATATTCTGACAAGCAATTCCTCTCAATTACTGATCTACTAATAGTTGTTTGCCTTTTAAAATCTAATACCACACATCTCGAACAATATCTAAGGGATTTCCCTGTCTAACCTCTAACTTTCACATGGCATGACTAACATGTTCAATAAACCAAATGTTGTCACACAATACGGTATTCATGTACGGAAGATCTTACTATTCTTCGAAGAAAATGTTTACCAGTTACGAAAGTTGCAAAGGTATTGAGGCTATCGATACAACAACTAAGAAAGATAAGATACCTTTTATATGTCGATGCCAAGACATGAAATTCTTGTATGATTGCGCCTTGAGGATAATAGAATAAAACCAAAATGTTAACATAGTGAGAATGTGGACAGCTCACATATCTTTATATCATGTCGAAGTACCTCTGCATCATCCCAAAGCTTCACCCTATAAGTAGAATAATTTTAATCCCTTACAGATTAAATTTATGTTATGCAGGTCAATTACTGAACAAGTCTTCCTTGGCAGATCAGCCGCAATACGGAAAATTGGTGAGAGATTTGCCAAGGGAGATTTGCTCACCAATAAACTGCAATAGTTCTCTTCGTGTAATGATCTTACCTATCTCCTTGTATCCTCTGTCTCTTATCAACATACACATATAGTGTCACCACCAGCTCATCATGAAATATACAGAAGAATGCGAATGGTATGCATCGACATTATCTATGCCACTTTCCATGCGTTCCTGGATTACGTAATGGTACTTGCAAGCTTGTTATTCAGTGTTAAATTTTTTATCTATATATTTTTTTCTTCTGATTAGCAACAAAATTTAGGATGTCAAAAGTTAGAACAAATGGAACTTTGACAACGAACTACTTACTGAAATTGCAGTATGTTTCTTTACTATTAGAAACTTGGCGCATCTTGGTCATGCGAAAGAGAAAAAATTCTACAAATTTGATATGGACTTGAGGATCGTTACACTAATTGCTTCAAGGTTGCTAAATTGCATCTGTCAATAATTTAGAGTCTCACAGGTATATCATCAATGTTCTGTTGATGAACATTCTCAATCAGATTCTTTGATTACAACTTCTCAATGTTGGACTCATTTCAATTCCAAATTGCTTCCTTTGTAACTTTAACATCTTTCGCAATCATAATATTGTTAATTTCCAGCCAATAAAAAATCTTTACACATTATGCTTGATTTCTGATCTAGTTTACCTCTTTTAAATTCCCCTCTCACTAACTGCACTTTGTTGTTGAAGTGTATCGAACAGTTAATAGATGTTTAATTCCATCCTTTTTAAGATAGATCATAAATTGTTTAGATGTATATTCATTATCAATAATAGGTAAACAAGTAGAATTGAAGTCTAATTTAAAGCTTCTAGCAACCATCTTAACAGTAAAAAGCAATTCATCGTTTCTATTCTTCACATCACACACTCCATCATGAAAATTGAGTCCATAACCAAATTAAATAAGTTGACCAGTACTAAGGAGGTTTCAACTACTTCAGGTACAGAAAAAACATCAGTGAGCAGTTTTATATATGTTAGAATCTAAATAGTGATGTACCTCTTCCTTGCACCTTCATGTAGCTTCCATATCCAATTTTGACCTTTGATATATAGGCTCTGTCAAAGATTTTTTAACAATTCTTGGTTTGGTGTCATGCGATTGGTGTATCCTGTGTCTAGCAACCAAATTAATTTGTGTTTTGTAACTCGGTGTTGTTTGCAACTTTTACTCTATTTTGAGCCTCAATTTTGGGATTAAAATACTTTTGACAATGACCAAATTGCTTTACTTTCTGCATTGGATATTCCTCATCCAGCAGTAAAACTCATTGCGATTAGTTCTCTGGAGTATTTGCAACGAGGGAATTCTCTTTCCTTCCTTTTCCATGACTGCGACTGCGTTGTTTACACCTTCGAAGTTGCCATACTCTTCCTTTTCCTTTATTGTCATTGTTGTTGTCGTTGGAAATTGATTCAAAATAAAAAATAATATTATGTTAATTAATTAAGTTGGAGTCAAAAAGTACTATAAGTTACTTAGGATATAATATTTTATGTAGTGATTTTGTAGGTTGATAATGTTCTGATTTTCTGCATTTTAGTTTCTTTGTAACCTATGTATAGGCATTTTATTAATATACTGTGTGCAGATACATTTAAATGTTTGTACATATATATGGCATTTTATTAATTAGTTACATTTTGTATCTAGTCTCATTTTGTTGTTCTCAGATATTTTGTTAAATCTCAGTTAACATCTTAGGTGGATGCTTGGGCCATTTTGTTTGGAATTGCTCAAACGGGTCACTATTTTGTGTGCATTTCCTTATAACACATTCTGTTTAGGTCATTGAGGTATGAATATCTTACATATATGCTATCAGTACTCCTATCAAGTTTGATTTCTATATTGTTAAGATACTTGCAACCTTATTATGGACTTATAATTAAGAGATTGTTAGCTCTACTTTGACATCCTATTGTAGCCACATGTTGTTGTATATTAATCTGGGGATTTATTTCTGTTATTTATTAATGTTAGTTACAGGAGAATGATAGAATTTTGTCATTATTTTGTGGACTAGCATAATAAACATAATTTTGTACAAACCTCGATTAATTTGATTAATTTGATGTCAAGATAATTGAGCTTGTTAATTCTCTTTTTAAAGTGTCATTAGGCCTGTGTTCATGGACTTACTATGATAGGTAGGCTTGACCTATGTTTTGCAGTGCACAGGAAGCCCTACTGCTAGCCGACCTTAAATACAGTCTCCCTATTGAGAACTGTATGTGCTTTTGCTAGTTAGGGTTTAGAATAGCAGTAGTCAATCCTCTGCGTCTCTGTTATTTCGCTTCACAGAAAATAACAATGGATTCAATTATTCCACAATTTCTAGGTATTTGTCCATACAATTATTGAATCTAGTATGTTACAATTCTAGGGTTAATCAAGTGTGTTGATTAATTATAAAAATTACTCTCTAATTTCGTCTTAAATTTCCTTCAATATACACACCAAAAGATAGAATAGTTTTAAAGCTTTTATCTTGACATATTTGTTAGAGATGTTGTCTCTGATCTGGCCTAATATGTTCGCGAAATGAGACTCTACGAGACTCCAGGGTTCGCTAGATCGGTTGTCTATTTGTTCTCTATTAACTCCTTATGAGGTAGTTAACCCAACTTAGTTGAACCATCTCCACCGCTCCTGGAAGGTCTCTGCCAAATGCTTGCCGATGAAAACCTACTTTAACTGTTCTACCTCTTTTGCTTTTCTCTGTGACTGATTTGTTTGTCCAGAGAGTAGTCATTCTAAGGAAAAAAAAAGAACCAAATGCAGAATTATTACACCATTTGCTTCGGTACTGTCAAATGATTCATCTTTGGTGGACATGTATCCATATTGTTCAATACTTCAATTTATATTAACGTATATACTACTCCAAATCACACGAGGAAACGAAAATAGTAAAATCGAAGAACTTGAACAGAATTGGGAAAATACAGCAGACCCACGTAGATACTTTTACTCATATGCATGCATACACGTAGAAACATGCAACAGAACATGCCTGTGGGTCGTGCTTCGCCATTATACATATATTCTTATCTTTTCACGCCAATATTTTCAGATAAAAAGGTGAAAGGTATATGCTTATGGAAGTCTCTATCAACTTGTAATTCCAGATTGCATTGGCACCCTTCATCATCCAAAGTGAAATAAAATCTTTGAGACCCATTCTAATATGTAATGGTACGGTTACTAAATAACTAAGCAAACATAGTTTTTTTAATCAACTCACTCAAGTAACTTTTTCTAGATGGGACGGAGAGTTGATTGATTGGGGAAGCAAATATTGATCATACGTTATTGTTATATTGATCCTAAGACAATATTAAAACAAAACTTTTTAATTCAATATTGTGACAATTATGAACATTTATTGTGTACTTAAAGTTTTTTTCCTCTTAAAAAAATTTATAGCATGGTAAATTAGAGAATAGTGGCCCCATCCCATAAAAATTTGCTAATAAAAGTATCGTAGAGTTCCTATTTTAAAAATAAGCAATTAAGACATCTTGTGGGTTAACAAAAAAAAGCAATTAAATATAGAAAATCGTAATATCCCAAAATTACATAAAAGCACATTTTATATTTATTAAACATAACTTATCATAAATAATGATATTTATTATGTGACGAAAACTAAAAATTAGAGTTAATTAACTTATTACTATGAAAGAGACCAATATATTTGTTCAAACAAAGTACACGACCCAAACTAAGAAGAAGAGTCAACTTCGAAAGTAGCAACACTCTGAGACACAATATTTAGAAAAAATAAGCAATCACAATAGAGGAATCAAGAGTAAAGCATCAAACAATTCAGGAGTAAGTTCAAGCATGAGAACACCAATCTTAAGGAAGCCACTTACTGATAAAGATTTTGTAACTAATCTGAAAGTGGACCAGAAAATTTATTATGTGCTGAGAAACATTTTAAAGAGGAAGTCTTGACAGGGATCAACATTTCTTCACAGTTAATAGCAACCCCCATTAAAAAAAAATGTTGAACTCCAACATTAGAAGGCCCCACCTCCCGTGCCTTTGGAATTAATGGAGGAGGTAAATTGCGAGACGTGTCTCAATTGAATAGGGACTTGGGTTTACTCACTAATCTCACCATACAAGAGGCTCCAATCTTAAAAGTTGCTCCCAAAATTCGAACTCCCACCTTATAAATAGCCAGCATGACAAGTACTACACCACTCAAGCCTTTGCCAATTGAGCTATTCTCCGGACAGCAACCCCCGTTAAAGACTAGAGGGTTCCTAACATTCTAAGCATACTGCGAGGTAGCTTGAATGACTTTTTTTTCCACCTTCTCTGTCAAGCTTATTCATTGTACTTGATAGGCAATTGGTTAGGCGTCAGCAATCGAGTATATTTAATAGGGTAACTTTTTAATAATTGGTGTAGAATATGTGCTAGCTCATTTAAATTTTAAGCTTATTTAATAGGGCTTGAACTTGTAGTAATTTAATCGAATTAAAACTCAAATTTTATTACTATTATAATTAATCATAATTGAATATCAATTAGATTCAAATAAGATCTAATGTTTTTTATTGGTCCTTATTTATTAAATATCTTATATTTAATTTAAAGTTTCTTAAATTTTACAATTAAGTCCAACTTATTTAAAATATCTTTTTTCTTAAATATGTTGACAGTAGATATAAATTATATCATGTTTAAGATTAGATAAATTAAACTTCTTTAATTTTATTTAATTTTTTAATTAAATAATTTATATCTATAAATCAAGATTGATGTCTAGCAATGCATCATAACCATCTAAATATTAGGAATGTCAAAGTAATTTTGATTATTATTTTTATGCATGATTTTTTGTATAATTTAAGTATTTCATCATACAATATTCCAATTAGTTATGAAGTACAAAAATAATGTCTACTATATTGGAGTCTAATCATATTAGTTTTTACTAATAGTAATTGATTTTATGAATAACATTTTAAAACTGTTTTCCAAGTATTATTTCACATTGGCTAATGATTTCTTAAATTAATAATAATTAAGAATAATAAAATATTCTTCTTAATTACTTTAGGGTGATGAATTTTATATCAATCATTCAGTTACCTAGCTACTGATTAAGCTACCTTTAATAAAGATAAGTCATAAGTAGTATCAAAATATAATAATTCTTATATGTTGTAATTTGAAAATCTCAAGTTAAAAAATCACTTATATAATTATTATAATATAAATTTTTATAGACATACAAATAATATTTTAAATATAATTCTTATATCAAACTAGCTTAGTGAATTTGTTCTCTAACAAATACTCACAAGTTATTTAAGTATCTTTATAATTTAGTTTATAAGATCGACTAAAGGAAAAAAAACATAATGTGTGTTTGTCTTTTTATACTCTATTAATGTTCAATCTTAATAGAACAATGATTGAGAATAATTTAAAAATAATACTTAAATGCAATATAAATTAAATCTTATAATTATGATCTCATCGTAATTGTATTTGTAATTTGCATTTATATTATAGATTTTATGACATGCATCTAAATATGTATAAAATAAAGAATATTTTTAAATAATTATGTTACTAAAACTAATAGATTAGATGTAGGCCATAAGCCAACATATTCATGATTCGTCTGAAGTTAGGAGAGAATTTATTCATATTTTCGGTGCCGATACTCTCCAACAATATAGATTTCAACTGTATTTAACAAGTAATAATTTCTTTCAAAGTACGTTTGGACAATTATAAATTTGTGCCAACGTTTATTAAGAAGTGAAATATTCTTCTTAATGAGATATTTAATTCCAAATCCACCAACTTATTGTCATTGAACTTTTTTCTTCTTTACATCTCTAACGAAACTTCTTTCTTTTGACATTTTAAAGATGGATAAGAAGTAAATGAGAAGTTGGAATTATTCTCTCAGCTATTAAAAATTTTCTCTGTTTTTTTTTAGAGTGAATAAGTTTTTTTAAAAAGTTGACCACTTCATTCCACATTTAATACTTGAAGTAGTAATGCTTAAGGGAAGAGCAAGATAGTTTTTTTTTAATTAAAATATTATTTTTAAGCCCAACATGGCTATATACAAAGCATTACTTCTCCATTGTACTTAACAACTCTTTCAGGGATCCTGTCCTCACATATGCTATATAATCCTTATTGAGGAGCTGGCATTCAGATGAGCTTTGTGAGCACAAAGAATTTCTTTGGTCCAGCAAATGGTATTATGAACAACAACATTCTTCTCCAAAGCTTGGCCTCTGAAAATTATAATTCCTTTCTCTCTAATGTGAAAAAATACGGTAATTGAGTGAAGTTGTAAGGGAGTAGCTATCTTTCCCTACTCTCTAAGTTGTCTCTGATGCTGACTGACAAAGAGTACACAGTCCATCATTAGGTGTATGGATTCTGTCTTCGGTGGCCAGTCTGTGCTTAGCTGCATTCTAGGAATAAATGAGGTTTTAGGCTTTAAAGATTTTTTCCATAGCTTAAAGTAAGAGGAATTGGTGATGATGTAAGAGCTGTCAGCTAGCCAGCCATATAGGTTTGTCATCCTCCCTCATACAAGGTTGATAATTAGGAAAGTAAGGATTCAATCTACTAGCACTTCTGACTTCACAGCCCCGGTTACCAGCTTGTGTAACTGTATTAACTCTGGGTTTGAGAGGTATTCTTGGTTTTTAACTGAGTTAAAGGATACCTCTTAATTTTCATGCGAGGATTTTTCCAAGTCGCTGGGAATAGCAAGATAGTTGACAGAAAGGGAACTATTTTGCAGCCAATAGTATTTGTTAAACTTCATTAAGCAATTTGTTAATTTTCTGAAAAGTTCAGCTACCGTACTGAAGCATATAGTAAATATATGTAGAGAGTAACAGCCAGCATAACAACTTTAAAATTATACAAGTGGTAATTATGTCGCGATATTAAAATATGATTGCAAAAACTATTAGAGTCTGATTTCACTACAAGAAAGTAGAACTAGTTCTTTCGCTTATGAGAGCATGAATTTTGGTGGATGTAAAAGGTAACAGATGCATGTATATATATCCATTTTCGAATAAATTACAAAAAAGTGTATTTGGAGATACAAGATGCAGTTCGACTCAGTAACGATATGTCATGGATTGACAACTGATACACAATATAGTACTTGCAGATTGGTTAGAATTACCTACCTTTTCATGATTCAGTTTCACAGAGGGAATTTCCTTTAGCTGCTCCATGCAACATCGAGGTTTTTTCCAGACACACAAGAAGCATGCATGCTAATTAACGTTCTGTTGAACAACATAGAATGGAACTACGTAGAGATTGCTAGTCCTTCTTGATGCACCATGTAAGCTCAAAGTAAACAATCATATGGATTACCTGCTAAATCATGGAACGCGTTAAACTTCACAGCGAGAGAGATATAAGACGACTTCCATGCATTTCAATAACCCAAAATATTTTGACAACCTGACAGAAATATAAATTGAGTAGGTGGTTGTGTGATTGAATTGCAGGGCAATTCTCCTTTGGCAAAGTACGGAATCAGCTTTGTAATAATATTTGCGTGTATTCTCTTTGCCAAAGTAGAGTCGCCCCGTAATTCATTAACCACACTATTGCCTTTGTTTTCACAAACACACAGCTTCTTGAGTATGCTACAGTGAGAGTAGTAAAATCCTTTTTATAGAGCATGATTCGCACCTGATATTGGATATGCCAAAGAGGAGAAATAGCATATGCCAGTACAATTCGCTCTAGAAAATGTTCTCTTTCCCAGTCATGGCTTTATGGTCCCTATATTACTTCGCTATCAACACCATGGTCCACTAGTCACCATCGTCATTCTGCTGTTTCTTTTCAAGCACTGCATATATACCCCTTTTCTCAAGTCAAATATACTAAAGATATTTACGTGTATATCATGATTCAAACATGTAATGGATCTGGTAACTTGCCACGCCTTTTACCATCTAATTTATTGCTGTTATTTGATCTTTAGTTTCTAGACTTAACGGAGAGTGAAAGGCACTGCCTGTCTATATTTATTATGTACATATATAATATCCATTAGGGAATTGTAGGTTGTTGTACATGTTAACCACCCTCAACATGCAAGATGAATATCATAACATTATCTCCAAATTAGAAAGCATTCGTATGCATGTCCAAGACAACATTATGATTTGTCATGTTATTAAGATTTGTTTCAGGCTTTAATTAGAGTATAACTAAATTGTAAAAAGAAATGGAATACAAATCTCGTAATATTCCTCTCCCCTTAAAGCCGATTTCTTTTGCATGTGATGCAATCTCTCTTTATATAAACCTTTTAACGACAAAGTTTGGAGAGAACCATTATTGATGAGAAAAAAGAAAACTAATACTGAAAGCATGTCCTAAAAGAATAAGAGTGACAAAGAAAAGCAAATGAATGAAAGGAAACCGAACAGCATACTACAAGATCTCTCGAATGTGCTCTCTTTCTTTCATTTGTTTACCATTGTCCTTAAGGATATCCGAAACGATCATCTCTGGTTAAAGGCGTTGCACCATAAACGTTACTGAAATAATACTCGTTAACCCTGAGAGATAATAATAATAACTTATTTAGACCTTTTGTGAAATGTTAATGTGAAAATCATACATTTAACTAATGTTTGAACAAAATCAATTTTAAGATTAATTCACATTACCTAGTTATGGCATCACAATTCTAAATTGATGACCCATATACTAAATACTGCAAAAACTTAACTTTTTTAGGATCTAAAGTTCTATCATTACTATTTTAAAAACATTAAGATGTAACATAATGTTATAGATAATAGTAAAGATTAACTTAGACTTTTTAGAAAAAGTTGGGGAACAAGTTGTACGTTTTGCTCCAAATTATTTATCAAATTAAGAAATTTTATTTATTTATAATAAATAACATAAAGCTCAAATTTATAATCAAACTCCTTTGCCACTGTTTCTTTAAAGAAGTTTCAAAATTAAAAAAATCTCAAATAAAAATAAGTATATTGTTTGGAAATTAAGGTAGGATACAATCCTAAGCACAAAAATATGAAACTTTTTATTTGATTTCTTGAAATTTAATATCGCTTTAAATTCTTTAACATGGTTTATGCACGAACATAATAAACTACAAACTTAAATCGTACATTGTTATGAAGCTTGATTATTTTCTTATAATTTTGTGAAACTAGCTTATCGTAACCATCATAGCTGCACATGTGTCCAGTGTTTCACTGTGTCTAAACGAACAAATTGAAAAAATTCTAAAAGTGGTATAGAGAGGGGTAAATAAGAAGTATTAGCTAATTTAGAGTTTATACCTTTTTATAACAGGACTTAGATCTTTAATTTACTAATTTAGTTGAAACATAATTCTAATATCAATTAGCCTTTAAATAGAATTATAATTAATTCTGATTAAATGTCAATTGAATCTAAATAAGATCAAATATTTCATATTGATCCTTATTTATTAAACATATCATATTTAAACTTTAAAGTTTCTCAAACTTTATAATCAAGTCTAATTTGATTAAATTATCTTTTTCTCTCTCCAATCATTCTTTGTGTATGATCCATTAGTTCCTGAATATGTTGACAATGGATATGAATTATAATCATAAATCGTATTTAAGATTAGATAAATTAAACTCCTTAAGTTTATCTTAATTTTCGAATTAAACATTTTATATCCAAAAGAGCAAGATTGATACCTAAAAGCACATTACGACTACCCAAATATTAGGAATGCTAAAATGATTTTGACTAATTATTTTTTGTAATTTCTTGTATATTTAAATTTTTTCATCACATAATGTTTCAACTAAAAATAGAGTATGATCTACTCTTGAATATAATCATATTAGTTCTCCATGATTAGTAATTTATTCTCTTAATGATATATAAAAATTATTTTTAATGTGTCATTCCACCTTGGCCAAGGATTTTTCTAGTCAATACTAATTAAGAGCAACATAACATTATTTCTAATCACTCTAAGATGATTAATCCTACATTGATTACTTAATTACCTCCATATAGTTTATGCTATATCTAATGACAAGCTACCATTGATAAAGATAGGTCATAAATAATATTAAAATATAGCAATCCCTATAAGATATACTTTGAGGATCTCATATTAAAAGATCACTAATACAATTATGATAATGATAATTTTTATAAAAATATAAGTAATGTTTCAAATGACATTATCATATTTAGCTTACCAAACTTGTTCTCTAACAAATACATATATATTTATTTAAGTATCTTTATACTCTAGTTTATGAAATCAACTACTTTCATTATAAGGAAGAAATATAACACATGCTAGATAACATGAAACTTTTTATTGTATAATATCTTAAAATCTAGCCTCTCTACTCTGTAAGGGTAAGGTTACGTACTATCAGACCTTCACAGACCTCACTTTGATGTGGGATTTCAGACTAGATGTGATGATGATGATGATGATGATGAATATCTTAAAATCTAGATCACTTTAAATTCTATAACACAATTGATGCATGAACATAATAAAATATAAACATAAGTTGTACCATATTGTATCGCTTGATCCTTTTTGTTGTAGTTTGTCCATAATCAATTCCTAAAAGTGGCTCATCACAATCACTATAGCTATACATCAGCCTCTAACAATATCTACATAAATAAGTTGAGAAAACTCTATAAGTGGTATAGAAAAGGAGCAGCAAGAAGTACTAACTCTTTTAACTTATACCTATTTATAATAAGACCTAGACCTTTTGGTAATTTATTTGAAATATAATTCTAGTTTCAATTAATCTTTAGTTAAAATTATATTTAAATATAATTAAATATCAATGGGGACCAAATGAGATCCAATATCTCATATTGATCTTTATTTGTTAAATATCTCATATTTACCATTTAATTTTTTTAATATTTACAATTAAGTGCAATTTGATTAATTTATCTTTTTATTTCTTTAACTGATTTTTGTATGTGACCGATTGGGTTCTAAAACATATTGGAAATAGGTATAAATTATAACCCTAAATCGTATTTAGGATTAGATAAATTAAACTCCTTCAATTTATCTTTAATTCTTTAATTAAGCATTTTATAGTCATAGTTTAAGATTTATGTCTAGCAACCCATCATTACCATTTAAGTGTTAGGAATGTCAAAGTGATTTGACTAACCTTTTCATGCATGATTTTTTTTTATATATAATTCAATCATTTTATCACAAAATGTTTCAATTAAATATAGAGTATGAAATTAATGTCTACTCTACTTGAATCTAATCATATTAATTCTCTACCATTAGTAATTGATTTTATTAATAACATTTGAAAACTATTTCCAAAATATCATTTTACCTTAGCTAAGGATTTCTTTAATCAATACCAATTGAGAAGAAAGGAAAATTCTCCCTAATCAATTTAAGATGATAGATCCTATATTGATCACTCGACTAACTCCATATAGTTCATATTATATTCAATGACTACCGATTAAGTTATCCTTAAACAAGATAGGTCATAAGTATTATCAAAACATAACGATTCTTATATGAGATACTTTGGAGATCTCAAGTCAAAAAATTAATTATATAATCATCATAATAAAATTTTTCATAGACATATAAGTAATGTTTCAAATTGAAATTTTTATGTCGAGTCAATTTTGTAAACTTGTTCTCTGAAAAGAACCCATGTGTTTACTTAAGTATCTTCATACTTTAGTTTATATACTTCCTTCATAAGGAAGAAACATAATGTATGCTAGTCTTTGCACTCTATTAAAGTCCAATCTCAATAGAAAAATGACCATTGAATAATTTAGAGATAATACATAAATACAATATAAATCTTATAATTATGATCTCATTACAATTTTATTTGCAATGCACATTTATCCTATTTATTTTATCTTAGACATTAGTTAATTAAACAAAAATGTATAAGATAAAGAATGCCTTTAAATAATTATATCACAAAACTATAACCAATTAATTGGCTGTAAGGCATAAACCAACACAAATGATACCAAAGTTATAAATTAAAAAGTGAAATAGGAAAAGAAAGTTGCCATAGACTATAGTCGTAACCATAATAAAAGCATTGACAAAGTAGGTAGTGTAGTCAAAAGGTGTAGACATGAAAGTTATACTCTTTTTAGGGCCTATTAAATAAACATAAATATCTTAATAGTGTGAAGTTTGGAAGAGGTATTGACTAAATGGTTGAAATAAGAGGTAATTGTTTGGAAATTAATCATGATCAAATTAAGAATGTTAATTTTTTATAATTTCTCGAAAGATCACTTTAATATAATAACTTGAAATAAGAATTAAGAATAAAAGGGTTAAACACAAATATGATTTGAGTATTATGCAAACATTTTTCTTCTTCAATGAAATTGTTCAACCTTTAATAATATCCATAGAGTAAAAGAAAAGAACATAAATTTTAAGAAGATTGATATGAGTGTTGGCTCTGTTAATATCTTTTCCTTTTAGTAGAGAAAGATAACAGTTTCTTTTAAAATCTACTTAAAGTTAAATTATAACTCTTGTTATAATTAGAGTTTAATTTTAATAAAATCAAATATCACATATTTGATCCTTGAAGTTTCTTAAACTTCATTCTTGATTTCACCTTAGTTAATTTCTCTCTTTAATTGTTCCATATATTACTCCCTAGTTTCATAATATGTTGGTAATAATTATAAATTTAATTAGTAATTCATAATTATAATCAGATCCATTAAATCTCCTTTTAATTTATTTTTAATTATCTAATTGGACAATTTATAACCATAGATCACGATTAATGTCTAACAACATATTATGATCACCTAAATATTATGAATGCCAAAGTAGTTTAACTTAATTTACTTATAATTTAATCATTTTATCATCTTATGTTCCAGTTGGATAAATTATGAAATAATTGTTCATTTATTTAAATTCAATCATATTCATCTAGCTAGTTAGAAATCAATTTATAAATGATATTTGAAAAAAATTTTAAATTTTATTTCTCCTACCAAAAAGTTCCTAGATCATTTTAAATCAAGAATATTAGAATTTTATCCCCAATTTCTTTAGGTTAACGAATTCTTTATCAACTTACTCAATTATCTCTATATAATTTATACTATATCTAAGTACTATCGATTAAGTTACTCCAAATAGAATATATCATAGTAGCATCAACATATGATAATTTTCATATGAAATACTTTGGTAATCTAAGGTGTAAGGATTTATATGACTATCATAACAAGGACATCTGTAAAAAAAAAAGTAATGTTTCATTTTGAATCTTCATAATCAGGTCAATTCAATTAACTTATTTTCTAATAAGTACAAATAAAATTATTTAAGTATCTTCATACTTTAATCTATGAGATCGATTAATTTTTTTATAAGAAAGAATATAATATATTCTAGTTTTACAATTCCATTATATCATGTCTTAATAAAACTATAACTTGGAATAATACCTAGTCTAGTTGAATCTCATAATTAAGATTTCGTATTAATTTTAATTACATATTGATTATTCTAAGAATTTTATCTTTAGCAATAAGCGCTAAATATGATCAACAAAATCTATAAAGATAAAGAATATTTTATTGAATACATTAATAATGTCATAAATTAATTGCATATCTAGCTACAAAGGCATAAACTAACAATCTTTCACTTGCACTAAGTAAATCACCGACGTATCTGATACCATATCCATCTTTATTTTAATCATAAATCTTTTGAGACAATAACTTAATGAGAAGGTTGGCAAAATTGTCTTTAGTGGGTATTTTCTCTAATATAATGTCTTTCTACTCCATTATCTCCCTAATTAAGTGAAAATTTTTGAGTACGTAGATTATTAAAGAGACCTAGGTTCTTTTACATGTATTATCACATTACAACTCTATTGAATCAATAATAATAGGAACTATTCCTTTGCTGTCTCAAAAACTAATAGGTATTTTACCTCAATCATATAATAAAAAAATGCTTAGTTGTTTAAAAATCTTTTACCTTATTGCACCATCATTTAGTGAAAGTTGATTGTGATATGTTATTGTCATGATTAAACTGAAACCTACCATCTAAACATCCTTGAACTATTAATTCAAATCCTTTATAGACCAAGAAAATATATTTAGTTTTTTTCAAGTACTTTGAGTTTTTTTTAGCAACCATCTAGTGATCATCATTGGGATTGACATAAAATGTACTTGTTATGCTCAAATAATAAATAACATACGATCTTATACATAGCATCATATAAATGATGGATCTAATAGCTAAAGCAAATGGAATAAAAATTGACTATATCTCTTTCTTTTTGTGTCTTTGAACATATACTCTTCAATAGAGAAATATCATATAATATAGGTAAGAGTCGTTTCTTAGAATTTTTAATGCTAAAACTTTTAACATATTGTTTATATATAAGGATTGAGATAAACTAAGCAATCTCTTTTTTCTTCTTTGTAGATCTTTATTCCTAGAATATATGTTGATTTTTCCATATCCTTTAAAGAGGAACTCTTAGATAGCCAAATCCTTGTAGAACAGAGCATCGATATATCATTTCACATTAGTAATAAGTCATCCATATATAACACTAAGAAGTTGACTCCACTCCCACTAACCTTTTTATGGACTCAAGGTTTATCTATATTTTTTATAAATTCAAACTCTTTGATTATCTCATCAAATGTATATGGTTATAGTTAATAAGATCTTTAAAGAATTAAGCATTTCCACTAGTAAAAATATTTCGTCAAAATCAACTCCTTATTTTTTATAACCTTCAGCCACTAACTTTGCTTTATACGTGTGTACCTTACTATCCAGATAAATTTTTCTCTTAAAAACTCACTTGTATCTAATATGTACAATCTCATCATTTGCATTCACTAAAGTCCATATTTAGTTAGCAGACATGGATTCCATTTTAGACCTTATGGATTCATATCATTTTAAAGAATCAATGTCAAACATTATTTCTTTAAAATAATAGGCACGACATCTATAGGCAATACATTCCTTTAGAGGACAATATATCCTATTAGTGTTAAGGACTATACATTTCTTAAAACCTTAGTTGTACTTCATATGTATCAACTTAAGGCTCTTGTTCCATCTGAATGTGCATTTGTGATTCTTTAACTTCTTGAAGTTCTATCTTACTACTATTACTTGTCTTGAGAATGAATTCTCTATCTAGGAACATAGTATATCTTGAGAGAAGTATATTTTGCTCAAAAGTTTGACAAAACTAATATATGATACTCTCTTTTAAGTACCTCACAAATTTATAGTTATCTAATTTAACTTAAAACTTATAAGGTTTTACACAATTCATATAAGCATCATAACCTAAAATCTTTATGTATGACAATTTTTGTCTACTACCATTCATATCTTATATGAAGTTTTTTAACCGATTTGGGTGAAACATTATTTAGAAGGTTTGCATAACTCATTCAGTAGTTTTAAAGGCTTATCCTCAAAAAGAAATAGAAAGGTTTGCATGACTCATTATAGAATGTATGATATCTAATAGAATATATTTTCTCCTCTTAGACATTCAATTATGTTTTGAAGTTCTAAGTAGAGTTTATTTTGAGAAAATCTTATTATCTTTTAAATAATTAAGAAAGTTATGATCTAATTACTCTTTTCCTCGATCAGATCTAAGTTCCTTAATAATTTTATCAATTTATTTCTCAACCTTAAGTCTCAATTCTTTAAACCTTTCAAATGATACAAAATTTTGTTTCATTAAATACACATCACTATATTTGTAATGATCATCTATAAATATAATAAACTATAAGTACCTGACTGTAATGCAAGTAGACATAAGGCCACATATATAACAAAGAATAATCTCTAGTAACTTACTGGTACATTATTCCTTTCTACTAAAGGGTAGTCTGATTGTTTAAGCTAACAAAAAAAATTCATAAGTTTTATTTGATTTCCAATCAAAAGGATCCAGATATCCTTCATTATGTATGATTTTAATTTTATTGGTATAGCTTAACCTATAATCCTATAAATAAGATACATTTTAGTCATTTAATTTTCATTTCTTACTATTTATGTTAATGATTGACCTTTAAAAATCTAACTCATATAAATCATTTGTAAGCAGCCTAGACTATAATAGATATCATCTTTGTAAAAAGAACAAGTTTTGTCTCTAATAATAAAGACAAATCCATTCATATAAAAGTAAGAAATGGAAATACCTTTTATCGTAATAATTGTAATATAATAATAGTTATTTAGTTCTAGTCTAAGGTCTAAAGTACAAGTTCATATAGCTAATGCAACAACCCTTTCTTAATTGCCAACTTCCAGGTCCACTTCGCTTTTCCTTAATGACCAACTCCTTGTTAGCATCTTCACATTATTATAAATGTAAGATCTTCATCTAATATCCAATACTCAAAACTATGGAATAGAAGTAGAAACCTTAATTTGAATCATAGACATACCTAAATATGAAGTTATCTTAAGTTTCTTATCTTTTAAGCTAGCAAAAATAGTTTTATAATTCCTTTTCTAGTATATATTGATTGCATAGTGAAAATAAGTGCCTGTGTTATTGTTCTTCTTAAACTACATTCGTTGGCTTTTATACTTTAGTAGAAGTATTTTGTTTCTTGCTCTTGATTGCTTTTTCTTGCTCCTTGAAAGAATTCTTAAAAAAACATAATGGGTTCCTTCTTAAGGCTCCCTTTTATATCCTTAAGCACACTCAATAATTTTGGTAATGTCACATGCTTTTCATTCATGTTATTCAAGGTAAAATATGAAAAGCTCGGGTAAGAGATTGTAAAAAATAAATTAATGCTTAACTCATGGTATATAACAAAACCCAATTGGCCTAATTTTTTAACATAGTCAATCATCTTCAATACATATACCCTAGTATAGATCCTTTCTATTATCTTATACTGATAACATGCTCTTGAAGTTACCTTTGCTCCCTACTTTGTGCACTAAATAACTCCTTGAGAGCTTATAATATGAGCATCCATGGTGCTCCTTAGAGACAAATTACTACTCATTTTATCTAAAAATCAAAATTAAATAAAAGAGAGAATATTAGTTTAAGGCATAAATCCTAATAAAATATTTGATTATTCTCACTATTTTAAACATAAAACCCCTTACTATTATAAAAAGATTATTTTAACATCTCTAGTGGGTTAGGATCCTATTCAAACTTAGTTAATCTTGAGTTTGCTTAAAACTCTAAACTTAAATTAGGTAGATAATATCCTTACCAATTACATCTCACATGACTCTAAATTTATTAGGTGACAATTCTTTGTCAAAATATATCTTATATATTATTTCTAGCTCTACCTCTAAATTCATATGATTATAATTTTTCTCATTTACATTGAGCAAATTTAGTTAAGTTTTGTCAATTTAAGATAAAATATATTCAAATTAAAAGAGTCTTCGGTTTGTTCAACAACTCTTACAACAAACATAACTCTCCTTTTATATATAAATAATTGAAGGCAACAATGTATACTTAATGTTTAAAAGATGAGTTTAAAATTTTAAAATTCTAAGTATCATCATAATTCATATAATCTTAATGCTATATTAATTTATATCAAGTATAATCTAATTATAAAAGATAATCCTTTAAAACTTTGCTTGATTCTAATTATTTATTTGATAACTAATTTAATTTAATAATTTAAATATTAACACAAAATTATATTCCATAAGAATTACTAATAAAAATTCAAACCTTTAAAATAAAATTTAATCAATTACAAAACAAATTTCTAGATTTAAAAGACATTAAAACTAATTTGATTTTAATATATTTAATAAAATAGTTTAATTAAAAATGAAGGCTCTTTTGAAAATAAAAATAAAAGGAGGATTATCTATTGCATGCACCTTTTAGAAGACACGTACGCTGTATCTGCCTCAGTCAACATGTCAGGCACACACCCCTAATTTTCTACAATTAAAGTTATTGTTTCCTGTTGCCATTGTTGCGTCTCTTCTCTAATAATTTCTGCTTTGTTCACAGGTGTTGATGGTTTTATTTATCTTCTTTGTCGCACTTATGCTATTGGTAGCTTATCCATTGTTGCCATCACCCTACCATTGGACTCATCACCAGCTGCGGAAGTGGCTTCGCCAGTGACAAGGTAGTTACTAATATTTTATAGGCCTGAAACAAAGTAAAAAGTAGAGCTTTAATGAATTAAAAAATACAAAAATGTAAAATTTAAAAGCACATTTTTATTACTAAAATTTAATATCCAAATATTAGTGACTCAAGTCATAAGTCTACATGTTCAGTAACATACCAAATGATCATAACATCTAATAATATCTTACAAATGTCAACATCAATAAAATCATTAAAAATAGTAGTAACGACAACAACCGAATAGCAATATTAGATTACGAAACAATAAGAGAAATGCACTAATAAGCAGACAGATGATCATGAAAAATAATTTCTCTGCAAATTTCTATGTGCAAAATCATTAATAATAATATGAAGATCAATATTGTTCAAAATATTCTTCTAGATAGCTAAATCATTCATCCTTTTTTGTGACATTGATGACCTCAAGTAGGTTTTTAATAATTTTAACTTTAAAAAACTTCTCTCAATTGATGCTACACTCATAAATGTAGTCAATAGAATTCAATAAACAACTGAAATATTTGCATAGCAATCTACAGCTTTAACAAACACAAGCAATGTTTTATTCAGAATTTTCATAATTAGGTCAGTTTAATGAATTTATTCTTTAAAAGCATCTATACATTTATTTAAGTATCTTAAAGGTTTAATTTATAAGGCTAATTACCTCTTTGTTTAATAAAAAAGAAGTATAATGCGTTCTAGTTTTAAATTTTTATTAATATATTGTCTTAATAAAATCACGACTAAGAATAATTTGAGAATAATATATAAATATAATTTGAATTACATAATAATTAAATATTAATCACTAAATATACTAAATAAAATACATAAAAATTATTTTTATTAATAATATTATATATTAACTGCTACCTACAGATTCACTATAAAGACTTAAAATACTATTTAAAATAATGTTATATAGTAAAGACTTGTCTTAAAAGTTTTCACCTTTCTATAGAGAACAAAATTTTCCTCTACACCTTAACTAAAGTTGAAACATCAAAGAAATGCCACCTGGAGATCGATTGATAAGAACAAACTCACTTAGACCGTGAAGATATTTTGTTCATTAATGGGACGTCAAGAGTTTGGCATTCATAAGGACATGTACGGTTTTTTAGATTAACCTTAGCATGTAGACTATTTAGGTTATAGACTATTTCGACCATTAAACACAACTACGTATGATTTCATATTATACATGTCATGATCTTATATCGCTTACGTGCCGAATAATATAGTATGTGCCAAAATGCCGCCCACGCAGCTTCAAATCATTCACATGAAAGAGATAACATGAATAGTACTAGCAGAATAAAATCTACAGGACCACATTTCAAGTTCTTGACTACTTGCATTACAGGGGTTGGATGTGCTCCGAATATGCTTTTTGCATGGAAAAGTAACACTTTTCTCATCGTCTATATATGTGTATTTAGGCCGAGAGACTGTTCATCAGTCGACCAGAGGTCTCGAGTGTATAGTTGCATTACTGGGCAATTACTCCTTTGGCAGTTGCCTATTTCTGACTTGTATTAATTAGTTTATCCAGGTTAAGAAGTAAGCTGACTGCCAAAGGAGATTTGCCCCGTAATTTAGCTCTACAATTTATTGCTTTGAGCCATCATAATGGACCTATCATTGCAGCGACCAATAAAGGTAACAGCATCCTTGGAAACATATTTAATTTTCTAGCAAACATTTGTCGCATACTCGTGTTCTATTTTTTTTGGGAGAACGAAAAGCTTCATGTACTAGATCATTTCTGTCCGCAATCTCTTTGATTACAGTCTTATCTTTGCCAAATGTCAAGTTATTTTCTTTACTTATATTTTGCTCATCCTCTAATCTTTTGTTTTTCGTTTTGTTTCAAAAGATCTGCTATACTATATCATCCTCCTAATAATTGCCATTGAAGATATCTATGGGACAAACCAGCACAAAAGCCCACAATAGTACTAACACCAGAAAGTTCAGGCTTAAGTTACGAGAAGTAAGCCGGCTACCCCGCATTTCCTCCAGATTACTTTTGAGATTCCTTTCTTATAAAAACAGGTCGTATATGTAAATGATCCTTCATCCTATTTTGTTTGAGAAGACTTGAGACCTAAAAAATATTTGAACTACATAACTAAAAGAGAAATCTTAATGTGCTCCTCAATTAAATCCCAAGATGTGATAATTTAAAAATAGAGTCAATTATATCCAACATAATTATGATTTTTATTGATTCATCAAAAGTATTTTAATTTTAATTTTTCAATATTAAATGACACTACTTTTAGGAGTTTATATAGGTCTATCAATGTTACTAATTTTTGTTGATCGTTGTTGAAATATCATTATATCTGATTTTTTAATATTAAAATCTTATTGATTTATATTCAAAATAACCTATATATCTCTAATTTAAGTACATATGTTTTCTTTCTAATTTTTTTCTCTTTTTTTATGCATTTTTATTGTTAATATCTCAATTGGAGGTGGAAACAATTGAAGTATCATATAATAATGAGAATAAAGAAGTACAACTAAAATTCTTAGTACCATAAAATACTTTCTTGTTAATCACGAGAGATTAAATTTTCACCAAATCAAATTAGATACAAAATGAAGTAATAAATAATTTTGTTAATCTCTTTTCTAATTTTGTTTATTCTCTATTTATAATTGGAATATATCCTATATCCGACTATTTGGGGAAAAATATCCTTTTTCTCAACCGATCATTCTCTTTATATACATTCATATGTTTTATATATTAATTATTTTTTAAATTTCATCATAGCGAGAAAATAAAAATTACTTCAGCAAAAAAATCGAGAATTTGGTGAAAATTTAGTCAAAATCAAGGAAATTGAAGCTTCAACTAAAAATATGGACACAAATGTTGCTTACTGTTGAGATGAGAAGGTACCGTATCCTAGAATCTTGAAGATAATAGGTGCAAAAATAAAGGAAGTTGATACCTATGACAAATGGAAGGAGGATGATCTTTATATGGACCACATTAATGTGACTGGTTCTTGATAATCCCAAAACAGTTGCATAAAATGAGAAGATATATTTCTAAGATTTTGAATTTGAAAAGATCTTTGTATTTAAATTTGTGGAATTTGTTTCCCATTTTAGCATAGGGCTTTACCTTCCTCCTTTCCTATAAATAGCAGAACTTTTCACTAGTTTAGGTATCTTTTTAGCTTTACTTAATTTTCATCTACTCTTCATTTTGTTGTTTTTGTTTCAAGCCATGAGTGGCTAAAATCTTTGTTATGGCAAGATTATCAAAGTTTGATTCAATAAAATTGTGAGAATTGTTCTTCAATTGTTTTATCTCTTCTTGAATGTTTGAATATTTCGGTATTCTTGATATTTTATTTGGTTTAAATATTGGAGTCTTATTTATATCAAATAAATACTTTTATTTGGATCTTTAAACCTATTCATGTTTATTAGATCCAATAAAGTAGAAATCCAATGCAATTGATGAAATTAAATTGTTGAAATTGCATTTGTGAAAATATTTAATTCACCTTAAATAATTCAATCCAGTATTATTGGATAAAAATGGTGACTTTCTAATCTTTAAAGCTGTTTACAATCTAAATCCTAAAAGCTAATTTGGGACTGATTGACAAACAAGATTTATTTATGGATCAATTCCCATCTAAATTACAATTAAGGAAAAAATAGAATACTAGAACTTATTAATACTCATAACCATTTCATTTGAGAAGGAAATTTATATTTCCTTTCGATGATCAATTAAATGGAATTAAAATTGAGATATATCTTGGTTGGAATTTTCTTATCAATTCCTTCATATTATAAGTTTTGCAGTTGTCTTATTTTTTATTATTAAGTCATTTAATCACAAAACCTCCTTTTTATTTACTGTTTTAGAATTCAGATTATATAAACAGTCTCTGTGGATTTCGACCCTACTCGCTATTTCCACAAAATTTAAGTTTTCAAGAGTAGGAAATAATTTTTGTTGGTTTTAACTCCTAACAAGAAACTTTTCTTTTTCTTAATTTTTAAATTTCAATATAAATGCTCTCTGTCTTTCATCGATTCAAAAAGTTATACAATACCATGTTATTTATATAGTCTTATAAAATTTATAGTCAAATGAATAAAATCTTGTAGCTAAATGTTTTATTATAATACAAATTATGTAGGCCCACATTTCTATAATCTTGTAGCTAAATGTTTTATTAAAATACAAATTATGTATGCCCACATTTCTATAATATAAGTTACTTATAGTAATTATAAATCTTATTAAATTAATTACTAGGAAAAAATATTAGGTAAATAATGCAAAACTATGGGTAATTGATCGTGGTTGACAGATTCTATTAATATTCTTTTTACTATATTATTTACAACAAACATTAGAAATAACTTCAGAATATCATATAGTATTGCTATTCTAGATAAATGACTCATTTTATAAGTATTTATTTATTTTTATTTTATTATTATGTTTTATGTCTATTTTCATTTTCATTTTTAATTAGTATTAGTTTATTATTTTTTTCATGTGTGGATCTATCAGAAATAACTTCTTTATTAGTTAAGAGTAAGATTGCGTATAAATCTTAAGTTTCAGTGAGACTTTTGCTGAATTATTGTTGTTGTTATTGTTTTAAAGATGAATATATTTTCATACTAATTCGAAGTCTTTAACTACCAATTTGGTATAATAATATCATATGCTAGATAATTCACATCTGCCGAAAAGTTAATATTTTACAACATTAATTACTAATTACTTATTAACAACATAAGTCACTGTTTCCATAATTAGATTAATTGTCTCTATGGTTAATAACTTTTCTTTTGTGAATTTTCAAGTATATTAGTCATCAAATTGTAATTTGTAATAAAGTTTTGGTGTAAAATTATTATTCATCATAAACAATAAATTATTGTGGTGAAATAACCTAACTATATATGTATTTGCAGCTAATATTAATAGTGACTAAAAAGATGTTTTACCATATGTCATGGTATCAATTGCGTATTAATCTCAAATATATTATGCGTAATTTTACTAAAATTATTTTATTTAATAGTTAAAATAATAATTTATTATAATGTCATACTAAAATTATTTTATTGAATAGTTAAAATAGTAATTTATTATAATGACATTAAACTAGGGAAAGGAAGGTGATTCAAACACCAGTTTACTCTCGACTATATTCCCTTGATAACCAATAGGTAATTTTTGAAAACCTATTTGTTTGCCTACTAACTTCCTAGAGTTTAAACTATGCAAGATAGAAGCTTCTTGAAGATTAAACTATAATAATGGATTTAAGATGTATGTAAATTTTAGGAAAACTACATTAGAGCACACCTCTGCAGTTTTTAACACAATAATTCAACTAAACGAGCCAAAATTACGTGCATATGTGTGAGGAGAGCTAAATACCATAGAAATATACAAGCAAGCATGTTTCATTATTCTATCTTTAAAAAGCAAATTAGACAAAGACCATTCATATGTAAATAGCAAATTTGAGCCAAATTCACACAATCAATCATCAATTGTTTACATGCAAAAAAAGAAGATAAGGAGAGAGGAGTAAGTAATAAGGAAAGTTTGTGATAGCAAACCTCACTCTAACCTCTCTAAAGTCAGCTCCAACCTAGTTACTTTTGAAAAATATTTGTAAAGGGAATTTTCTCCTTTACAAGTCTAGTATAGGTTTTTTTTCTCCCCCTTTTGAAAATAGAACCAACCGTTGTTCCAAAACAGCCTGTTGACTAATTCAATTTTTATTATCACCTCCTTAACATATGTTCCATTTTTTGTTGTTATTGTTTAGGGATATTATATGTTAGTGTCTTATTTGTAAGGACCAAATGTCTGCATATAATGTCAATGTGTTGAAGTTTCTGTGTGTGAATAAAAATGAAATTCATTCTCCACTCAAAGTATATTTTCTCTATATCATTCCTCACCTATTGTTCATTCTTAGTGCCTCGCCCAGTTGTCTCTCATAAACTGATCTTAATTAGTTTTCTCGATTCTTTAGCCCTCAACCTCTGATACGATTCTAGGAAGAAGTAGGAAGGAGGGGAAGGAATTTAGGGAGAGGAGGAAGAACAAGAGAGGGATTGAGAGAGAGAGAGAGAGAGCAAATAAATTTCTTGTAATCTCCCCTTTCTTCATTCTTCATTCATCAACGTATAAAGCAAATTTGTAACAAACTCAACAGGTGGCATCACAGCTCACCAATAGAAAGAATACTTTATGAGCCAAAATAGTTATAGTCTAGATTGCCTACTATAGGAAACTACAACCTTCAATTGTAATAATGAAATTCAGTGGGGGTGTGTTTCTCGCAGGTGCTCTTCCTTAGGTGTTGGTTAACAGTGTGTGTGCTTCGTACCATTACCCCCTGGTTTGAATGAAACCTTGCTCTCAAGGTTGTAATCGAAGTCCTTTTGAAAATCGGTCAGCATCTCCCAGATGGCATCTTCAGGCCTTTGTGTGGACCATTGAACTTGGACTTGAGGAGTGAGCTTTCCATGCAGTAGTACTTGGCAAAATCTTAAAATTTGGTCGAGTTGAATGTTCAGGTTAGCCCCAATACAGTTTAGAGGGAGTTGGGCAGAATTACCTGTTTGCAAGCCTCTAAACTTTTTCAGGAGTGTAATGTGAAAAACTTTATGTATTTTGGACTCTAGGGGTAGCTTAATTTTATAGACGACTGAGCCTATCTTCTCTAGCACTTTGAATGGCTCGAAAAATTGCTTGCTGAGCTTCTAGTTTTGTCAATGGATGACAGTTGACTATCGATAAGGTTACAGTTTTACTAATTCTAGCTTGCCTGATTCTAATTGATGCTCAGTTTGGTGGGTGTCGACCTTGTTCTTCATCCGTAAATGAGCTCTTTGTTAGTGGGTCTATAGCTGATTAAGGACTCGAGTTCTGGTACTCAACATTTCATCAAAATCTATGATAAGAGTGGTTCCATCCATATAATCGGCCAATGAGGGAGGGGGTTTTCCATAGACAACTTCAAAAGGCGTCATGCTGATTGTCGAGTGCCAGCCATGTTGTAGCTCCATTTAGACCAAGGATGAAATTCAACCAAGAAATGGAATTATTAGTTGTAAAACACCGTAAATAGTCCTTTAAGCAGTGATTAACAACCTTGGTTTGTCTATCACTTTACGGGTGATAGGCGCTGCTAGTTGAGAGTGTTGTTCCTTAGAGCTTGAAGAGCACTTGTCAAAAGGAGCTCATGAATAGTGGATCTCGATCTGATACAATGATAGAGGGGACATAGTGAAGTCTACAAATTTCATGGACGAAGATATCAGCGAGGGAGGCAACAAATATGTGTGATATGAGAGCACAAAAGTGTGCGTATTTGGACAATCGGTCCACTACAACCAATATGATGGTTTTTCCATGGTAGCTTAGTAAATGGGTGATGAAATCCATTAAGAGGCAGTCCTAAATTCTTTCGAGTATTGGCAAAGGTTGAAGCAACCTTGAGGGACACTTTTGAATGGCTTCACAGATTAGCAAGTGAGGCATTAGGCTACGAATTCCTTGACGTTATTCTTCACCTTTAGCTAGTAGAAAGTTGAAGACAGGTGTGCTAATGTTCGTTGTACACCAACATGACCCCCAATTGGTGTGTTATAGTATTTATGCTGTTAGAGAATATATAAAACCAATTGAGTTGGCCTCACACAAAAGCTTCAGCTATTGTGCTGAAATGGTCGCTTACTATGGTATCAAAGCCTCTGTGACCAAGTGGTCATGAGTTTGAATCCTACCACCCTCCTATTAAATTAAGCACAAGGTAAGCGACCATTTCACCACAATAGCTTAAGCTCTTGTGTGAGGCCAACTCAATTGGTTTTATATATTTTCTAACATATGCAAAAGGAGCCTCTGTAGGGCTGATTCACTAGGAACATAAACCTGGTTGCAGAAAAGCAGTAAGCCATCTTTGGTTGAATAATCTAGGTAAGGCTGTGGTGTGTCCCAGACAGCAGAGTAAAGCAAGGCTGCTACTGTATTATGCTGGAAGAAGTCCTTGAGGGCTACGAAGATAGCTAGTATTGGTTTAGTGACAATGTTTAGAGCATTGAAGGAGGCCTTTGGAAGCCTAGATAAGGCATCGGTAGGGCCATTTTCGATCCCTGGCTTATAAGATATGTCAAAATCATAGCCTAATAATTTTTATAACCAGCGCTACTGCTCCCACTCGAATCCCTGATGTATCAATTTGGAGGATGAACGACTTGGTGAAGTATGGTAAGTGGAGGACTAGAGTTACTGTCAAAGCTTTCTTTAATTCTTTAAAGGCTTGTACGATGTTATTAGATCAAATGAATGCGTCCTTTAGTAGAAGCTGGGTCAGTAGTGTAGCAATACTGACAAAATTTGGGACAAATTGATGGTAATTACCCACAATTCTAAGGAATCCTCGTAGCTTATTGACTGTATTTGGTACAGGACACTGCTCGATTGCTTGAATTTTCTCAGGTTCAATAGAAACCCCCTGATCTAAGATGATATGGCCTAAATACAAGAGAGAGAAATCTTGCCAAACTAGCACCTGGAGAATTTGGTGTGAAGGTCATATTGGCTTAATAGATATAATGCATGTTTCAAATGTACAAGGTGGTCGAACCAACTCCTATTGTACACAATGATATCATCAAAAAAAATAAGAACACATTATCATAATAAAGGTTTAAACACCAAATTCATCATAGCTTGAAAGGAAGATGGTGTATTGGACAAACCAAATGGCATTACAAGAAACTCATAATTCCCTTCATGTGTAAGAAATGCAGTTTTGTGAATGTCAGTAGGATGAATGTAGAGTTGGTGGTAGCCGACACACAAGTCCAACTTTAAGAAGAAGCAGTTGCCATGGAGTTCGTCCAAGAGTTTGTCGACATTCATAATGTGGTAGTAGTCTTTGACGGTGGTCAAGTTGAACTTGTGATAGCCCACACAGAACCTCCAGGTTCGTCTTTCTTATTGACTAGCAAAATCAGAGAGGAAAAAGGGTTGGTATTGTGGCAGATGAGCCCCTCGCTCAACATCTCTCAAATCAATCTCTCGATTTCCCCCTTTTGGAAGTGTGTGTAGCGGTAAGGCTTGATATTGATGGGTTAGGTATCGGGAAGGATAGGAATTTGGTGATCATGATCACAAGGCGATGGGAGTCCCTTAGGAGCAGTAAAGATGTCAACATAGGAGTAGAGAAGTTGTTGAAGGTTATTAGGGGAGGTGAGGGTTTGGGAGATAGGTTCTTGGGTTTGGTGAGCATGGTAAGTTGGAGAAGGCTAGTAATACTCCTATTCTTGATGGTATGATGGAGTTAAGCCATGGGAATTTGGGCTGGGGTCTTAGCCATAATAACTTGGAGTGTAATGGGGTTGTCGTGGTAGGTAAAAGATATATACAACTGTTAGTAGTCAAATACCACTAGACCAAATTCAGATAACCATTGAACACTAAGAGCAAGGTCAGCACCATAAATGGGCAGAAGGAGAAAGTCAATTTGAAAATAGTTGTGGTTCAGTAGTTGAGGTACCTGTAGACTCTAGCCTACACAAGGAATGGAGTCGCCATTTCCCACAGTGATATTAAGATGATGGGTTGGAAGGATGGGAGGACCAAAATGTTAGGCTAGTCGTTACTGCATAAAATTGTGGGTTAACCCTCCATCGACTAACATCGTGACCTTGTGACTGTTTCACGATAGGCTACCATCTCAGCTGGGGAAAGGTGCCAGAAGGGAAGTTTGGGTGGTGGTCGTCGTGGTGAAGAGATAGACTCGAGGGTGGGGGAGTATAATATAAGCTAGATCTGGGTGGTGGTCTTGGTGAAATTGGCAGTGAGGCCCTAAGTTCTTATTCGACAATCTTCCCATAGCCTGAGTGTTGGACCCTGAACTTTTCTTAGAAGACTAGAACTAATAACTGAGAAATATGGAGAAGTTCATGTTTTGCTTTGGTGATTCGGTAGTGAGAGACTATAAAATGGGCAGAATTAGGGTGAAAGTGATAAAGAACACGTAGTTATGGGTGTTCATGATTAATCATGGACTATAATATCTTTATACATGATATGGAGTTGAAAATTAAGTAGAGAAGATGATCTTGGTTTGAGTTGTGATAAGGAAAGATTTAGAAACAAAAGTGGTAGTGGTCTGGAAAATTTTCACTGAGTATGCTTCGGTCTTTTAGCCACAACGTTTTCTCTAGTTTTCCAAGCAAGATGATTCTTGATTTGGATTAACCTAGAGATATATGGCCACATTTAGTATTTAAACATCAAAATTCAATTCTATCTCTAAGAGTCTCAAAATTTGTCATGAAGTGAAAACCGAGTCTAGTACATTGGGAGCTGAAGGTG
>JAOQMS010000002.1:35848228-35863110 GCA_027563885.1 Erythroxylum longipes | reverse complement strand
CAATTCTTAAGCAACATAACATACATAACAAGCATTTATAGACAAGAAAAAGAAAAGATAATGAAGCAATTGAAGCATAAATGTCAAAGTGAAAATAATATTCTACTTCTTCAAATATCATATAATATATATTTTTGCAATTGACATATAATTCTTTCACTTGGTTTGACCATATCATTTCTTAATAAAATACACCTATTTGTTAAATATCTAACAAACTAGAATTCCTCATTACCATTGGGACAACCTGTGATAATTTAGTAATCTTATAACAAACCTATTTGTATAAATGCCCTCCAATAGTATAACAACACCCAGATTCATATTAACCATAATTTTTATCATCATAACAAAAGCACCGATCCTAAAATCTCCAAGAGCTTGAGCAATAATTAACCCTTTGTATCTAATATCAGTATAAATTTTGAATATATATATATATATCTAATTGTCTAGGACATAGCCCTCTATATGTCATATAACCTCCACTAGCCTATGCTAATAAGGACAAAGGTTGAAACAGCTGTACAATGTATTTTATTTCTACAATTTAGGTTCCTTTAACCCCTTTAGTGCTATAAACATTGATCACCAGTCAAAAGATGTTAGTGATTAATATTAATAATAGTGGTATTCACCTTCTTTTCTGTAGTCTAAATTGATCCCAAGCTTTTGTTAAAATATATCATTTAAGAGCCTAGATGCAAAACTATAAATTTACCTCCAATAAGAGTCACAAACTAGATTCTTATCAAATAGTTTTATCATAATTAGTTTTACTCCAGACAATGCTTGACTACAAAATCGGTTAAACATTAAAACTCATAAAACAGAATAATCTCATAATCATAATGCAAAATTATCGGTGAGAAATTCTAAAATTGTTTACAAGTGGATGTGAGAAAAATTAATAATGAGGGTCGATGGGAAAAGGGATAACTAGAGTTGAGTTAGGAATGGCAATGGGCTGGCCTATGGTCCCAGATTCAGGTGTTTTTAATAGGTTGACCTATGGGCCAAACTCAGGCCCAGACTAACTCAGTGCTCATTTATTTTAAGGAAAACAACATTCAATGGGTCAGCCTATAGGCCAAGCTTGGACCCCATTAAAAAAAGTGTTTTACACTTTTAATTTTTAAAAAATTGTTTTAAAAATTGACAAGGTCGGCCCATTGCCATCCTTAAGTTGAATCCATCGGTTATGGTAGGCCATAAGTGGGAGATTGGGAGGGAGATTCGTGGTGTCACTAACGAAGAGTCAAAGACGAGAGATAAGTCACAAAGAGAGTGTTTGGTGTGGCATGACAATGATAAATAGGTGATAGGCAGACTCTGCTGGATAGGTGAATTCTAAATAGGGAACCTCAGTAAATGAGTAAAACAATGTCATTTTACGTAGGTGTAAATGTAACAACCCTAGACCACCTGCTCACAGATATTGTCTGCTTTAGGCCTTGGCCCAGCAAAGCCCTCACGGTTTTGCTTTTCCCGCACACTCATTTGGGAAAACGCGTCTTGTTAGGGAGAGGTATCCATAGCCTTATAAGGCCTACTTCGTTCTCCTCTCCAATCAATTTAGGAATCTCACATCCCACCCCCCATAGAGGCCCAGCATTCTTGCTGGTCCACAGGCCTGGATCAACCCTTTGGAGGCCCAACGTCTTACGTTGGCATATCGGCCCAGGTACTGACTCTGATACCACTTGTAATATCCTGGATCATCCTGCACATAGATATTGTCTGCTTTAGGCCTTGGCCTAGCCAAGTCCTCAAAGTTTTTCTCTTCCAGTACACTTGTTTGGGAAAGCGTGTCTTATAAGGGAGAGGTATCCATAACCTTATAAAGCCTACTTCTTTCACCTCTCCAATCTATATAGAAATATAACATTCCACCCCCTTGGAGGCCCGGTATCCTTGCTGGCACATAGGCTTGGATCTATCCCCCTTGGAGGCCCAGCAACCTACATTGGCATATTGGCTTGGGTACTGGCTCTGATACCATTTGTAACCGCCTTAGACCACCCACCCATAGATATTATCCGGTTTAGGCCTTGGCTTAGCCAAGTCCTCACGGTTTTGCTCTTCCCGCACACTCGCTCGGGAAAATGCGTCTTTAAGGGAGAGTTATCCATAGGCTTATAAGACCTACTTCGTTCACCTCTCCAATCGATATGGGAATCTCACATTCCATCCCCTTGAAGGCCCAGCGTCCAATGCTGGCCCACAGGCCTGGATCACCCCCTTTAGAGGCCCAGCATCCTACATTGGTATATCGGCTCGGGTACTGGCTCTGATACCTTTGTAACATCCCAGACCATCCCGCTCAAAGATATTGTCCTATTTGAGCCTTGGCCCAACCAAGCCCCCACGGCTTTGCTCTTCTCGCACACTCGCTTGGCCTAGGCCTCCAAAAGGGGTGGAATGTTAGATTCCCATATCGATTGGAGAGGGGAACGAAGTACGCCTTATAAAGGTATGGATACCTCTCCCTTAAAGACGCGTTTTCCCAAGCAAATGTGCGGGAAGAGCAAAACTATAAGGGCTTGGCTGGGCCAAGGCCTAAAGCGGACAATATCTATGAGCGAGTGGTCTAGGGCTGTTATAAATGGTATCAGAGCCAGTACCCAGATTGGTATGCCAGCAAGGACGCTAGGCATCTAAGGGGGGTGGAATGTGAGATTCCCATATCGATTGGAGAGGGAAACGAAGTAGGTCTTATAAGGCTATGGATACCTCTCCCTCATAAGACGTATTTTTCTGAGCGAGTGTGGGGAAAAAGCAAAACTGTGAGGGCTTGGCTGAACAATATCTGTGAGTGGGGCAGTCCGGGCTGTTACAAATGGTATCAGAGCCAGTACCCGGTCTGATGTGCCAATAAGGACGCTGGGCCTCCAAGGGGGGTAAATCCAGGCCTGTGTGCTAGCAAGGACATTGGGCCTTCAAGGGAAGTGGATCCAGGCCTATGGGCCAGCGAGGATGCTAGGCCTCCAAAGGGGGTGGAATATTAGATCCCCATATCGATTGGAGAGGGGAACGAAGGATGCCTTATAAGGGTATGGATACTTCTCCCTCAAAGACGTGTTTTTTCGAGCGAGTGTGCGGGAAGAGCAAAACCGTGAGGGCTTGGCTGGGCCAAGGCCTAAAGCGGACAATATCTGTGAGCGGGGTGGTCTTGGGCTATTACAGTAAAAACAACATCATTTTACTTAGTTATAAAGTAGAAGTTCCTAGCGTGAAATGATGTTGTTTTATAAATTTTACACCATAAACATCCTTTAAATTTAACTTCATAAAATTTATGTTGTCTACATAAAAGTAATACGACATCATTTCAACAGCTGAGGCACAGGTTAGGCTATAGGCCTAAGCCTGACCTAAGGCTTGAGATACTGGGCCCGAGAGCGACTCGAACTCGACCGTAGGCCTGACTTTTGATAAGAAAAAATCCAGTAGCTTGGCCCTAAAATTGGTCAGTCAACTAGGGCCTGGCTCATTGACTTTAGGCTGGGTTGGGCTTATGCCAATTTTCCATCCCTATGTTAAGGGGAAGGACTTAGCTAAAAAAGGCTTGTACCAACTGCTTCCATGTCATCCCTTTTTTATGTAAAAGAATTTAGCCACGCCTTGGCTTGATCTTAAGCGTGAATGGTAATAGCCTCATTTTGGCTACATCCTTTGATAATCCATCATTTTAAATGTATCACATATCTCTAAGAAATTGGCCAAATAAGCATTTATATTCTTATTGGCCAATCTATAAAACTGGATATTAGTTTGCAGCATGCTTAGCAAGGTTGTTTAATTTCAAAATTATTTGCCTACACTGGTGATCTTGCGATCCATTGTTGGTTAGCATTAAACCCAAGCCTCATAAAGTCCATGAGGCTTCTTTACTGTCCTCCTTGGTTCCCCTTTTTTGGAATTGATCTTTTTATAGCTTCTTAGTGTCTTACTTTTCAAATTTTTTGCTCTTACCTAGTGATGTAAAAGGCTTGTGTATCTTTAAGTTTGCTATAAATCCTTGTTGTTCTTATGTTCATACACCTACAATTGCACAAGAAAGTGTTAGATTCCTTAAAGAAGAGTAAATCAAATTGCACTAGGTGCAAAATTGACAATTCCTAACGATGATGTCAAAAAATTGATTGTTTAATTTTTTAAAGATATCTACACATACAAATTTAAAGATAAAAAGACCATATTCATTGAGTATGACATTTTCAAGATCAAATCTTTTCCAATTTGTGCGTATTAATTACTAAACAAAGAGAAAAAGATACCCTTTTCTGAAAAAGTAACTAGCAAGGGCTGAATTCGATTTTTTCCATGCCAAGTTGTAAAACCTTTATAGGATGTGCTATATAAGATCCAAAGTGAGAAGGTTTAACATACTTGAACTATTTAAAAGACTTCAAATAACCTACCACCTTCCTCCAAGAAATTTCATAGGAAGGAATTATTTGTTTGATTTTTTTAATATCCATCTATGCCACAAGTATACAAGTCATATCTTTATAGTATATATAGTATCATTCCCACGAGGATCATTATTAGAAACCTAAAATTGTTTTTATAAAACTTTGTTTAAGATAAATAATATACTAAGCGTAGCTAGAACATAAACTAAACTAGAAAAGAATTGACAATTGAACAATTAACAAAGCTACAGTGAACTTGTGATTAATTAATGGTAACAACTTAAGAATTACTTCTATCCTTCTTTTGTTTTCACCTCACCTTCTTGATTTAATAATACTTAACCGTAGATACCCGATAGTAATGATTATCTAATCAAGTAATCCTAATTAAAATATATAAGAATTGAATTGTGATCTCTTAATCTCTATTAGATTTGAAGCAATTATATACATAAATAATTAACAATTAAGATCTCTTTTTGACTACCTATCAATTTGATGTTTAAAGTTCAATTATGGTATCGTCTCTTGCTATGTAACATATCACAAAAATTTTAACCTAATCTCTCGATTGAGCTTAAAGATTAAAATAATAACCACCACAAAGTATGTTTTTATTAAATTGAGAATGTAAAAACTTAACAAAACAATTCAAGAGAAATTCCTAAAACAAATTTAGCAATTCATAGTTAAATCCGCAATTGTTCATAATCAACATTCAAGAACAAGGAAAGAAAGGAAAAGAGTAGAAGACTGAATCTTAGATGTATTCTTCTTTGTTTTCCTTAAGCTAGAAAATTTTGCAACTTCTTTTAAAATTTTTACCTCTTTGATCTCCTTGTTATACATTCTGGTAGTCTCTTTTGATGTTTCTCTTTACCTAAATACTTCTTAATCCTTATAGGACTCTTTCTAGGGTTTCCTTAATTGTTTTTGTTCCAAAAATGGCCCTAAATCATGAAAAATACAAAAATCTTGTGACTTGGAAATTCTTCTTTTGCACGACTATGCATGTGCATGATCGTGCACTACATCTTGTCTACATGAACTTACATGATAGTGTACACCTTGTACAATCATGATAGAGGTTCCTCAGCTCTCCAACTTCAATCCTGCATGATTGTGATAGTGCTCTTCCTTCAGTTCTTCTTCAAATTTTGTTGAAGTTCACTATCTCAACTCATCATCCAAGCACATTAAACATCCCCTAAAACATGCATTAAGATCAAATTCTTGCCCTAATCAATAATCATATAACAAAACAAAAAAAAATCTAACAAAAACATAACACATTCTACATCCTAGAAAGCACTCTAGAACATATATATCAAAAACCTCAGTTACCTTATTCTTGGTGACTAAACTAGTACTAGGATAAAAAGTGGAGGAGGAGGCTAACTTATGTTCTTTAACTGGGGTTACCAAGGAATTTAAAGGTAAAGATAGGATCTTGGTGGGATTTTTAAAGGTAGGGAGGAGAGGAAAAGCATGGACAAAATCTAAGGTAGAAGAATGGAAACATTTTGAGGGAAAGGTTAATAGAGGTGAAGTGAATGGTAAATGGGTTAAGTTTGCATTCATCCATAATGGTTAAAAAAAAGGTTTAAAAATATGTGGGAGGAAGAAAAGCTTTAAATAGGTTACTATAAAAGGCAATCAAATTCCTTAAAATGGGTTTGACTAAGATGGGGCACTAAGGAGCTAAGAGAGAAGTGAGAACTCTTTTCTCTAACCTATTGATTCATATTTTCAATTAGGTTGTATGTGTAGGTTCTTTTTAGTTACTTTATATGTTTTTTAGAAGCTAAAAGAATATATTAAAAAGCTAATGGAAATTATAAAAGTTTGATAGATACAATCCCTGTAGGGAAATCTAATGAAGTCACCTCTCATGAAAATTAATAAAAGACAAACTTCAAAAACTTAGAAAAAAAGGAATTCCTTGAACAATTTCTTAAGTGAATTAATTCCTACAAGTTTTGTAGGATCCTATTTGTATTCTCCTTCCCAGTAGAAGTTTTTTTTTTAATTTCCTATTGTACCTTTCAAACCATAATCCTTGAATGCTTAATCCTATTGGAAGAAAATAAATATGCGAAGTGTGCTTGTTAGTGCTTATATGATCCTTCAACATTGAATGGAATAAGAGATTAAGTTCCAATTATAGCTCCATTGGCAAGAATATTTTACCCTTCCAAAGATCAGAGGCATATTAGCATTTAAAAAATAAGTGGTCCTTCATTTCTCCAGACTCTATGTAAAGAGCACCTATCGTCCAATGCCAAAAATTGTCTATAGTGCTTAATCTATTCTTCATAATCAACCATAAAAGAAATGATAGTTTTGGAGTCAATAATTGATTCCATACAATTTTGTACCAAGAGACTTTGGGTTTAAGTGTATGCCAAAGTTTTCTAGCTATCTTATAAGTCATGTTGGCAATTGATTTCCCTTTCTAGTAGAAACTTTTAATCTTGTGAATATCAAGGGGATAAGCTGGTTTATATCTTAATAACTCTTGTGGAAGAACACAATTATTGTCCATAATTAGTTTAGAGACTTTATCATCTAAACTACCCATTGTTCTAGCATCAACGCTCCATATCTGATAGATTAGGCCATATCCTATCCAATTGTCATACCAAATAGATGAATTCTCTCCGTTTCTAACTTTACAACTAAATCAACTTTAATTTTATCCCTAAGCAACAAGAGCTAACCAAGGAACGAAGAATGAGATGAACTTTTATAAACCCTCCATATGCTCCCTCCCCCTCCTTTTAGGAAATATCCATGTATACATTTGATCCAAAGTGATGATTTGTCTTCCAGAATTTTACATAATCTTTTTAGAATTAAAGCTAAGTTTGTTAGCTTTATGTCATTAATTCTCAAACCTCCCTGATCCTTAAGAAGACAAATTTCAAGCCATTTGACCTTATCTAGTCCTTAACCTCACTCTGAGTGGCTCCAAAGAAAATTCTTGAACATCCTTTCCAAGATTTTTATAATCTTTTTTGAAAGAAAGAAATGAGAACTTTAATATACATGCAATGAGGATATAATAGATTTGATTAATTGAAGTTTCCCCGTATAAGAAAGTGTTTTGCTAATTCAAGAAGAAAGTTTGTTCTGTACCTTATCAATTAGATGATAGCATTTAAGATATCTCAATTTTCTCGTAAATATAAGGAGATCCAGGTACATAAAAGGAAGATTCTTCTTGCACATTCTGGTTATACTTAAAATTTAGGATTCCATACTTGAGGCTACTTCAGATAGTAAAAAAAAAACTCTTATTTACGTTCAGTTCTAGGCTGAAATGCCTTTAAAGAATGTAAGGGAATCCATAATAGTTTGTATAAAACCCATATAAGACTAGCAAAATATAAGTAGATCATTAGGAAAAAACATAGATTCACCAGGGAAACCTTATGAAATTTAAACTGATACTTGAAATTTGAATTCTCACTAACATTATGCTTGATAAGAAGAGAAAGAGGTTCCATACATAAGATGAAGAGATAAAAGGCTCCCTTTGTCTGATGGCCCCAAGCTCCTTTAAAGATCTTAAAAGCCATACCATTAACCATCACTAAAAAGGAGATAGTCGAGACACATTCTTTAATCCAATTAGTGAATTTCCCAAAAAAGCCAAAAACTTCTAGGAAATGAAATAAGAATTCCCAGCTTTTGTTATCAAATGCTTTGTTAAAATCAACCTTCATAGAATAATTTGATGGAGATCTTCTTCTAGAATAACCCTTAAGAAGTTCCTGGACAATAAGAATATCATCCCCAATCTACCTATTTTCCATCTTCCTTAATTTTCACTTACAAGAACATTAACAACCTTTTTCAATCTAATGGCAAGCAATATAGAGATGATCTTATAAAGAAAATTCAAGCAAGATGTAGGCTTATAATCATTGAAGGATACTTGACTTTTAACCTTAGGAATCAAACAAATGAAGGTATTGTTGATTTCTTTCAACAATTTAATAGTTCTAAAAAATTCATATACCACATCCAAGACCATCCTTTCGATGATATCCCTTGATTCCTGGTAGAAGAATCCATTCAGACCATCTAGTCTAGGTGCTTTTTGACTATTGAGCAAGAAAACTATGCCCATAATTTTTTTGTCATCAATGGGTGCAATTACAACCAAAGCAATATCATCAAGAATTTTCTTTGAAATGAATATATTTAATAGTGTTGGAAAAGAAGCAGGAAATATGGTTGATCCCATCAGGTTTGAGAAGAAATTTGAAGCCTCCTAAAGAGTGGATTTCTGGTCTTACAAAACAAATCCATTACTTGAGGTTACACACAAATTGTGCTCAAGTTTTTCCTTGCCTACACTATGTTGAAGAGAAATTTAGTGCCTAGATCTCCATCTTTCATCCATGCAACTCTAGACCTTCGCTTTATAATATTGACGTGCTTCTAGATAGCTTGCATATAAGAATCTACTTATTGTTTCTTCTAGGTAATGAGTTTTACATTTTATGGATTAACATCTAACGAATTTTGCATTGGAAACAATATGTTCTTTGCATCTTTCACTACCTTTTGTGTGTTGTTCCCCAAAAATTTATTCAATCACTTAAGTTCCTCTTTGATTGAGGTATATAAGGATTCATATGGTGATTTTGAGATCACTATTATAATACGCTAAGTGGACAAACTTAATCTAAGCAAACATCTCTTTGCATGTGTTACTTATTTAAAATTAATCATCAGTTCATTTTGTTTATAAGATTTTTGTATTGTCTTATAGTTGCTTAGTAGGACCATTTTAGAAGTTTTATTCCAAAACTAAAAATGTTTACAATTTGATTTCTTAGCCAATGTGCAAATGAAACTAGGAATGAAATAAAATGGAACACAATTGAATTCATTCATTATAAAAGAGAAATATATTGGAACATGAGAGATTGGATCTTCTAATATTTATTTGATACAACTTAAAACTTCAAGAAAGGTATGTTATTGTTCTTATTAAGTTGAATATAAATTCTCATAAAATTTCAATAATTTATTTTTATTTGTTTAGTGACACTCTTAATAGAATAAGTAGTTTCATTAATCTAGTTTACCTTGATAATATCGATCTCGTAGTATATTGAGTTTTTGAGGAACCAACTTTTATTAGATGAGAATAACTTGGAAGATAATCTTATATGATAAATTATTAACATGTCATTTAATGCATTAAGCTTAAATGTGTTGATAATGATACTTTCCTTAATAATAAGGACTTTATATCAAATGAAAACTAACGCCATCATGATTTAAACAGATATATTGTGGAATGAAGTTTTAGATTTTCTTTTCTTTACTTTTGATTTCACTTATATTTGATGTATATGTTAAATTCTATATATGCAATATAAATAAAAAAAGTTATAATTGTAAGTGTATTATTTCAAATTTCACTTCTAATTTGTCGTATTCTTCGACATTAACTCTTATTTTTATAGATCTATATTGTTATTATTATATGATATTTTTATATAATCAAGTGTAATATTTAATTATTTTTATTATTCTTAATTTTATGAATGCAAGAGAATTAAATGATCTTTTTCTTATATTAATTATAGATATTGTTATATCATAGATATGAATGATATTTACCCATATGAAAAATACGTGAAAAGTAATATTAGTAAGAATAAGGAGATAAATGTGATATTAATTTTATATTATTACGATTTTTTTGAAATAAAAGTTGAAGTAAAGTTAAAAAAATTATATAGTACAATAAATTGAAAGATTATAGACCATTTTATAATTTTAAAAAATTATCCAAAATAATATTAAATATTAAGTAAAATCAAAATGGATATCAAATTCAATACAGTATTCACAAAAGCATTATGAGACACATGGTTGATAAGGCATTACATCAGACCTAATTTCTAACTACTGTACGAGATACTCATACAGCTGGATCAGTTCAATTTTTCAAACACTTGGGCCACAACTGATCCGTTTAGTTCTTTTCCCAAAAGTTTCTGGGTGGTCAGCATGAAACATTTGGATGCCACATAGTACCTAGTAAGTGGTACCTTCCTGTTCTACAATAAATAAACAACGTAGGCTTACACTTGGCAGTTTTGTATTGGGAAATGGAAGCTCTTCCGAAATAACCATGAGAAACACGTGGAGATAGGGATTCTGTCCGATCAACTCGTCTTAGCCGACTCTGTTAACCCATTTACTAATCAAAAAGTATCGTCTACTAATGGGAATCAGAATATTCTCTCGAACAGTTGTGCAATTACAGTAATGCCCTAAAAATCCAATGTGAGGGGTTTCCAGATCTATGTTCTTTGACCAGAGCAGTTCAACTCTTGTTGTTTTTGGATAAGTCTTCCATAAAATTGTCTGTTGGGACACGCAGTTTACTTGTCTATAATCAATAGTTTAGCTCGTAATTTGCTCCATCTTTTCACCTTATGTAATCGTATTGAATATTTGAGAATTTTGAGCCAATAAATGTTAGTATCATCTTTTTTAATTATGGATGAGAAGTTTGGTAATGCTAGTGCTACTCGTATTTTTTGAAGCATCGAAAGTGAAATTAAATTTAGAAGCAACTTTTGTATTGATTAGAGATAAGATTACGTATTATTGAATATCTTAAATCTAGTATAAGTAAGAAGGCTGAGTTAGTGTAATATCTAAGCAACAAAGCATTAAATGTGATGCTGCATTCATGCTAACTAGTAGATCCGCTTCACCTATCTAAAATGATAGAGATGTTTCACAAATTGGGAAGAACAATGGCTGATATCATCAATAATGTCCATATAAGCTCCATCCACTTCTGCACTGTTCTTGCCACCCAACGCAATTATTTCTCCTTGCTTCATCTCAAAGCCATGTCATGCCCTCCCCAACACGTTTCGATCACTTTACTTTCCTGGAACAGCAACTCACTCGGAGCATGAAAAACATAGCTATTAAATTAAATATGAGTCGCGATGCAAAGCGTGCAATTATTGAATTTTGAATCTTTTGGGTAATATTGGAATGACACGAAGGGCATTTTAGTCAGAATGTAAGTCTATATATGTTGTACCGAAGGCTTGAAAGTTCCATCTAATACAGAAGTCTGCATAGCTGTTGCCTTCTCATTTCATTTCCTTCATACCGGTCGTTGATGGAAGCTGGAGATGTTATGGAGCTTTTTGATACATACTGGTTTGAGACGGAGATCTTAACGAAACCACGACGCTCATCACTCTCACTTTGTTCCGAAGCTAACCCGGGTTATCCAATTCAAGAAAAGACTCAAAAACCAGAGCTTTCAAGAGTCCCAACGTTGATTACAAGGTCCATGAGCGAGCAGTTACATCTGAAAACAAGTTCTGTCTCTTGTTTTTCTCTATCCCCAGACTCAGTTCTATGCACGCCAAAGCTTCAGACCATTTTGTCTGGCAAAGAAATCACAGAAGAAAACGAGGAAACTTCATTAATTAAACCAACAGAAGGAGTACATGCTCACATACGGCCGAAGAAGAAAGATACGAGGAGAAAAAGTGGGAAGAAAACTATGAGCAAGAGCTTGTCGGAGTTGGAATTTGAGGAGCTTAAAGGTTTTATGGATTTGGGTTTTGTGTTTTCAGAGGAAGATAAAGATTCAAGCTTAGTTTCAATAATTCCAGGACTGCAACGACTAGGAAAGAGAGACGAAGAGGAAAACGCAAGTGCGGAAAATGAATTCACAGTTACCAGGCCTTATCTATCTGAAGCTTGGGAGGTTTTGGAAAGGAGTAGCGAGATTGAGGATCCATTGGCAAATTGGAGGATTCCTGATTTGAGCAGCGAGATTGACATGAAAGACAGGCTTAAATGGTGGGCTCATACTGTTGCTTCTACTGTTAGATAAATGTCCAGGATTTCAGATTCATAGTTGGAAGTTCAGATGTTCAATAGCCATTTCTTTTTTTTTGTTCTCTCATGCGATTAATTCATTTTTGCAGGAGATGATTTTTTAATCCTGTTTTTCTAATTGTAATTGTAAATAAAGTTAGGGGCCGTAGGTAACACCTTTTTGTTCCATGTAAATGGAACAGTGTTTGTAAGATACTCTGGCTAAGACAGACAGCCTTTGAAATTTTCGTTTTTGAACATTGAAATTTCTTTGCATAAACAAACGTTCAGGAGGGAAAGGTCCAACATTTTCTGGAAACATAAGTATTTGGAAATATCCGAACTTCTCAAGACAACATCTAGTTTGGTGGGAGTAAACATTGTTTTGCTATCAATCTCCTCCCATGATGTGCACGTGTAGAATTAAAGGAAGAAAGATGAATGCAGTATGAAAAGGAAAAGGTAAGGCAAGCTGACGGGTCCCCCAGGCGCCTGGCCCAGACAACCATGAATAAGATGTTACGACTAATTGGGTCCATCCAATGGTTGGTAATGTGAATGTGAGTCGCCGTGCCGAAACCTGAGATGGGTATGATGGCTATTCATCCTAAATGTACTATAAATGGAGATTACGAGGAAAATAATTACAGCCAATTTTACGTTTTAGTCTGATTTGTCTGCTTTTGTAATTATATGCCTTATTTTTTACAACAAGTTGTCATAGCCTACGAATTACAATAAAGGAATAAAAAAGGAATTAATTTTTCTTAAAGCGAGATATCTATTAAGAGATTCCTTAATCACTTAACTTCCTGTCCTGTCATCTCTAAAGTTATAAACTCAGCCTTTATTGTTGATCTTGCAATACATATTTGTTTGGATGATTTCTAAGACACTGCAGCTCATGCTAAAGTAAAAATATAACCACTAGTAAAGTGTATATTATCACTCTCCGTAATCCAGTTAGCTTCAGAATACCCCTCCAACACAAAAGGATGACCACTAAAAAATAATCCATGATGCATAATACCTTTCAAATATCTCAACAAATAAATCAATGCATTACAATGCTCTTGACTAGAATTATGAGTATACCTATTAAGTCTACTCACACAATATGCAATATCAGGACAAGAATAGTTCATCAAGTACATCATACTACTAAAAATTTTAGCATACTCAACTTGGTTCCTACTATCACCAAAATGTTTCTTTAAAGCAACACTAGCATCATAGGGAGTCTCGACTGGATCAACATCATAGCAACCAAAATTTTTCCAAATTTTCTCAACATAATGAGCTTGATTCAACCTAAAACTAGAGTCAGTCCTATAAACTTTAACTCTCAAAATAAAGTTCACAGGTCCAAGATTGTTCATATAAAAGGAAGACTTTAGCAAACTCTTGGTAGTATCAATGACAGATAAACTAGTACCAAAAATAAGTATATCATCCATATAAAAAAGTTCTGATCACACAACCATTGATGTTAGATTTCACGTAAATGCAAGAATCAGTATCTCAAGAGGTGAAACCATGTTTGAAAATCTCACTTTCAAATTTATACAAAGACTTAACCAACTTACATGCCTTTCGTTCTTGACCAGGCACTCTAAGCCCTTCGAGCTGGACCATGTAAACTTCCTCATCAAGATCACTATTCAAGAAAGTTGTCTTAACATCCATTTGGTACATATGAAGTTTAAATATCGAGGCAATAGCAAACAACATCCTTATAGAAGCAATTTTAGTAACAGGAGAGTAAGTATAAAAAAAAACTCCAATCCTTCCATTTGTTTAAAGTCTTTAATCATAAGTCTTGCCTTGAACCTCTCAATGGTTCCTTCAGGTCTCAATTTCTTTTTGAAAATTCACTTGCACTCCAAAAGCTTAAAACCTTGAGGTAGATCAACTAAAACCTAAGTTTTATTAAACATGATTCACTCTAACTATTTATGGCTTCCTTCCAAAAGGTAGCATCTGTTAAGTCAAGAAAACTTCACTTCTTCTATTGATTTTGATGAAAGTCAAATAATAATAATAATAGAAGTGTGTGAACTGTTTTGATGAATTTGTTAAGTGCGCAGATAAATATAAGTGGTACAAATCATCAAATCAAGATGATACTTAAGTAAAAGCTGAATAAGATGGATTAGATGAAGTGATCAAGTCTAAGACATCAGACGAAGCATACGAATCTAAGCAAGTCAATGTAATTAAAGAATGTGTTAGAACGTCACTTAGTTAGAGTTGGTTACATGACTCAACTAATAACAGACTTTAGAAGACTCTACAAGCAGATTTCTCAAGAAGAGCATTGGAGATTTAGTTTATAAATATTATTTGTAGTCGTAAACTTCAATAAGAATTTTGAATGTACAAAAATACTTAGAGAAATTATGTGCTTAAGTGCTTATGCTGTGAAAAATATTCTGAGAGAAAAGAAAGAAAGAAAGAAAGAAGGCAAATACATATGTAACGTGAGTGTGAAAGCTCAAATAATATCTTTTCGAGAGAAAGGAAGCCTAGAGCCTGAAGAGGCTAAGGAAGCAGATAAAGAATACTTTGTGAAAGAGA
>JAOQMS010000002.1:35794228-35833597 GCA_027563885.1 Erythroxylum longipes | reverse complement strand
TACAGTATTGCACTACAGAATTGTTTAAGTATACACTTGAACGCTCAAAAGTTGTAGAATCAAAGATCTCTCGAAAAATTATTTAGTCTTCGACTACGACTAGTATTTATAGTCTAAGTCTCCAACCGCTTCTTTGAATCTTGATAACTACTTCTTGATTCTTGAAAACCATTATTTAGTTGAGTTCTGTAACTAAATCCAACTAACTAACTGCTCGACGTACTAGCGTATCTTCTGCTTTGTATCGTCTGTGTTTTCTTCTGTGTTTTGCTTCTTCTGTGTTTCTACTTCTTCTATTTCTACTTCTTTTGTGTTTTCTTCTGTGTTTTGCTTCTTCTGTCTTTCACTTCTTCTGTATCTACTTCTTCTTTGTTTGGCTTCTTCTGTGTTTCTACTTCTTCTGTCTTTCGCTTCTTCTGTGTCTACTTCTTCTGTCTTTCTACTTCTTCTATCTTTCGCTTCTTCTTGTCTACTTCTTCTGTGTTTTGCTTCTTCTGTCTTTCACTTCTTCTGTCTTTTACTTCTTCTGTGTTTTCTTCTGTGTTTTGCTTCTTCTGTGTTTCTACTTCTTCTGTCTTTCGCTTCTTCTATGTCTTCTTCTTCTTTCTTTCTGCTTTTTCTGTCTTTCGCTTCTTCTGTGTCTACTTCTTCTGTGTTTCGCTTCTTCTGTCTTTCGCTTCTTCTGTATTTTACTTCTTCTGTGTTTTCTTTTGTGTTTTGTACTTCTACACACTTAACACACTTATCAAACTAGTTCATTTATTTCTAACATTATTATTATTTGATTGTCATCAAAATTGATTATCCTAAAGTCCTCCTGACTTAACAAGTTACACCTTGACTTGCGAAGATTAATTTTAGAGCAAGATCAACATCGATGATGGAGCTGGTTTAATATTAATTCTCAAATATAATTTATGAATATACGTAATTCTTCAACTTTAAACCCTTTAGAACTCATTTTTTATAACCCTAACTACTTTTATTAAATTAACTTAGGGGACTTCATAACATCTTTTTAAGAAATTCTAGCTTAGTTTTTTTATATTTTTGTTTTCTTTTAATTAGAGGAACATTTGGAGCAAGGATTGGATAAGCTTATGAGAACTTTTCTTATTCTTTCTTGTACTTTTTTCTTTTATGTAGAGATGTATTTATTTACTTTTAGTTTTCATTATGGTTAATGGCTAGAAACCCTAGTTAGGGTTGAGGATTTAACTTGTAAGGATTTATTCAATTATTTATTCATGTTAGTGCCTAATGGCACTTAAAAGGGAGGGGAATGTTTATAAAATACTTGAATTTTTTAACTAATAAACTTAATTCAAAAACAATCATTATAAATATGAATTAATGGATTGTTTAACATAAATCAATCAAACAATTAAACATTAATTTACGAAGATAAGGAAGAGAAGATGTAAACTGATTTATAGTGGTTTGAAAAAAATACCCCTTTCCTACATCAACTCTCAAAATTCTTATTAGAATTCCACTATAATTTTGCTTTCAAAGTGAAGAATAAGCCTTTTACAATCTTTTTCGACAAAGAGGAACCTTGGTGAAAAGGAACCTCAATACCACTTGAATCACTCTAAGTAAAATAATCTAATTCCCTAAAAAAATCTTACAACTTAAAATAACTCACTTTATCACTTGATAACTCCAAAGAGGCTCACTTACACAAATATGAATAATGATACTTAAATGATTGCAAAACACTAAAAAAATATATGTAAAATACACCTAAATACTTCGTGATGTTAATTCTAGTAAGAAAACATCTATTGATATTGTTTTGGGACCATTCCTAACTGTTATAACTAAGAACTAGTTGTTACAGTGAATACGTGTAGTGTATTGGTTAACCAGTATCTTATATTGGCCAATAAGTATGTATTAAAAGCACTAGCTTTATTAGTCGTTAGAACATTGGTGGAACAATAGGCATATTGTTCGACCAATATGTCATATTGATCAATCAATACATCAACCAATATTAAAACAAACTCTTGGTATATATTGGGCAACCAATACATCAACCAATATTACAACAAATTCATAATACATGAAATTTAATATCTTTAACCTATATTAGTTTACTACGAACCCATATGACCAATCACCCAAAAACATAATTTTGACAACTTCAAATGCTCAAACTCAATTTGTTTAATTCAATTATGATTTAAACACTTCACAAAGTATTACCTAAATTTTGTTTAAAAGATTAAATGGCTTTTATATTAAAACTAAATGCTTCAATGCATATTGATGAATGAAAATACTTATACAATGAAGTAAAATGAAATATTTATGCATGATGAGCTTTTTACAGTATCAAAGTGACTAAATGAGATTACAGTTAATATCAAAAACTAAAGAATTACCTTGATAAGGCTTAATCTTTTATTGTTTTTGGTTCAATATTCATTTTGATGGTTATAAACTTCAACTTCACTTTATCAACTTCATAAGCAATCTTCTTGAATTTATGACTTCATTTTGTTCTTATATTGCTTTTCATCAAAACAATAAATTCATTAGTAGTAATTAGGGATGGCAATCTCCCTTGGTTTAACAATCTCCTTTTATTTAAGATGATGATGAACTTGTGATATTAAATGATATAAATAAATTCAAACATATAAATAACTATCAAGAAGGTAATTAACTCTCCCTTAATTTATGCATAAAGTATGATACAATATCAAGAACATAATTCAATATCAAGAACAAAAGAGATATTAAATATCAAAGAAATATTCATACATGTAGATAATATAAATTTGCTCGAGCATATAACAAAAACAATAATTTCCCTGATTTTCATTACTCCCCTAACTCCAATATCATTACTATTTTTTTTTGAAAGTTTAAACTTTAATATTATAACTAGAAATATACGAATATGTACATTCCAGTATATGGAAAAACAAAAGAAAAGAAATTCATCTCCATGTTACACTTCTGGGGACAGAACTACACATAAAAACCTACAGCCATTAAATCCTCCATATCCTCCTTAGGTCCGGGTTGATGGTTGTTTGCATCCCTTTCGCCACCATGACTTCTCTGATTAAATTGACGATTGACTCAGCAAGTACATATTTCGGTTCTTCGTCTTGGGTTTTGATTCTCCTATTCCGCTCACGCCAGATGTAATAAATCGTCATCTGAAAAGTAGTCTTGATGAGAATATTGTTTTGTTGTCCTACCTTAGTCAGCTGAATCATATCATTAACCACCTCCATCCAATGAAATGAGAATCTCGGGATCCTTAGCATATTCAAAGCACGACTCCACACCACTTTCGTTTAGGGGCATTCAAAAAATAAATGATCCCGGCTTTCCGAAACTAATTTACATAACACACATAGAGGATCAAAGCTACCATACCATCTATCTTTAGTGCATAAGCGATTTTTTATAGCTAACCACAAAAAGATAGAAGATTTTGGGCACAAGACCTATCGCCATACAAGTTCATCCCACGGTACTGCTACCAAAGGTGTCCTTGCAAGATGGCGGGCCGATTTGTTATTGAACTCACCACTGGCGTGTGCAGTCCAAAGTATCTTGTCAGCTCTACTGCAAATGGAAACTCCAGCAAGATAGGTATCTAGCACATGTGAGAATCTTATATTGGCCCTTCGTTCCCGTTCCCGAGTAATCCAGCACAATGTTGCCTCTGTTGGAATTCGATTTCAGAGAGGGAACAAGTCAGCACGTTCCCATAAAGGGCTGAATGTGGACCAATTGTCAAACCAAAACTTGACCTCTTCACCATTCCCCACCCTTACCTGTATAATAGGATAAATCGTCTCCCATAATTGCAGCATATGTTTGAAAATCCAAGAGTGGTCTCTATGGCTACTAAGTTGCCAAAAACTTTGACCACTCAACCGATAGCTTTGAATCCACTTTACCCACAACTCTTCTCTATCCATAAATAGTCTCCAAATTCTCTTCATGAGCAATACTCGTTGCATTCGTGTGATCGATATTATACCAAGACCCCCTTGTTTCTTCGGTGTCGTAATCTTACTCCATTTAACCTTGGCTCCCTTACTATTGTCATATTTCCCAGTCCATAAAAATGATTTCATTATCCTCTCCATTTCTTTGATCACCTTCTTGGGAAGGACCACATGCGTCGCCCAATGAATATGCATGCTATTTAACACCGATATGATGAGGGTAACTCTCGCTGCTATGGAAAGAAAATGGTTTTGCCACACACATATTTTGGCCTTCAATTTCTCCAATAAAGGCTGAAAATCAGAAAATTTGGGTTTTCCCGATGTGATGGGAACCCCCAAATAACGGAATGGAGTATCTTGTAGAGAGCAGCCCACTAACTCAGCCACCCACCCTGGATTCCGCACATCAGCCGACACGTAAACCCCACTCTTCCGCAAATTAATCTCCATTCCCGACCACTCCGAGAAAGTAGCCATACCACTCAGTAAAATCAAAATTACCTGAGGATCAGCCTCGCACAAGAGTATTACGTCATCTGCATAAAGGAAGTGAGTCAACTTGAGCTCACTACATCGATAGTGAAATCGGAACCGTCCATTACACTCCACCAATGTCGATAGTAAACGAGAAAGCCCCTCCATCGCTAAAGTGAAAAGGTAAGGGGAAAGAGGATCCCCTTGCTTGATCCCTCTAGTGTTATTGAAAGGCAATGAGGGTGTGCCATTGACTAATACACTCATGGTGGTCGTCTGGATGCACTGTTGTAACCACATTCGGAACTTCGTAGGGATCCCGATCGCTTCTAGACATTCATCCAAAAAACCCCAACTAACCATGTCATAAGCTTTGTATAAGTCAATCTTCAGTGCACAGCTCTTTATCTTTTTCCCGGTGTGATACTCCCCCATCAATTCCTGTAATAGCAATATATTATCCCCTATATTCCTGGAGGGCAAAAAAGCGCCCTGGGTCTTCGAAACAACCTGATTCAAAACCTTTTTTAACCGGTCAGCCAATAAGCTTGCAATAATCTTATAAATTGTCGTGCAACAAGAAATAGGTCGGAAATCCGTGACTTGATCTGGTCTCAGCTTCTTCGGAATTAGACATACATAGGTGTGATTAATCTCCTTCAGCAATACTCCTCTGTCAAAAAACTCCATAACAGCCTCTGTGACTAGAGCTCCAGTAATGTCCCAAGTCTGTTGAAAGAATCCCGATGTAAACCCATCGGGTCCTGGTGCTTTAGAGCTGTGTAGTCGGAAAACTACTTCCTGAATTTGTTGTGCTGTGAAAGGGGCTGTGAGCATATCAATAATGTCTAGGCTAGGGCAATACCGCAGCACATTCTTAACACCAAACCCCGCCCGAGTCTCTTCCGGTCTCCTCATTGGTTTCATATAGAAGTCACGGATGTGTGTAACTAGCTCCAGGTGGGAATGAATTGTATGACCCACCTCATCCCTTAGCTCTGTGATTGTGTTACGATTCCTTCTAGCTAGTAATGAAGCATGAAAAAATCGAGTATTTATGTCCCCTTCATTAAGCCACGTTTGTCGTGCTTTTTGTCTGATGATGTCTTTTTGTAATTATAAAGCCTCCTGGTATTGTTTCAAGAGGGTCTCCTCCCGTTGTCTCAAGGGAGCATTGGAAGGATCGTCATAACAACTTTGTTGGATAGCCTGCAATGATAAGCCCAGTGCCTCACCATCTCTTGCTCTGGTTTTGTTGAATTCTTTAATAGCTCTCTTCGCTACCCTCAATTTTTTCATAAGCTGAAACTCTTTATGGCCAGAAATAGGTGTGTCCCAAACAAGTTGCAGCATTTCCATAAACCCATCCAATTGGAGTAAACCATTGAAGAATCGGAATGGAGCCCCACCCTTTACGCCCTCATTCAAATGTTGGATTAATAGAGGTGAATGATCAGATAAAAGTGGTTCACCATAAACCACAGACGCCATAGGATGAGATCTAAGCCAATGCTGGTTCACCATTTCTCTATCAAGTTTTTTCCGCATAAACCCCGACCCCTTTTGTTTATTTTCCCATGTGTAAAGTCTGCCCAAGCCACGAAGATCCACCAGATCCCTCATTACTATTATCTACAATTGTATAATATAAATTGTCTTACGTCTACTTAACTTGGTTAAAAATGTTTACAGGAATAAATTTATATACTAAGATCAAATTCATACCATTTTTAATGTTGTTAATTTATCTCCTTTTCATTTTGTAGATGAAGATAAGCTAATTTAAGGACGAATCCTTTTGAGTAGAGGGGAAATCATAAGAATCAAACATCCACTCAAGCTATATAAGCTTTAAAGCAAGGGAGCCATAAAATGAGGCTTAAATAGATTGTAAAAGGTTTGAGTGAGGCACAAAAGTTGTTAAAAATCCATTGAAGAACATTGAAGAACTATTGACAAATAGTAAAACAAAGAAGGCCAAGCAATTTCTTAATAATCTAATGGTGGATCTTTATGCAAGGAGTGAAGCTTTGCTACTTTAAGGCATGAAATTCAAGCCTCTAATATTGATTCAAGTGAATGTTATAGAATGTAAATGAAGTTAGTGTTATATTGGTGAATAGTTCCAGTAATGTACTTACTTTTAGAGGTTTAAGAAACATAACATAACTTAGTATCAGGTGTCAAAATTGTTGTGGGTTTGCAAACTATAAAAATATAAGCAAATCAGGACTAGAGCTAAACTTATAATCAACAATGGAATTGTCTTTTTTAGCACCTGTAAATCTTTAGAAAAATACCAGCGCCAGTGTGCTTCTTATACAGAGTTCAAACTTGTGTTTTAGTTTGTTTTATTTTGAAATTTCAAAATGTTATGTACTTTTTGGACTTTAGTTTTTAGGATTTTCATGTTCTTAGAGTCTTAAGCCTATAAAGATTATATTATAGATGTAATAGCAACAATATCATTTTCATTATCTAATAAAAAATACTTTGAGAAATTTTTCTTCATTCTTGATTAGAGAAACTCTTTTTTTAATGTTCTAATAACTTATGATCTTATCTAACTTACCAGTGGCAGACAATCCTAGAATATTATCACTAACATCCTATCTTTTCTATGAATGTAGCAATTCATATCTTTACTTTATGTTTCAAGTTTGCTATTATTGAATCAAAATTGTCTTGACAGAATGATCCTTGGTTCTTTTTCATATTAATATAAAATCTCACTAGTCCTATTAGTGAGGTTTGTATCACTAACTTGTTTATAATGTAGGTTAGTAAGAATTGCCTCACCCCAAATCCTTTTAATAAAAAAGGTTAGAAAAGTAGTGCTTTTGTTGTTTGTATGAGATGTTTGGGCTTACATTTTATAATTTCACTTTTTTGTGGAGCATGAACACATGTTTAGTGATTTACGATGAAAAAAGTAGATAAAATAGACAAACATTCATTGCTGAACAAGTTAGACCAATTATCTATTCAAATGATTTTGACAAACACATTAAATTGAGTTTTTATCATTTGAAAAATAAATTCAAAATAAAAAGTGTTTATGTTTATGTGTAAGCAAATAATTCCATGTGGTCTTACAAAAAGAATTTATAATAATGAGAATGTGTACGAGTCAAGTATGGTTGTCTATACGGTCTTTAAATGTCAACATGTTGTAATTCAAGAATTGTAGTAGTATGAATTAAACTTTTCGTAAAAGATTATCTTTATTGCTTTGATAAAGACAAACTTCATATATAAAATGATCTTGTAGTTCTAAATGCTTTTGAATGAAAGCTAAAGTATGATCCAACATATGATGCCACAAAAACGGTTGGAAGATAAAACTTTATTACAACGTTGACAATTAATACAAGGTGATGATATTATTAGAACATAAGATAGATTTCTCAAGATAACGGATTTGGTATGAATGAAAGTGATTGGAAGGTTTTACATGTTAGATAAATCATCATTCTCCTTTAAAACTCTAAGTGATGTGAAGGATGCTTTATAATCCAAGGAATCAAAGAAAAAAGTCTCTGGCATATATAAATATGGATCAAATTTGGGTTTGGTTATTAGAAAAAAGAAACAAGAAAAAGGGCATTGAAAACTAGAGTAAGTTAAGATCCATATCAAAGGCTAAAGTTGTTTGATACTTTAACAATAAAATTAAATGATACCTTAAGAGGAACTGTCCATAGTAGACGAATGAAAATGAGAAAAGGAAAAAAAATGGAAAAGTAAGTGTTACTATAGTCCATGAGAGTTTTAATGAAAGGGATGGAAAAGAAAATTGTATTTTAATGGTGAGTAATTATGATCCTACAAGTCAATAGGTAATAAACAGTAGGGCTAATTCTCATATGACTTCTAACAAGAAATGATTCTATTCTTTTAAAGAATAAAATGATACTTTCATACTGGGATGATAGAGAGCTTATAGACAAAGGTAGTGGTTTAATGCATATCAAAATACATGATAGAATTATTAAACCATTAGATGCCTAGTACAGTCTAGAATTTTAAAAGAATCTGATTTCTATAAGTACTCTTGATGATAAAGGTATGAGCTTTTCAACAGTGATGGACGTCTTAAAATAGTAAAGGGTGCATTAACTATAATGAAAGAAACATTACATTATGACATCTATGTGTTAGAATAAGTCAAGAGAAAGATAGACAGAAGGGAGCCATAATAAAGGATGGAAGATTTCACAAGATTGAAAATTTGTTGCATCTTGTCTAGTGGAAAAGGTTTACATTTTGGAGGATGCAACTGACCTGTTGATAAAGTTGTTACTCGAAAAAAAAGTTTGATATAGCTTAGACTTTATGAATGCTCACATAACTTGAAATCCTTGAGGGCTTGTACAAGTAGGCAATAATTCTTGATTAGACATTGAAGAATTCAAGGCGAGACGAAGAATTGTGAGATATGGGCTAAATTATAGTGAAATAGAATTTCAATAACCTTAGAAGTTCTTAGACTTCTAGTGAAGTAAGGTTTCAATGTCATTAGGCATTTACGAAAATAGAGTTTCAATGATCTTAAGTTTTTGTACACTAAGGAGGGTGTGGAGTTGCATCGGGCGATTGGTAGGGATGTTGAGTGTGTCTTTTGATTGGTTAGAGGTGTTGCCTGCTGTCATACGAGTTACCCAACATGGTTTAAGAAATGGTCTTCTTATCAAGACAGCTTTTCATATCATGATCTATCATATATGGAGGGCGAGGAACCGACGAATGTATCAATAGGTGGAGTTAAATCTCACTGAACTTACAAATACTATTGTCAATGTGATCAGAGAATTATTCATAGCTAAAGGAAAACAAGATACTATCAACCAAGATCTTCGCTTGAAGTGGTTTCTTTAATGTTTGTTTCTGTGGACAGTAGTCTCTGTGTAGGGTAGGCATTGTATTTTGCTGGTCTCTTTTCCTTGTACAAAGGATTGTATATAGTTTTCAACCTTAGCAATATAATTTCCTTTAAAATTTCAAAAAAAAATTTACTATAATTGTACTTCTTATAAGTAACCATAATTTATAAATAATTTGACAAAAATTTTGCATGTTAAGACTTTAAAAGACTTTAGAGAAAACTTTTGAAGAAAAATTTTATGAAGTTACATATTGTTATTTTCATATTTCTCCTTATATCGTCTTTGTTGTAATAATAAAAGATTTTTATCTCTTTATTTAAAGACATAGGCCAAATAGTGCACCGAATTACATAAATTCTTATATTTTTTACTTCCTCTTTTTTTTTGCTTATGTCGCCTTTGCTTTCACACAGATATTATTGCAACTTTGTTCCGCCAATTAAACCATCCCAACAACTTGGACTCAACTTTCCTAAGTAGATACACCCAATTTTGCTTGTTAATTTGGTCCTACCTAGAGTAAAAAGGTACGAGCAGACTACTTCTGCAGTACTGTTGGATTGATTAGTTGTACAGCACAATTATTCCACGAAGGTTTCGTTTGCCTTTGACAAAAGGCTCAAAAAAATCCATCAAATTACCTTGGTAGAGCTCAGATGGGCCTTACAAATGGATGGGCATTTGGACTTCTAGACAAGGCAAATGAGCTCGTACCGTTCCACCATATGTTTAACGGCTCACTATGTTTACTTTGACTGGTATTTATGGAAATAAAAAAATTAAAAAAGAAAAAGTATAGAGCATGATTCTGTAAATAAATCCAACTACGAGGGCATAACAGTACTAATCAATAATCTGTACAGTTGCCCAAATGTGACTTTCTTCTGGGTGTAGACTGTAGACTGTGCTACTTCCTAAGCTCACTTGAACATTTCACTTGGAAACAAGACAACACTGCTCTGCACCTCCACATACTTCACTTCAACCCTCCCAAGTTTCATTTCCACCAATGTCGCCACCACCAAATCCACCGCTTGTACTCTTCTTCATTCTCCTCCTCCTCTTCACGGCGGCGGGAGCAACCACACTCCCCCCTTCACCCTCCCCAATCTCCTCTCCGACTACTAGACCCTCTCCGACTACTAGACCCTCCCCCATCTCCTCTCCGATCGCTAGACCCTCTCCGACTACTAGACCCTCTCCAATCTCCCCTCCTACCACTAGACCCTCCCCTTCCGGACACTCCACCTTAGACCCGAAACAACTCACGGCCCTTCAATCTCTTGACATCCCCACTGCCAAAGATCCTTGTATTCAACCATCTCCACACAACGCTACCGTCTGCGACGCTTCCTCTCCGTTTCGCTTCCTCATCTCACTAAATCTGTCCAACTGCTCCTCTGACCTCTCCCTCTCTTACACTGCTCTCAAGTCTCTTTCTACACTCCGGTCTCTAACTTTTACCAACTGTCCTGCAAGTCCTGTTCGTTTTCCTTCAGATCTTGCTTTGTCTCTCCATTCCTTCACTTGCATTCACTCTCTTAAGCACCTCACTGGTGTAGGGCTCTCTCACTTTGTCAATCTAACTGATCTTACTGTCAGTGATGTGCCTGTTAATGGTAGTGGCCTCTATGTTGTTCTTGGTAATATGCGCAAGTTGAAGTCCGTTACTATCTCAAATGCTAATGTTACCGGATACATACCAAGACATCTCCATTCCAATCTTACCCATGTGGATTTATCAGGTAACAAGCTCAAGGGGACTATTCCTGGTTCTATTGCAGTCCTTGAAAACCTTGAAAGTCTCGATCTTTCTTCTAACTCGCTTACTGGGGAATTGCCCACGAATTTTGGTGACTTGATCTCGCTAAAAAATCTGTCTTTGAGGTCTAATTCTTTATCTGGGTCTATCCCGGATTCGGTGTCAGCAATTCCTGGTTTAGTTCATGTTGATCTGAGTTCGAATAAGTTCAATGGGACGATACCGAGGTTTCTTGCAGAAATGAAGCACTTGAAGTACTTGAATCTTGAGAAAAATGCGTTCCGTGGTGTTTTGCCGTTTAATCTTAGTTTTATGAAGAAGTTGGCTGTGTTGAAGGTTGGTGAGAATAGCGATTTGTGCTACAACCATACACAATTATCATCAAAATTGAAGCTTGGGATAGCTCCTTGTGATAAGCATGGATTACCAGTGTCACCGCCACCGTCAAAAGAAGCTTCAGCGAGTGATGATTCATCGGACTATGATGATGACGGTGAAGGAGACAATTCCAGTAGAAAGGAACATCATCATGGGCCTAATAAGGTTGCTCTTGGTATTGCCATAGCGATTGCTTCCATAGTATTCCTCATAGTTTTCATGGTCCTTCTCTCGAGAAAATGTTGTTAATTAGAAGGTGAGTTTGCATAGAATAGGGATTATTTGATGAAATTATTGTTTGATTTATTTATTATACACTTCATTGCTAATGAGAGTAGTTGCAGAGTGGACAAAAATGAAAAAGAGGAGGAGAAATCATTGTTTCGGGTGTGCGATTTATCTTCTTTTCTGCTTTGCTTATTTGTATCATCAAGTTGTAATTCTCATGAGCTACCAACATTCTACTGTATCACTTCCATCAAAGCCTCGACCCATATTATTGGTCATTTGTCTTTGTTTTCGTTTGGTATATGTTACCTTCTAAAATCAAGCCTCCTTTTTTCAATTTAAGATTTCATCAGAGAAGCTTAACCAATATGGTTGGCATGCTCTTGTTTGGAGTACCGAAACAAGGAAGATGAGAGTAATCCAGATGGTGATGAATGATGGTGATATCATAATAAATATGTACAAATAAGGAATCTAACAACCGGTCCAGCTGTTAAATTGGATAGTTTTGGGCATAACATGAGTCTTGAGTGAGCAACTCTTCAGTGGACTAGACACCACGTTGGTTAAGTGCTGGAGCGCTTCACTGAGATGTCTCCAGGCATTAAAATCCAAGTATGAGATATGATAGGATGAACAACTGATCACATTCAGATGTCTTCAAGCTAGGCTTCCTCGCTCTGTTGAGGTTGGTAATTCTGTAGATCAATGACAGAACATCCTGTGCACTCTGCCGCAATAAACCTCTAAGCAACTACCATCCTGAGTCTCAACTTTGAAAGTATACTTCCATTACGTACTTTGGACGAAATTAGCAATTACGATTTAACAGAAAATAAAGGTGTTACATTATTTGGGGTTGGGTGGATGCTGAATGATAGTTGGAGGATGATGATTGCAATTGTCTCCTTGTCTTTGAGTGCAAACTTGGATTTATTCCCTGCCACTCGAATCATAGCTACAACTCCTCATGAGCACACAAGTTTTTGAGAATTAAAGCGACTTAGTTGTTGGAGACAATGAGTGATTAGCATAAACAAAACATGCCAGATAATAAGCCATGGACTGACATTTAGTCCCCGAAAAAGTTACTCGTCTTGTAATCGTTGTGCATGGCTTCAAGTCAGAGGATTCAATTGTCTAAGATCAACATTTACATCAGTCGGAGGGAGATCCCAATTCAATATTCACATATGATAAGTGTCTAACTTAACTATCATTAACTTTCACTCACCATAAATGGCTTAGCTTGAGCTCTTACATTCATACTTCTCCATGAATTAATTTACCAGAAACCTCTGCAAGAACAAATGCCATCCTTGAAATGGTGAAACCGATTAGAATCTCTCAAAACAATCTCCCTCTTGGTTTTGCTGGACATGAACTTGGCCATCTCATGACAGTCACCGCATACTCTTAGGTTCTTAGTTACCCGTATTGTTTGGCCAGGTGGCAAGTTTAATATTCCAAAAGCCATGGCTAATTTCTCACTGTGTCCACAAAGGGCCATTTCCTTCTCCATTTCATCTGCATTAATTAAAGCGTATCTCAATTTAGGATGATAACCTTCTTCCTTCATCTTTGATCTATATTTTTTCACTAGAGCTTCAATGTTATTGGTTTGTGGGTGTGAATTATCGGCGGCGACAAAGATATGTACCTTGCCCTTGGCCTCTATCCAACTGCACCCTGGATTCTTCTTTAAACCACGCGTACCAATCTTTTCTCTCATTTTCTTTACTTGTTCCCACTTTTCTGCCTCTGCGTAGATATTTGCCAAAAGTACATAGTAACCTGTGTTCTCAGGTTCTAGCTCAAAGACATGTTCTGCAACTTTCTCTGCTAACTTGACATCATGGTGAATTCTGCACCCACAAAGCAGAGATCCCCAGATCGTTGCATCAGGTTCAATTGGCATTTTCTGTATGAATTTGTATGCCATCGATAGCTTCCCAGTACGGGAAAGAAGATCCACAACACAAGCATAATGCTCTAGTTGTGGCTTTATATTGCACTCGTTTTGCATTAAATTGAAAAACATCCATCCTTCATTAATTAATCCAGAATGACTGCAAGCATATAATATAGAGATGAAGCAAACTTCATCTGGCATAAGGCCTGCATGCCTCATTCCATTGAAGGCAGAAATTGCTTCATTTCCCAACCCATGCATGCCATATCCAGCAATCATCACTGTCCATGAGACCAAATCCTTTGTAGGAATCATATCGAACAGGAATCGAGCAAGAACTAGCATCCCACACTTTGCATACATGTCAACGAGAGCATTGGCAACATGTTGATCATATAAGCATCCATTTCGTAATATGTAACCGTGGATCTCTTTGCCTTTATCCAAGGCTGCAAGGCTGGCACAAGCTGGAAGCACACATGCCATAGTTCTACCATCAGTTTCCAACTCTTTTATCATTGTGACAAAAAGACCGAGAGCTTCATTAGGAAGACCATTTTTTGAGTAGCCTCCAATCATGGTATTCCATGAGACAATATCCTTCACAGGCATCTCCAGAAACACTGACTTAGCATCTTCCATGCTTCCACATTTTGCATACATGTCCATGAGAGCGTTACATACAAAGATATTTGACTGCATATCATTTTCCCTGATGTAGATATGTATATGCTTGCCACTTTCCAGTGACCCATTACAAGCGCAGGCATGAAGAATAGCTGTGATAGCAAAAGTATCTGGTACAACACCTCCTCTTTCCATTTCATGGAACATTCCAATAGCTTTATCAGCAAGTCCTTCTCGAACATAACCGGCAATCAAGGCAGTCCAGGATACAACACTTTTATCAGCCATCTTTGCAAAAACTTGTATTGCACCATTCAAGTCACCGCATTTTGAATACATATCCATTACTGTGTTATTGAAGATAGCTTTCCTGTCAAATCTGGCTTTTATTGCAAAAGCATGAAGTGCTCTTCCCAAAGAAACATCACCACAATTTGCACAACCTGCAAGAGCACAAACAATTGTTGCCAAATCCGTGTCCGCTCCCGATTTTAGCATCTCTATCAATAACTCTAGTCCTTTTTCACAAAGACCACTTGCCACATATCCACTTATCATCGAATTCCATGAAATAACATCTCGGTCAGTCAAATCATCAAACAACTTATGTGCGCTCTGAACTTCTCTGATCTTGAAATAGAACGAAATAAGAGAATTATTAACAGCATTATATGAATTGAAACCCAGTTTCAATAAATACCCATGAACCCATTCACCATCTTTTATACTTCCCAAAGCTGCAAAACATTTCAAAACACAAGAAAATGTGTGAGAGTTCACTTCAATCCCAGACCTCAACATCTTCTCAAATATAAGCACACTCTCCTTAAAATCACCAATCTTTGCATACCCATTTATCATCAAATTCCAAAGGAAAGTCTTTTCATTAGCAATCTTATCAAACACCAGCCTCCCCTCTCTCAAATTCCCGCAAGTCACATACATAAACACCAGTTTTGATCCCAGAACGCCATCAATTGAAACCGAACTGGAGCGAATGATGGAATGTACTTTTTGACCATCTTCGAGAGATTTAAGCTCAGCACAGAGTTGCAATACAGAACAATAAGTACTTGAGGCTATTTGGGGTTTTTCAGGCATCAGAAGGAATTCCGTTGCTTTTTTAAGATTACCCTTTTCGCAGAATTCACAAATTTTCTCATCAAGACTAATAAATTCGTAATCATTATATTTGGTGACGGGTACCGAGATGGGAATCGAAGCATAATAACACTGCAATTGTGATGATGAGAGAGAAAATGCTTTCACTGGTCTGCTCAGAAAGAACCCATTTTGAAATTTGATGGAGTCTTGGGTAGAGATTCTGTTAGGCATGAAGCTGAAGAAGTTCGTTGATGTAGTTTTGGCCATGAAGACACACATGAAGGCGGGGGGCAACGTAAACTAGAAAAAAAATCAAGGAAAGCTCGTTTTCAAGAATTGAGTTGTTCCGAGAAAAGAAAAGAAAAGAAAAGAGAAATTTGGTGTCCACGCGCTGAAATAAAGATGTGACCTTGTTATTTGTCAACGATAAAAGACTACCACATGTGCCCATATAAAGTACAGAACGTGTGAATCTAATCCAAATGCAGATTCAGAATCCACAGGTCTAATTGTTGGATATGGATGTTGTTTTCTATCCTCAGTCAGTTTTGAATTGGCCCTCTTGTTCCTCTTTTACGAATCAGCTCAAGATTGGAAAGCCCATTGTTTCTCTCAAAGGTATCATCGTTATCCTTCAGTAGTATCCATCTTCATGAGCTTCCGTGAATGAGTTATGGTCCTGGGTTGAACTTGTTTTTTAACAGATTGAAATGGTTATACAGCAGGATTGATGTTTTCTGTACATAAATCTACGCAAGTAAAAGATAATGGTTCTGTATTTCTTTTTTCTCTTTTTGGGTGGTTCCGCTGATATATGAATGATGAACCTGTTTTTGTGCTTTACTGTACCATGAATTAGTAAAGAATGTACAGCGCCCTCTACGGTAGGGCTACATTTGAGTGAGATCTTTTTCTTCCACTGTCTCAAATATGGGTGTTAGGAATCTGGATGGGGAGCTAGCTCCTTTGATATGGGCTACCACCTTATGATTCTCTTTTCCTTCATGATCACCGCCTTGGCGGCCATTTCCAAATCTATGGACCAAGCTCTGCATCATTTCCGTTGAACCATTGATGACATGGAAACCTTTGCAATATAGCCACTGAACTGTTGAGGAGATTAATCTGTGTTGTATTGCAAATTTGTCAAAAGACTTCCCTTTAGTTATTACCAGTGGATGGATAAAATTTACAGTTATAAGGAAGCCTTTGGTATGTAGGTTGGGTATCCGTTATTCAATTTTAACTTGATACTGTAACATGTAAAATTTGACCTACTTAGTCTGTGAAATATGTGGTTTGTGTGATGATTAAAGTTGTAAGGTTTTGCAGTTTCACTTTGAGGTTGAAATATGTGCTACCACTCTTCTTCTCAATTAGGCTTTGATCTTTTTTCCATTCAGTCCCCTTTTAATGTTCCAGTTTCTGAAGGTTATGTAGGTGTGAAAATGACATATGATATTGATTTCACTCTCTGAAGAAGCTATCTACTTTTCCTTTTATGAGGTTAAAGTTTCCCTCTGTAGTCTTATATGCGCATAATGAACTTGCATGATCAGTCTGCAGTGTTTATCAAAACATTCTTTAGGTACCATTGATATGTCTGTAAGTCTGAACTTCAAACTGAAAGGTCGTTTTTGATGCAGCTTGTTAAATTTGGCTGAGATTGCAGATGGGCCTTCACTTTTTTCTTCATGGAATGATACTCTGCAATCAAGATATTCCGGCACACACTCTGATGGAAATAGGAAAGGTAAACCTCCCCAAAAAAGCACCAGACTGGGAAGAAGAAGAATGGACTATCACAATAATAAATCCCAGTCTTTTGCTAGTAAACTCCCCAAGTCATCTGGCCAGGAAGAAATTCTTGCTCTGTTTAGAAGGATACGGTCTTCAATATCAAAAGGGGAGTCGGTCGATACGGGGATGAGGACTGGAAAAGCATCGGATGACACTTCACCTACTGATTCTGTCCTGGAGTTTCTTCGCCAATCAAGAAAACAAGTAAAAGGTATAACAGCATGGATATGCTTCTCCCAATACTGAAACAAGTTTACTAGTATTTCGGTGGCATTTTAAGCCGCAGTCATTGTAAGATTTTAACTTCTTTTCTTATGCAAGAAAACTGGAACATCAAAGAAAGCTTTAGCACAGGTCACCTGATCTCTGGTTTTGTTCGTTTTCAGTGCATTTCTTGATAAATTTAACAGGGAAATCTTCAGAACGATCATCTAAGCAGTTGTTCAATCACATATCATTTACACACTTTATTTTGACTGCGAATTAGAAACTTAGAAGCAATTTGCTCTATTAACTCTCTTATCATATATGATTAGTTTGTAATTTTGGCAGGGACAGCTACCAAAAGAGGTGGAACCAAAACATTTAGAAGGAACCAAGGTGTTGACAAGAACAAGAAGATTGGAAATGATGAACAACTCTTAGAAACAAACTTCAAGTTAACGAGGCCTCCATCTAATTTTGTGAAGAGATCACCAATCCCATCACCATCGGCGCCTAGAGGACCAGCAGCTGAGCTCTCCGATGAAGCATCCGCAATCATGGTGGGAAGCCCGGAGTTGAAGTTGCCAAGAATAGAGGAAATGAAACTCTCCCAGCTGAAGGAGCTAGCTAAGTCTAGGGGTATCAAAGGTTACTCAAAGCTGAAGAAAGGTGAACTTATGGAATTGCTCAAGTCCTGAAATCGTCGAAGTTCTTGTTGGAAGTTAAAGGACACGCAAGCGGTTGCAAGTTAACGAGTGTAGAGAATCAAGAAGCTTTCCGAAAACCTTTTCTTTTGTTATTTCATTTCTATGTTGCTTTCATACTCATCTCGTGCTCATTCACTGAATCCATTTTGTTGGGCTTTAACGCCTTCGTTTCAACCAGTTGTCTTCAAAAGAATCTTAATATTCAGTTCACTCAGAATCCCACCCAAGACGAAGACTGGCATTTATAGATTTCAAGGTTATAACTCAGACAAATAGGAGATGTATATCATCATATCTTAGACCAAACCTGCTTCCTTGCATACATATATATGATCTCTGAGGTGGTGTTTGAAAATCAATTTCCCTGTATCGTTTTTAGGGTGTGTCATTCTTTGAATGCCATTCCCAAAGTGGCAGCTCATAATAAGGGGATAAAAAGCAAAAGACTTAACCGCAAAATAACCGTGTATTTAGTAACACACGTCAAGAAAAGCACTACTGTTAAATTAAACAAGAAAACATCCATAGCAGTAATATGTGTCTACCAATTCATAGTCTATTCAAGACAACATTTTTCCAACATAAAATGGACCTTCTTGAAGTAAAAACTCAAAATTTTAACTAAAACAATTTTGTAACATCTAAGATGGGCCACTTTGAGCCTTGTTAAGGATGACTCCTTCATATTTGACCTGAAACCATTTCATTGCATCCTCTTTCGTGACCCTGTGCTGAATTCCAACACGTGACTTGCATCTGCGACGACGACCCACACGATAACCTGGCCGCTCTAGAACAACATAGAAATCCATACCATAGATACCAGTTGAGGGATCATATCTGACAAGAGATGATAAAACGTTAAGAGCAGCTCAAAATTAAATGGAAAGGGGCCAAGTATAAGAAACCATAATGAATCAACCTCCCATGGAATCATTAAACCCCTGCAGTTGCAAGGAAATCTACATGAACAGTCCAATACACAATACAACCAACAACTGGCAGGAAATATACTAAACATCACTCCAGTACAATTGAGCACCCACATCGCTTGTAGACAAGTAAGGCAATGCCATTCGCTCTTGAAAATCAGTTGGAAATTAAACACACAATATATACAAGAGATAAGAATGAACAATTTCAGCAAGGTAAGCATAACTTAATCAATCTCAAAAAGCTGAACCAAGAAAACTAAGCAACTGAAAATGTATTAGAAAAAACTAATTCCTGCTAAACTAGAAAAAGAAAAGCATCTTTTCAAACTTAACATGTTATAATATAAAAGTTCTTGTAAGAAGCTGGGAACATCCTCAATTCTGACAGCATCTTGAAAAAGATGCAGAACTGGCTCCCAATTACAACTATAAAATTATCAGAAGTATATTAAGTTCCACACCCCCTATATGTTAAACACAACACCAGCAAATAAATCTTTCAGGGCTACTACAGGACCATAAAAGTGTTAAAACAATGTGAACACAGCTATTGGTCATAACCTATACACCAACACAGTAACCATGATTCTATCCATTCAAAGTTCATTACATATACACGGAAACCATTTTGATACAGTTAATAACCAATCACATCAAATTAACTTAACTTCAAGAAGACAAGTCATTTAATACTTAACAAAGAAACAAGCAAACACTCACTTGATACCAAGATCAATATGCTCCTGGATACCAAACCCAAAGCAACCAGTTTCACTGAAGTTCCTCCTCAAAAGCTCATACTCTTTCACCTTCAAACCACTCTCAAGCAGCTGCATAGCCTTCTCGCCCCTCACAGTCACATAGCAAGCTATCTTTTCATTACGCCTGATCCCAAAAGACCTGACAGTGTACCTGGCTGCTCAACCCAAACCAGGAACCCACAATATTAGTGCAAAAACTAACAAAATACCACATAAAAAAACGCATTTCGAAGCTGAAAATCGCAATCATACCCTTGGAGAAGACCGGGGTCTGACCGCTGAGTTGCTCGAGCACCTATTATTAACAATCCAAATCAGACAGAACAAACAAACAAAACAAAATTAAAAACAAAAGAAGAAGAAAAGAGAAGCGAGGCCAAAACCTTTGCAGCACGAGTGAGACGATCTCCACTTTCGCCGACGGAGATGTTAAGAACGAGCTTCTGAACTTTGATTTCTCTCATTGGATTGGACAACTTCTTCTCCGAAGCCTGAAGAACCAAAAACGACTACATAGTAAGTACACACAAATTTGTATAAGCATACATAAACAGAAACTGTGATGTAAATGCAAAGAGCGGAGATCACCATTGTAAGTGGCGATTGAGGAAGACGGTGGCTATTGGAGGCAAGAGGCTGGCTTTTATATTTATGAGATAAATGCGATCCAGGGTTAGGGTTTTATGACCAACATCTTTAGAAGACTGTAGTTTGACCAAAAAGACTATATTGCCCTTGTATTGTTTACAAGGGAGCTTAACAAATTAAAATTCCGTTGCCGGGACTTGAACCCGGGTCTTTCGGGTGAGAGCCGAATATCCTAACCAACTAGACTACAACGGATGACATTGATGCCGGTGCATATTATCAATTTCGTTTAGTTACATTTGATGATGTAGGTCATCCTTCAGAAAGGTGTCACAGGTTCAAAGTTCAAACCTCAAAACTAGGAATAATTTTTAATTCACAAAAGCAATTACAATCAGTTAGTGTCGAACTCATTATCGTCTTTGGTTTGTATTAGGAATGTTCCATTATTTCCAGCTGAAATGCTTAAGTTGAGCATGAGGACTTTCAAGTTTGAGTTGGCCAAAAGTAGGACATGTTGGCAATTATAATTGCTTAAAATAAACTAGCTAATAAAATATAGACTCAATTTATTAAAACTTCTTACTATATAAATCGTTAAAGTTGGGAACCTTACAAAATCTTTACACACTACATAGCAGTATTTTCACTCACTTTTCTTTTGATTTTGTACGATACCAATGTAATGGCTATATTTATAGAGAAATAAAGTAGGTAATGAACAAATATCATGTCAGCTTCAATGAAGCTGTCAGTAAGAGTTCAAAGACAATTTGACTTGGTATTTTGACCAAAGTTAAATACAAAATCAAGTTTAATTTCTAACATCCTCCCTTAAACTTAGTTTAATCATTTCAAGCATGTTCTTCAACTGGTAAAATAGCTTAGCTTTTAAGGGTTTTGTGAAAATGTCTGTCATTTGATCTTTAAATGCACAATACTTAACTATAATTCCTCTGTCTTTAAACAAATCTTGAATGTAGTGATGCTTAATGTCAATATGCTTACTTCGACTATAGAATACTGGATTCTTTGTTAAGGCGGTTGTTGATTTATTATCACAGTAGATTATCATTGGACCATCTTGTTAGTGTTGTAATTTGCTAAGCATCATTTGTAGCTAAATCGCTTAAGTAGTACAATTTGTTGCTGCTATATACCCTGCTTCTGCAGTTGAAAGAGTAACTACTTGTTGTTTATTTGAAGACCAAGAAAATGCTGCAGAACTAAGATGAAAGACATAACTTGAAGTGCTTATTTTCTTTTTAATGTCTCCAACTCAATCACTGTCTATATATCCAACTAGTCATATATTCTTATTGTTTGAATAAAATATACCAACATCAATCATACCTTTAATATATCTTAAATTTTGTTTTGCAGCTTACCAATGAAATATCATGGTGAATCTATAAATCTGCTCACAATTCCCACTTCGTGAATAATATCTAGCCTAGTTGCAATTAGATACCTTAGACTTCCAATAAGTCTTCTGAAGTTTGTTGCATCAACCAAATCATAACTTTGAACTTTCAGAAAGCTTTAACCTTTCTTCAACTGGTGTTAAAATTGGCTTATGCGCATCCATCTTAAATTTCCATTGTGAGATAAATGTCTTTATTTGTTTGCTTTGTCTCAATACCAAGAAAGTAGGACATTAATCTCATATTTGTCATCTCAAAGTGAGCAACTATATCCTTCTTGAATTCTAACAAAAATCTAGAATTATTTGTTGGACCAATGGAGGTTGACAAATTAAATCCTTCTATGTTTTGATAATAATAAAACTTAAAGAATTGGTTAAGAAATAATTTCAGGTTAATTGGATTAAATTGAAGTTGATGGAACACTAGTCGATTAATGCTGACACAAGTTGACTATCATGTTGTTGATGCATTACAAATCAGATGAAAATAGATAAGTCGATTTATGAAGATCAAGATTGTAATAATGAGTATCAAATTTAAACAACATGGAAGTCATAAGAAGATCTTGCTTGAAAAATTCAAATATCTATCTCAACAATCAAAGATTGGAGATTTTATGAGATCTGTCAGTTGGAGAACTGGACAAGTCGACTATTATGTTGCAAGTCGACTATCATCAATCAGACCTGTTAGTTGGATAAATGGACTAGTCAACTATCATGCTATTAGTCGACTATTCGAAGAGCGGAGCTGAAAGATTCATGAAAAACGTTTGTGCTAGTCGACTAACACTTGGAAGACAAGTTGACTATGAAGTACTAGTCGACTATTACATACTGACTAGTCGACTATCAGTAACAGCTGAACAAAATTTGACTTTGTCAATTGATTTCAAACGGGAGAAAATCTTCATACAACGGCTAGGAGTGTTCTACAATGGCTAGGAGAGTTCTACAACGTCTATAAATGTCTTGAAGCCTGCAAATAAAGGATTTTCAACTTCAGAGGATTGATTACACAAGTCCAAAGAGAATCATATATGTTATAGTTTAAAATTATCCTCTTATTGCTCTTAATTTGCTTCTTATCATATTCCAATTGTATTAAGATGTACTGAGCTTTATTACTTCATTACTATCAATGTTATTCTTGTGAGTTGAGTGATTAGAGAAGAATCACTTGGGAGGTACGATTTGTGCCGGGAAAACAAATCATCTGTAAAGGTAGCTTGAGCGGGAAGTCAAGTTGATTGGAAAATTTCACATTGAACTAAAAAGTGTGTAGTAAAAAGCTTTGACAAAATCCTAAGTAGGAGCTTAGGTAGAGGACGTAGGTCTTAGCACCGAACTTCTATAAACATTGTGTTTGTCTCTCTTCTCTACTCTTTTATATTTCAATTTGTTTTGTTTGTTTCGTGTGTTTTAATTCTCTATTTTGTAGCACTTTGCAAAAAGATTAAAAGATCTATTCAACCCCCTTTCTAGATCATTTTCAATTTTATTACCAGTAAAGATCAACTCATCTACATAGAGACAAACTATAACAATGTCTCCTTCCTTGTTGATCTCGGTATAAAAAGTATGTTCATATGGATACTTATGAAAAGTATGTTCAATGAAATAAGTATCAATACAAGTATATCATGCCCTTGGTGCTTATTTAAGATCATACAACGCCTTCTTTAGCTAATAAACCTTATTTTCTTCCTTGCTTTACATATCCTGGTGATTGCTCAACGTATATTTCTTCTTCAAGTACACCATTCAAAAAGACTGATTTGATATCTGTTTGATAAATCTTCCAATTACTTTGAGCGACAAGTGAAGTGATCAAATATACAGTATCCATTATGGCAACAGGTGCAAATACTTCAGAATAATCGATACCTGACTTTTGCTTGTATCCTTTTGCAACTAATCTTGTTTTAAAGTGTTCCACTTCTTCATTGGGTTTGTACTTTGTCTTGTATACACATTTGACACCAATAGGCTTCTTTACTTTTGGCAAAGTGGTTAACTCTCATGTTTTATTCTTTTCTATGGCACATATTTCTTCATCCATTGCTTTAATCCAATGACCATCATTCACTGCTTCCTTGAACATTACTAGATCACAATCTGCAAAGAAAGCATAATGGGCCACAACTTCATTGTCATTGTCATTATCACTTACTTTATAATCTTTCAAATAAGTGGGTGGATGATGTTCGCATTCTGAGTGCCTAAGTGAAGGTGAACTAGGAGGAGATGATACTCTAGGATCAATATGAGTTGGCTCTTCAGGAATTGGAGGTCAAGATGACTCTCCAATTTGATTAGTCATTTCCAATTCATTGTTTATGAACACCAATACTGACAACTATTTGTTTTCTTTTTCTGACTAATCTTATACTCCATTTTCTTCAAAAGTAACATTTTGACTTATTATCACTTTTTAATCTTTGGATTATAAAGTTTACAACCTTTGTTTTTATCTTGTAAACAAGAAATATAAAATTTTCTACCTTGTCATCTATCTTTTTTCTCAACTCATTAGGCATATGTGAATATGTTATGCAACCAAACACCCTCACATGACTAATATTAAGCTTTTTTTTCCCTCTCCATGCTTCTTGTGGAGTTTTATCACAAACATTTTTGATAAAACACCTATTCAAAATGTAGACCGCACGAGCCATAACCTCTACCTAGAAACTTTTAGGTAACTTTTTACAAAATAACACGCTTCTCGCCATATCCATGATAGTTCTTTTTTTCCTTTCTATCACTCCATTTTGTTGAGAAGTGTACTTAGCTTTAAACCAATGCTTAATTCCATGCTTTCTTAAGAAATTGTCACAAACAATATATTATATGCCTCTATCCATTCTCAAAGTCTTGAAAGAACAACCAGTTTGTTTTTCAATATATGCTATAAAATTCTTAAGTATTTCACATGCTTAAGATTTTTGCTTCAAAATAAACTCATGCCTTTCCACTATAAGCATCAATAATTGTAATAAAGTATTTGTTACTTCCATTTGATTGAACCTCTAGATAACATAGATTTGCTTTAATGGACGTTTGGCTGTCCATGCTTGCTTTGTAGGAAATGGATCTCTATGCTTTTTTCCTATTACACATGACTCACAAATCTAGTAACGAACTTGAATGGTTGGCAAGCATGAAACCTATTCTTTGTTTGCAAGAAACTTAATGCTTCCAAAATTCAAGTGCCTAAGAATGTGAACAAAATGGAACTATCTTGATTTTACAATTAAAACAAATCCACCCGAAAAAACAATGGAAGAATGAAAGCTACCACCAAGCACGCCGTCAGGAAGTTACAAAACGGTCGCCCCCTCCAACATCCTCCACCCCGGTCTGGAAACCTGTTTCCATTAACCATAAGCCTCACATGGTTCCACTCTTCCACAAATCTGCTATCACCAACATCAGTGACGTTTTTTGCCATCTCCCCACAAATTTCGCATATCCTGCACGGAAACAAGTAAACAAATAAAAAATTCACGCCATTATCAGTAGCTGCCAGCAAGAGGTTGAAGCAATTCCATTAAAGATTGATTGCTGATGAATGACTTCAATTAGAAAATAAAGCAAAGGTTAACAAGCTCATGCACTAGTAAGTTCCTGATTCACTTTGACAATTTGAGGAACTTCCTGTTTTTGGCTTTAGAAAATATTTTTAAGTGTTAGCTTTAAGGAAACATAAGGTTAAAGGGAGAAGAAAAGGAAAGGAAGGGAATGAAGCAGCGACAAGAGCATGAGCATCATTGCAACTTGGTAATTGAATTCAGTCCAAGTATAAACAAGCAAGATGCCTCGGTAGAATTGTAAAGTTGAAATGGATGGATAGTTACCAACAGTCTATATATCCAAACATTTATGAGAAACTTCCATCAACATTCCTAAACTACAAACCCAAATTTGATATGTCCTGAAGAACCAATCGTCGCTAACTCTGACTTATGATTTGGAAGTGGAAATTCAGAAGTTCACAATAGAAGCTTCGTTGTCGATGAACAACTTCTTATTCCAAGTTTAAGCAAGATCTCTAAAATGAATCAGAAACCCAATAGACATCCTGACATAATGAACCAGCTGCTCATTATACTTCATAATTTCCAATGAAAAGGTAACTGAGTTTGCTCTCTTCCCCAATTCAAGGCAGTAAAATGTTTAAGATGAATAAGTAGAAAAAAAAGGTATAACTAAAAGAAGAGAATTGGTCTGGATAGAATATAGCAATGATCACAAGAATGTCAGGAGCAGAGAAGGAAAAACAGTTTTCCTAGAATTTCACAATAAAGACAAAAAAAGTACATTTGAAAAAGTTCCAAGAGCTCTACCGTCATAAGACATTGCTAGGACTCGGTGACTGCAGACATAAGTTTCAGAAAAGGATCCAATGGAAGATTACAACAACCGTTGTTATAATATATGAAGCTGATATGATGTGGCAGTAACGATTAGGCAATCAAGATCCTAATGTTGGATAAGCAGATGCATCATGTCAGGAAAGTTCAAACTTTTATCAAAATTTTGAATTTGAAAATCAGAAAAACTACCTGTTTCCTTTTAGTTTAAACCAAGCTTCAGCACAATGAGAATGCGCAATACCAAGCTCATTTTTACATCCACAACCAAGTTGAATTAAGTCCATGGTAGAGGCAGCGGCAGAGGCTGCTGTACTTGCAATTGCAGCACCACTTTCCAGTACAACTTCAGAATTCAAGTGGCAAATCCTACAGACTGTTTCTCCATCCCGATTATTCTTAGATTCTCCTCTGCCAACAAAATCAATCACGCGAGGTTTTTCAACTTTGGGCGATTTTGCCTTGGATTTATCACCTGTCACCTTGGTTGAACCAAACTCATTGCTATTGGTTTCTAATCTCCTGTCATTTGTAACTGCATTTTCTGCTGAATCTATTGCAATGGCTGTCTCAAGAGAAACCCTATCAACCGATGTACTTAAATTCTGACCAACTCCCTGCTCAATTTGTTCCATGGTTTCGCCATTTTGTGGCCCCCTTGATGTTTGTTGTTCTTTCAGTCCACAAGTGCAAACAAATTCGTCAGATTGTTCTCCCAGATCCTTCTTTTCTCTACCAACACTCGTAGACATAGTATCCCTGGAACTTACAGCATTCACACTCTCAAGCACAATCCCGATAACAAAATCATCTGGATTCCTACTAGTCCTTTGATTCGATGGTTGGCCAGTCTCTCCCATACCACTTGTTTCCTGCTTTTCCACCTTTTCAGTTGAACCCAATCCGGTAGCATTCGCATCCAAAATCCCTCTCTCCTCTTTACCACTCCCAAGCTCTCCTGAATTTAAAACTTCTTCTGCCTTCAATACACACCCATTACCAGAATTTCTCAAGGTTTTACCCGAGTTCCCATAGAGTTCTTGATTAAGTTGAGCTAAACCTGAATGAATTCCCTTATTCTTGCCTGTTTCTTCCTCCATCACTGTTCCCATTCTAATCTCCACTATTCCAAAATCTTCAAAAATGATACTTACGAATCAGCAAGCACGAGTTCGCAAATCAACTCTGCATAGCCTGCCTAGTCTATTTCGTCTGATAGACCACAAACAAATCATTCCAGCCAAAGAAAATGTCCTGTGAAAGCACAACCATTTTATTTATATGATATAAAAAAAAAGCATCTGGGTAATGATTAAATAACAACTTGACCAAGCCAAATGATGCTATTAGCTGAAAAAGGAGATAATGAGGAAAATTGGAAACCCAGGTCGTTACCGACCCCGTTTGATAACTTCAACCACCCCACTTATGAATGCTCCAATTGTTAACTTTGAAGCAAGAGTTTACTTAATAAAAACAGAAGAAATGACACAAAGACAAGAGGCAAGAAAGTTTAGAGAGAGCGACAGACAGACAGGACAGCTAGAGAGATGGAAAGTTGGCACAAGGTTGACTTCCTCAAATTTAACTCCGCAAGTGTTCCTTCCATAATCCATATACACTATATATTGGCAAATTTTATGTTTCTGAATGAATTGAATATATATCGCAGCTTCAAAGAGAGCCAAGACATTTTTGAGTGGATATGTTACCCTTTTGATAATTAGACATAATTAGCTCTTCTTCTTTTGTTTACGTGATCAGAGTTTTCTGAACCAAGAAACAAAGTATAGAATTGGATACACGCCAGAATTTTTAATCTTTTTAACTTAAATTTTCATTACATTTTCTTAATTGCAGTTTCTCTTCCCCAAGTCCCAAGTTTGGAAGTCTCTGTCGTTATGTCGGTGACGTTTAAAAGGGAAAAAGCATGAAACGTTGGCTTGTTATTCACACAACCGTAACAAACGGGAGCATCTCAAAAGGTCTGAAAAGCAAAGAAGCCGTCGTGGTGTTTTGGTGGGCTGTGAATTTTGAGTTTTCTTGCAGTTTGAGCATGAAAATTCTTTTCTTGGCATGTCTCTCGTCTATCAACCCATCGTTTTAAGCCAAAGATAGAGTCTTTACGTGTTACCTGTAAACATGGATTTTACTTCTCGAGGTACATTCGAAGTTGAACCAAATAAGTTATCCTCTTGCGCTAAAAACGGTGGAATCGCTCACTTTATATGTCTCCACACTCCGGCCGGATTGAGTGATGGAGTGATAAATTACAGTTTAATTTCACTCAATTCTTTAAAAAAAGAGGCCCTATGTTTAGCGTGCACAGAATGAAACTCTCACACTGCCACTGTCAAACTTGAACCTAAGATCTTACACTCAACAACTTCCCCAAAGTTCAGTTGACCTATCCGTGCGGGCAAATAAGTTATCCTCTTGAGTTCGCCTAATGTTGCTTGCCCATTGCTGGTTGTTTTTCTATCATTCACCATTTGGCAGCCCAAGAGGCGTTCCGTGCACAATGGGACAATAAAAGATGGCAACTTGGCTATTTGCCTTTTACTGCTCTTCACTATTAAACGGCCTTACCCATAGCAAAGGACCTTAGGTTTAGGACAAGAAGTAGGTGGGTGGTACTGGTGAGTTAGTGGTCATAAGTTCATTGTTACAAGTCATCTTCTTCACCTTTAGTGCTACTTTTGGATGCACTTTTCACAATTATGATTACAGACACGCACTCTCATGTTTCTTTACTTGAACATACCAAGGAAAGACAAAGTAATGAAAATATCCCGAGAGGCAACCAAGGTTTACACTCAGCCATATAAATATCTGCCAGGTTGTACACGTAATTCAAATGGCATGATTTTTAGTGAACGAGAGAACAAACTGTTTCTAAAGAATCCTCAATAATGGTTGTACTTGAATGTGTAGTTTATTGCTCAATAATACACTTATCAGCTGTATCCACGCTTCCAAAGTGAGAACCATACACTATTAACATGGACAGACACTATATCAGCTTAAGCGTGCAAAATGGCAATCATTTTCACTGATTGTTCAAATTATCCCCGATGGATATCGATCTCTTCTGCTAATATTCAACAGCCTTATGTGCATGTAAAGAGAGAATGTTTATGATTTGCTTCAGGCCCACAGGGCTCCTCGACCAGTCATCCCACAAAGTTTTGTTCGCTCCAAAAGAAAGACACCTATCAAATAAACAACTTTATACAGTTGAATACAGAACAGATCAATGTGCAGTCATCGAGTAGAGAGCGTGAAAGGTCCATCGTTTCATCACTGCAAATCAACTACTATTCGCATTCCTTGATGTTGTGTTTCTCTAGACTTGAGAAAATAGAAATTTAGACAAAGTGCTTCAAATGTCTCAGGCTTCCTTTTAACCCTTTCTAAAAAGACACTTTAAGGTTACATGCCTATCTCTCAGGCAACTCCATCTGTATACAATGTGCATTTGATTTAGATTTTTGGTTGCATGTCATAAACAAAATGTTGCTCCCCTCCACGTCCATAGTGCATCTTGTTTAGATTTGTAGTTGAATGTCATCAAGGAAATGTTGCCCCCTTTATCAACTTGTTTAGATAGCTATATTCTAACCACGCTAGATGCTGGGAGTTGGTACAATGTTAGTTTTCGTCCTAAGACTTTTGTAATCTTAAGTGATATTCCAAAACTTTAACACTCCTTTTCATTCCTCCTTATAAAGTGTTATTATGAAAATTATTTCTTCATATTCAATTTTAGGCATTTGTTTACCTACATATATATTAATTATTTTCTTGTTGAATTATTAACAATGCTTTTGCCATGTAATCCACTTATGTCATTGGATTAAAAAAAAAAACTCATAACAATGACCAATAGGTCTCATAAGTATCTTCAAGCTCTTATCTTAAAAAGAAGAGTAAGAAGCATCTCCCTACCAAAACGGCCGAGTAGCTTGTTACTCCTACTTCTACAGGCATGTTATAGAGCCTTGTTTGGGATCATAGGTAGTTAACCTTACTAACAACCCCTCTCCATGTCATCCGAGCTACTTTCATTCTCGCTCTTAGACCCTCGTCACATCATTAGGCCACCAAGTACCCGTTTTGTTAAGAATACACTTTGCCCCCATAGAATATTATGAAGGGTGATTCAATGTATTCACTACTTCTGGGGTAGTATGCTTATAAGTAGTCATAGTTTGATAAATCTAAAAGTATCCAGGTTCTTAAACCACTAGACTCTTTATGTGTCTTATAACAAATGTGAAAGACATCTCATCAGAATAAGAATCAGATATTGCTCATCACCCAAATGCATAATCATTCATACCAACTCTATAACAAACTAGGCTATAAGCAACAATTAAAAACGTACCTAATTTGTTAGAAAACATCGCACATTATATTCGTTATGTTTTCAAATCATCATCGGAAATATCATCAATTCGCTAGGTGACGTTTTCTTGAATTTTAGTCATGATAAATTATGAGCTATGAATTTTTTATACCAAAAACATTATAATTACGTAGCTACTTATCGAGCAAAACCTAATGTTGGTGGGAAAAAAATTAGCACCACATGATAGGCAATAGAAAAATATAGCTAACATTATTTGGCTACGTTTTACTGTGTTTTTGTTATAATTTCATAAATATATTATTTTAACTACAAACATATGAAAGCATAGCTAAAAACTTTTGCAACTTTTTACATAGTCCATAGTATTGAGCAATTTGAGACATTTTTCATATAACGTCTCAACATGTTTTTTGCTTTGAACCATTTGCTTATTATTATCAAATTATCCCATACTAAATAATTTTTAGATGCTTATCATTAAATTTATTTAATGTCATTATTGAGTTAAGTGCCATAAAGCAAATAAATATTAAGTTATAGAGAAACATTATTAATGCAAATTTCGATGCATCCAATATATGGTAAATCCATCAAATTGTATCAACAAAAGTAATATAAAATAAATAAGTGATTATTTATTACTAGTCACAATAATAGTCTAAGCAAATAAGAAGCTTAGATCAGGTCAACTAAATTTACTATAGAAAAATTTATATGGTTCAAATTAAAGCAAACATCACATCGACTTTACCATTCACAACATGGTAACTTGTCAGTTGCATGTCCATTCATTATGTAATTCAAGACTTATAATATTTATGCAACTTGAAACAACAATCATTGGTCCTTTGTTTCAATAATAAAGTAACATAGTTTGAAACTTTTGGGTTCTCAATATCCATAACATTCAATTTCAACTATGAACAATAAGTAAAAATATAATTTATCTCAAATTCATTGAACAATGTTACATAAATTTAAAGATTTTGAGTAATTACCACAACTTTTTCCAATGCATTTTTAAGCAATTTGTCTTGCTTTAAGTCCTCGACATATTTCAGACAAGATAGTTTTGTTCTTCCAATTATAAATACAAGTATTTACAAAATCAAGACATAACATAAATTTATTTCTTTAATATATGAATGGTTAGAGTACGATCTTTCATTACTCTGTATAATAAATATATAGTTCTATGTACAATATACATATACCAAAATGAATTATCCATATTATAATATTTTAAACTTCTTTTGTTAAAAAAGTTGAAAAAGAATATATTAATAGAATTGAAATGGAGTATAAGCATAACTAGCTTAAATGAACATTAAGAGGTATTAAAGCCTCTAAGCTACATATAACTAACTCAAATGTACATTAAGGGATATTGAAGTCCCTAAGCTACATATGACTCAATATATACCATAAACCAATTCACATAATATGAATTAATGTAAAACTCAATATATAAGCTAAGAGAATTAACCCCCTATACATTATCTTTCAATAACTTACTGCATCATCAAGTCCCTGCAAGTGTTGTTCTAGAGAAGATATAATGTTCTTATTTAGCTAAAAATAATTAAGAAAATAGAAAATGCATTTGAAATCCCGTCCTAACTTGAAATTTGGAAAATACGTAGTTTAGCACATATTAAATCATTTTGTATATACTTTTTTAAGCAATTAAAAAAAGCAAAGAAATTGAACCTGTGTAAGAATTGGAAAATACATAATAAAAGACTTGTAGATGAAATATTCTTATAGATATTTAATACCCTGAATCATTCAAAAAAAGAAAATGGAGAACTCTATCAAAAAAAGAAATCCAGCAATTTGTTTCTTGAGAAATCGAAAATAGAAAAAGTAGAAACACCAAAAAGCTCAAAGTAGCCAAAATATCATTTCTCAAAATTAGAAGACAGTATCATAACCAACAAACAAAAAAATAGAAAAAATCAAAGCAATGAATCAATAGTGAAGAACCTAGATAAAGAAACTAAAAGACGTTCATGTATAAAACTCGTAAAACCCTAAAAATGTAAACAAATAGAGGTTCGATGAAAAGTTGGTAATTTCAAGGAAAATTAAAATGAAAGAGAAATATTTTAGTATGAAAAAAGAAAAGAAAAACAATTAAGCACAAATATACATCTCCCTTGCTTCATAGTCTAAATAGTTATCTCTAAACAAACCCTCGATACCCAATTCATCTGCTTCACTCTTCGAACTGAAATTGGAGAGGGAGAATCGTAAAGAGGGTAGTTACCTCTAGGGTTTAAGTGAGACAAGAAATAAGGGGCTTCGTTTATTTTTCTCGACAACTTTCCTCTATTTTTAAGCAAGTTTATGGAGATTTCACCTATTTTATGTCCAAATAATGTTTAATTGTATGAAAATGTTACTAATACTTTTTAGCTATGAAATAAAAATATAGCCCATTGGCTAAAATTATTTTAGCTATAAAATATAATTTGTAGCTAAAATAATAATATTGCACTATAAAAAATGTAGAGAATAACTTAATTGTAAATAATATTCTTTCAGAAAGCTCGCGAAATATTTTTCAGAGTTAGGTCTTGTTGTTTGCTTGAGTAGGCTACAATTTATAAAAACTATAGAGATATATAGACTTTTGGCTACAAATTAAAAAATGTATGTAAAACATAGCCAATAAAGCATATTTCTTGTAGCATAAGTTATCTTAGTTTCTTCATAGTTTGTTACTAACTTTAGTATGTTCATTAGAAAATTCATACAATCCTACAACTTTTTCGAGGTAGAAAATGAGCAATTAGAGGCTTAATTGGCATGGGGGAAAGAGAATGCTCATAAGTTCTTAGTGATAGATCAATAATTTATATATTATTTGGGAATAATTTAATTACTTGGTATTTTTCACCTTTATAATATTTTTTATATAGATTTTGTTATGTTTTTCTATATTTGGTCCATTATCTAGTAGGTGATTAAATTTAAAGGATAAAAGCAAGATTTAGTGCAACTTTCTTTGTAGTTGTCCACTTGATGTGATTTTAGAACTATTTGGAAGACAAGAAGATCGAGAACAACTTTGTAGAAGACTATAAAAGCTAATTATCTTAAAGATGTTTAAAAGTGAAGATCTTAGCGGGAGCATAGTACAATAGGCACCAGACCTAGAAGCATAACAAGCCCTTGTCTTTTGTGAAGTTCATAAGAGTTAAGAAACAATATTGGACTGATGATAGATGTTAAATACAACTAACATTAGACTTGTCTTTATTTATAGAGAGAAATAGTACAAAATCAATGCCAGTTACGAAGCATATTAGGCATTAATTACATAGTGAACAATGAATACCAAAGAAGCGGAATAAGATCATTGCCAATTTTGAACCTATAATATACATCAATTTTTTTGATTGTGGGATTATTTATGTTTTAAGTCACCTATAACTATATTTTTGTAATATTAGCTATAAATACTTGTATTAGAATTAATTTATAAGACTTCTAGCAAATTGCTATTAGACTTAGAATTTTGTTATTTTCTTGAATATCTATAGACAAACTTAGAAGACTTTTGGAAAATTCTTTTATTCTTTTAGGGAGATTTTCTCTTAAGCTTCTCTTTGTTTTTAGTTAGTTTTTCATAATTTTAAGCATCAAGGAGGAATATTTGAATCAAGGATTAAAAAAGCTAATGATAACTTCTCTCAACTCTTTCTTTTACTCTTTTTTTCTATGACGAGATTTATTTATTTATGTTTTATTTTTATTATGTTTGAAAAATCGAAAGTGTTAAAAGTTTCACAAACTTTTCCGTAAAATCCTTTGGCACGAACAAAAATAAAGACCAAGCAAAAACAAAATAATAAGAACACCAGAAATTTGTTAACGCAGTTCAGTACTCCTTGCTTACATCTGCAGGACCCTCACTCAGATTAAATCTTTCACTAAAATACAATAGGTTTACTGAAGGCTTAAGTGAGCCTACACCACTCACCTTTGACACTATCTCTCGAACTCACTACCCGTGATATCTTTCACACCCAATAACACGACCAACTCGTGTTAACCTCGTCAGATGATTTTTCTAACTACTTTCACTTAAAAAACAATCAATAAAAATAACTCAAGTGTTTAATCAACTAAGAACTGAACAATAATATACTTGAGATAAAAGAGAGACTTCCCTATAGTTTTTATCGTCTCGAAATAATCCAGCTGAAACTCTGCACCATAGCCAATTCTTTCTTCACAAAAACATATCGTAGTGTTTCTTTAATTTAATAATCAGTGCCCACTTCACCGTAGATGATCTTCACGTAGCTCTTCATTGGCAATAGACTTAAACTATCGATCAAAGATGTGGACAGCACACACACAAGGGATTTTGCGGTAGCTGCTTCTCGTCAACGTGTATGAGACCAACACAATCAAGTAAAACAAAAGGAGTCCACTTTGACCACGCAATAGCTAAAAATCCCAATGACCAAAATGCAACAGCTAATTAACGCACACACCCTTCAACTTCGTTTTTGTCACTCACATCTTTGATGACATCTTTCGATGATCATCAATAAATATGCATAAAAACCCTCTATTTTTGCAGATTCTGCTGTGAATAGGAAATCTATACAGCATTACATTGAAGATAGACTTCTATCGTAGATATAATACATCAACCAATGACAGTCAATAAGAGTCCCACTATAACACCACCACTTCAACAGCGTCATTAATTTACCACAACAGTAATATTCCAAATACAAAGCCATCCAATTTACTCACGTGTTCAGCCATATGATAATTTCTACAAGTTATATCCTATATGTCCAATTAAAATGCCAAAACTAAATAAAAGGTATATATATATATAATATCCTAACAATCTCCCCGTTTGGCATTTTTTTCACAACCCTTGAACTCCACACAAATGATCATAATTGGACATATAAAGATAAGATTTGCAATGCTCCCCCTCAATGTAATATTATATAATCATACGTTAACTTCAGTCAACAAAACACAGTAGAAGGAAAAAAATTACAGACTTATCTGAACTGTTCTTCCCCTTTGGGACAATACATTCCAAAAAGTCATTTTCAGGAGCTGTAAGGGAAACGGAGAACACATTTCTTCAAATTTCGGAGAGACTCAATGGCTACCTAAAGAATGCCTTCAATCCTCTCAATTTCTGTAAACAAGGCCGCATAAGGATTAACCGTTGACCCTAAAGCATCCGAAGGACTAGCCGTGACGTATGATAAGTCCACTTCCCGGGATTGATGGAAAATTTGGCGATTTATATTCATTAAAGTTGCTAACTTAAGAACACTCGAATCTACCCTAGGCACTTGATTGACATATAAAAACTGTGTTATTAAACATGGAAAGTAGAGTAGAGAGTGCGGCTTACTTTCAATCGCCAACATTGCGTCAATGATGAGCTTTCCAAGGTTAAACCTCATTCCAGTCCTGATAGCATAAAGTAACTTAGCCTGTGCCAAGTAGATAGAAACTACATAGGTACTAGGCATCCAGTTCGTCACCACCAATTTAAAAAGGATGAAATAATTTTGGGTAAGCACTGAAGAATGGAAAACTGAGCTAGATAGCCAAGCAGTCAATTTACCACCAGTCAATACTGTAGCAATCAAATCATTGGACACAGATAGATCATTGTCATATAGAAGATTATCAATCAAATTGTCAAAACCCATGAATAGATTTAACCTCGCAGCATCAAATTGGATTACCCGACCCCGCACATATATAACCCCAAAACTTAGAGCAGATTCATTCAAAATGTCATAGCTCAAATTACAATATAATTCTTTTACCAATTCTGAGTCATAATGATGAGGCAGCATAGAAGCTTGCAATAATGAATGCTTCAATGATAAAACGTCCAAACCTTGTTGTTGAAACTCCTCGAGATTGATCGGACGGTCAAAAACTAAACTGACTTTGTGGAGAGTTTCCCATTTATGTTCAGCGTTAGATGAATAAAACTTGAATCAAACAACATTATTTGCAGTCAAACGGGCAAAGGGATGACGTCTTGGTGGTCGGGTTGATTTACAAGTCTACGTCTTTGTTCGCCTCGAAGAAGCTATAGGAGGCGCAGGTGAGGGGGCAGGCACGACAGGGGTATCATCGGTATCTGAACCAGATTCTTCAATAATAGATAAAATTACCTGATGGACATTGTAGTCGAGATCCCGAGCAGAGACAGTATCGGGAATGTCAATTGGAGCTGCCGAGTAGGACCCAATTCTAGTGGAACTTTTGCCAGATGCCGGATTCAGTAGCAATCGACTTGAGCGTCGTGTTAGAGCAGCTGTTGGTTTACCAAAAGGTGAAGCTACGACCTTCTCGTTGTTCTTTCCTATAGTTATTGATCACACTCAATGAAATTTCAACCACAATTAATCAAAGATCAATAAAACAGTAACTTCTAGCCATAGTCAAGTCCAACAACCTAGTAGATTCCAACCACAACACAGTATTGTGAAACTCAGTTAAAAGCTCTCAACACAAAAATCCACCAATCTTCACAATAGAAAAATGCAAAAACAAGCAAAAATCTTCATTGGAAATTCCATAATTCACAGCATTACCAACTTGCAGATGACAACCAAAATCAATTTCAATTTTGTGGAACGCCCAATCAAATTCTGCAAATTGTTTAGGTTAAAACCGAAAGGAGGCAATTTCGTAAAGTATGGGTCTTCAATAGACAATCACAACATTCACAAAAATACCCAATCCATGGTTCAAACTCAATGTCGTGGGTATTCTTAGAGCAATCACAATCAAAACCCACTAAAATAATCAAAACCGAACCTTGACTGAGTAGTACTGTGAGATGAGGTTCCACTGAAGAGATAGCTTTAAAATGGCAAAAGAGCAGAGAATGAGCAAGTACAATCCACCATCTTCAACCTTGGTGAGAGAAGCAAACAATAAGATGCACTTGTAGATGTAGCCGAGGAAGAGACGTAGGTATAGGAGGAGAAGATGCACTAGCTAGGTGCCAAAGGCTAAAAAATGAGAGATTGCATAAATGTGTTGTAGGGATTTTAAATCCCTTTAGCCCAAAACGCAGCACATAATTTGTTTTCTTTTTTTGTTTCTTTTTCTTTTTTTTGGCCTTTTTATGTTTTTTAAAGAAATAAATACACTAATAATGTAAGGCGTAGAGTCCCAAAGCCCCCTGAATAAGTTCAAACTGTACTGCATCAAGAGGTTTCGTAAAGATGTCTGCCAACTATTTTTTCGTAGATACATATGACAGAGTGACCATTTTGCTTTCCACAAGCTCTCAGATGAAGTGATACCGGAGATCAATATGTTTCGTTCTTAAATGTTGAACTGGATTCTTCGAAATATCTATGGCACTTTTGTTGTCGTATAAGATAGTCAACTCATTCTGATCAATCCCATAGTCTTCTAACATCTGTTTCATCCAAAGAAGTTGTGAACAACAACTACCTGCAGCGATGTATTCTACCTCAGCGGTTGATAGTAAGATTGAATTTTGCTGTTTACTATACCAAGAGATCAAATTGTTTTCTAGGAAGAAACAACCTCTCGAAGTGCTTTTTCGATCATCTAAGTTTCCATCCTAATCTGCATCACTATATCCAGCTAGATAAGGTGTTGAGTTAGATGAATACCATATCCCAAAATCAGATGTTCCACTAACATACCTGATGATCCTCTTTACCGCTGTCAAATGTGTTTCTTTTAGGTTGGCTTGATAGCGAGCACATACGCCAACATTAAAACAGATATCTGGCCTACTTGCAGTCAAGTATAATAAGCCTCCAATCATACTTCGATATAAACTCTAATCAACACTTTTTCCATTCTCATCTCTGTTTAATTTTGTTGAAACACTCATAGGTGTTCTTGCATGTCTAGCATTCTCGAGACCAAATTTCTTGATTAAACTCTTGGCATATTTGGTTTGCGATATAAAAATTCCATCATTTGCTTGTTTAACTTGCAAACCCAAAAATAAATTCATCTCGCCTACCATACTTATTTCAAATTCAGATGTCATTAGTTCAACAAACTCATCTACCATCATTGAATGTGTAGCTCCAAACACAATATCATCAACATAAATCTAAGCAATCACAAAATCATATTTGAACTTTTTAATAAACAGAGTTTTGTCGACGCTACCTCGTGTATACCCTTTCCTGATGAGAAATTGTGTAAGCCTTTCGTTGCAACACCCCACTCTCTCGAGACCCGTACCCGAAATCCTGTGTGATGTCTAAGAACTTGCCCGACGAGGGTGGCATGCTAGAGCACTCATCATTCAAAAATCGGTATAATTTGTTTTTATGAAACAACAACAAACATATGGGGAAATAATAACCAATTCGGGCCCACTTTTATTCATAAACATTTTCAATCAACACAATACAGTCAATAGAATTTCAATAGCTAAATTGGGGCCCATTACAAATACAAAACACTTTAGTCGTAATGTCTTTACATTCCACCATAAAAACTATTGTATACACATTATACAAAAATTTTGAAACACATTATTTTACAGAAATCGCGGAGTACAAATTTATACAAAAAATAGGAAAACACTAATGCAGACGCGAACTGATCCCTACATCGATCCCTTACTTGTATGTTGTAAGGATACTCCCGTTTACCTAACGGGATATTCTTCTGATCCTGAAAATATTTGCAAATTTTGGGTAAGTTTTGCGAACTCAATGAGTGACCATCATCGATGGCTCACCTAGTCATATAACACATAAATCACATTCACAACATTTCACATTTCACATTTCACAATCAATATAATTTAATCAGTCATATTATGC
>JAOQMS010000002.1:35767120-35777782 GCA_027563885.1 Erythroxylum longipes | reverse complement strand
GCATGTAATTAACATAAAACATAATCTTACCTATTTAAACTTCAACCTTTTTCAATTTCTCTAACTTCTCACAATCTTCCAAAAGTTCCCTACCACCAACCTTGAGACTTAGATTAGCATTTTCTTTGTGAACAAGGAGGAGAAAGCACAAAACATAGGAGGGGTTCTTGTGTAGTAAAGATGAGTAGCAATTCTAGCTAAAAAGAGGGAGAAAACCAAAGAAAAAGAAGGGAAGAATGGAAGCTACGTAGGAGGAAGAAGAAGAATAGGTGCTTTTGTCTTCAAAAAAAGCAATATCGTGAAAGCTACCATAATTTGGTGGGTTAAATACCCATTTAACATAAGACTAAGTAGGCAAGTGACATGTGTCACTTGCCACTTGTCTTCTTCTTAAACACTCTTAAGTTTTTTTTTCCCAATTTTAAATCAATTTCTACTCCAAATTTCAATGGCTCAAAGTTTATAATTCCTAAAATCATGTATCTAATTTTCCAGTGCCAATGGACAGTCATTTCCAGTACCGAAAATCCATTCAGTCCGCCACTTGGCAATTTTTCGGTCTGGAAAAGTATTCCGAAAAATTTCCAGAAAATTTCTAAAATTTCCTAAAAATGTAAAACGCACAAAAATTCACTTCAATTAAATTTTCAAGCACAATATCATATTTTTAACAATAAACACAATTATAAACACATATGCCGGAAAATGTCATGAATGCATTTACCGTCATGTGCATATACAAAAATTGTCATTCATATATATATAGAGGCCATAACATGCATGTTCGTGCCGAGATGAGTTTACACACTCATAACCCGTTCCAATTTACTATTTTACCATTCCCATCGGTGATGGGATGTATAGTTAGACAAGAAATGCCATAACTACGTTCTCACACACTTCACTTTTAGCAATAAGAAGGCCGGGGAGACAATTAGTGTATGTTAGTTGGGGATTTACCATACGGTGTAATTAATGTGTAAAAGAGATAATGTAAAAGTGCACACGGCACGCCAACAGCGCTAAGAGATTATAAATTTGCAGCTCACCGATGGAAACATTAGGCACCTAATTGATGGTGATTGTCTCAACTCACTGTAGAACTGCTTGATGGGTTTAGTTATTTACCCTCATTGGTTTTGAAATGTCCATGTAAATTTGAGAAAACAAGGAAACACATAGAGAACTGTTTTAAAAGATTGACATGGCTGAAAGCAGAATATCAGGAGAAACTATTTCAAGGCGAAGGTAAGTAACCCATCTATCATTTCTTTTTTCTCTGTCATCAAACCGAACACTTACTGTAATATACGTTCTTGAATTAGAAGGAAAATCATTTTGCCTAAACATATAATAACGCATAGAGTACTGGTTCCAAGAAACGAAGGTAAGACCTTCATGCTTGTACACTTACATACTGTTAGAAAGCTGCTCCGTTCATAGTTAACGCCTTTGGCTTTGCGAGAAAGAAGTGTATCAGAGGCTCGAAAAAGATGATCCCGGAAGAACCAGAAGCTGAGAAAAGGAGCCAACAAATGCTCCTGTCTTGCTGAATTCCAAAGTCTAACAGTATCTTTGAGTCACAAGACATCAATAAGCTCCAAGCAATTCGTTCATCGAAAGATGGCACCGGCTGGAACAATGGATTACATTTACTTGTTTTATTTATGAGGAAAAACGGATATGAAGTTGGTTAACTTGTCATCTTCAACAGCCATTAATGATAAAGTATGAATGGTGTATTATATTTCAACAACCATTAATGAAAATGGGTGTGTTGGCAGATTTAGAGTTGTCAAGGTAAGTCCGAAGAAGGAGATTTTTAATGTATTTAGTTTGGGTAGCGAGAAGACCATTGGAAGTAGTAGAAGTATAGTAGTAGCTTTGATACAAAGTGATGAAAGGATCCCAAGTCTTCAATGGAGAAGGTGGTGTGAATCATGAATAGGGTAGAGTTATTAGAAACAAGAAAAAGAACACAGTAGGTCGCTGAAATTTTTGCACACATATTTGTATTAATTCATCTTGAATTTATACAAGCAAATCAACAACAAAAATTCACAAATTTTCTCCTACAAATCAAAAAATAATAACTCAAATTCAAACTATTTTGAATGCGCCAAGTTATTCAAATCAAAATAGAAAATTTTATTGCAGAATTATTCTGCAAAAATCTTGGTCAATGACTGTACAATTTGACTGCTGAATCTTAGGTTGCTAACTGAAAAGTCTTAAGTTATTAACTGCAGAAAAAGTAGCACAACTCAATACTCTTCATTGCTGCTTTTGCTACAAATTCCATTCTTCTTCTTTGGTTCTTCAAACCTAACCTTAGATAAGGCCTTGCTCATAATATCTACAATTGTTTCATTAGTTTTGCAATATAATTATTCTTCTATACGTCTTTAATAAAATAAAGTTTAATCTTGAAATGTTTGGTTTCCCTATGAACAACTGCATTATTTGAGATTATTATAGTTGCTTCATAAATTCTTATTGCTTCTTTCTAATCATGCTTCAAATCTAACAACTTCTTCTTTTGTTGTAAGGCTTGATTAACAACAACACGAGATGCCACATATTCATTTTCTACTGTAGCCTAAGCAACCACATCTTGGTTTTTTGAATTCCATGAAAAAAATCATGTACCGAAATTGAATAGATATTCAGAAGTACTTTTCATTTCATCACAAGATCCTGCCCATTTGTTACCAGAATACTCAAATAGTCTCATCTTATCAGATTTTCCAAATAAAACTTCAAAATCTATAGTACCTTTGTTGTATCTAAGCACCTTTTTTGCAGTCTTATAATGCAACTCACTACAACAATGCATAAACCTATATAATAAACTCATAAAATATATAATATCAAGTCTTGTTGTAGTTAAATACATCAAACAACCTACAAAACTTCTATAAAGGTCTTCATCAATCTTTTCAACCCCATCATCTTTGCTTAGCTTCTCATTCTGCACCAAAGGAGTACTTATTAGCTTACAATTCTCCAATTTGAATTATCTTAACACTTCTTTTGCATATTTTTGTTGGCCAATGAAAATAGTTTGTTATGATTGTTAGATTTTCATGTCAAGAAAGCATGACATCTCCCCCAAGTTTGTCATCTCATATGCCTCCATCATCTGAAATTTGAAGTGTTTCACCAAGGTTAAATTGCTTCCTGTAACAAGCAAATCATCATCATACAAGGAGACAACAACAATATCATCATAAATAACTTTTACATATAAAGTTGATTCACTCAAACTCTTATTGAATCCCAATTTTAATAAGAAATCATCAATCATACTATATAAGCCCTTGGTGCTTATTTCAATCCATATAAGACCTTTTTAAATAAGTATACTTGTTCTTCTTTCCCTTTTATCTTTAAGCCTTCATATTGTTCTGCAAATATTTCCTCCCACATATAACCATTAAGAAAGACAAATTTGGCATCTAGTTGAAAACTCTCCTCTCCTCTTAAGCTTTAAATGCTAACAACATTTTGATTGTATCAAGCCTAGCCATATATGCAAATGTTAATCCACTCTAAACTATTGAGCATGCCCTTTAACTACCAATTTTGCTTTCTATTTCTTGATAGTTCCATTAGCATTAAGTTTTGTCCTGAATCCCATGTGGTTTTGTGTGACTTGGCCTATCCACTGAAATCCATATATGATTTTTTTTCTATAATTGTTAACAACTCCTCCATTGAAGCTACCTATTTTGGATCTTTTGATGCTTCTTTAAAACCTGCAGGCTCAAGCATAGCAACATTACATTTATGGTAAATATAAGAACATCATCTATTGATTCGTCCACAATCTCCTCCTAAATTACATTAAAATTTATGTCGTTACTCTCCACTTTAGACTTGTCTAGGTTCCAAGATGAATATTTATCAAATTTGATCTCTTTACTAACAAGCACCTTTCTAAAAGGATTGATAAACCTTGTAGCCCTTGATGATGTACTATAGCCAATTAGAATGTCGACCCCGTTTCTAATCTAACTTGTGTCTTTTCACCTTGGGAATAAAAGTGTAACATTTATCGCCAAAGACTTTTAATTGTTGCATAGAAGGCTTATAGCCAAATCATGATTCGAATGGTGCCTTGTTTTTGAATTTTTTTAATGCAGCCTATTGAGAAAATAGTCTCCATTGCTAACATCCTCAACCCAAAAATTCTCTAGTATCTTCTTTTCAAACAAAGAACACTTAACCATCTTCACTATTGTTTTGTTCTTCCTCTTACTGAGTCCATTTTATTAAGGAGTGTAAGTATCTATCAATTGGTGCTCAATCTCTTCATCTTTACAAAACTTGTTGAATTGTTCATAAGTGTATTTAGTTCCATTATTAAATCTAATAACCTTGATTTTATGACCACCTTGATTTTCAATCTATTTTTAAACTTCCAAAACAAATTAACAACTTCTGATTTATACTTCATAAAATAAAACCTATACATTATGTTAAAATCATCATAATGTAATACCTATTGCCATTCAAGATAATTTTCCTCTTAGACCACATATATCGATGTGGATTAATTGAAGTTTCTCTATTGCTTTCCAAGCTTTCTTATGTGGAAACGGTGATCTAAACGACTTCACAAGTTAACACACTTCACAAACTTCAGCCTTTTCTTTAATATTAGGTAAATCATGCAGAAGCTTATTATTATGCAGATATGTAAGTGTAGACTAACGAAAATGTCGTAACCTTTTATACCAAAGTTGAGATCAATCACCAGAGTCATTGTAGATGCAAAAGTTTGTTTCCTACCAACTAAGTGTGAAACACTTTCCCTTCATTTTTATTAAGAACAAATCATTTCTAGCAGAGTCAACAATGATGCAAGCTTTATCTTTAAACCCCACAGAATAGCCCTTCTCAAGTATTTGTCCAACACGCTAACAAATTTTGATTAATTTAAGGCACAAATAAAACAACTGAAGTTATTTTTGATACCTACACCAGATACAAATGCTATATCCCTTTTTCTACAGACATCAATGTAGTCTTCACTCCCAATTCTCACTTTGGAAAATTATGATTAATCAATCCTTTTAAACATAGGCTTATCATATGCCATATGGTGAGTACAACTACTATTAATCAACCAAGCTTCACCTATTTCGTTGCTTGCAAAACAAGTCACCACAAATATTCTTTATCCTTTTCAATATACCCCTTTTGATTGTAAAGCCCTATATTGAATATCAAGCCTAAACCAGCACACCTATAGTTGCTGTGATGTCTTTTTGTAATGTGGACTGGGAGTTTTATTTTCTTCTTCCTTGTTTTCACCTTCCTTCTTCTTATTCCATTATTGCTTCCTATTTTTATTGTTGGACATTGGGTACTCTTTATTTTTTTGCTTAGAAAGAACCTTCAATAATTTCCTATTGCCTTAAAGATCTTTTTTCTCTTGATTTTAAAGGTAGTTCATATGCTCAACTAGAGTAATTTGAGAAAGATCTCTTTAAGAGATTATATCTTAGATTCAATTCTCTCAGGTAGACTCGCCGATACCTTCTTCACAACTCTGTTGTTAGGTAGTATTTCACCTGTTAATATGATTTTATTAACCACAACAAGGAGTCCATTTGCATACTCCTTTATAGTCTTAGTCTCCTTCATGCTTAAAAGTTCAAATTTCCTTCTAAGATTCTGAACTTGCATCTGCCTTAATCTATCATTTTCTTGAAATTCTTCTTTTAGTGTATCCCAAGCTTGATTTGCAGTGTCACAAGATATGATTCTTGTGAAAATTTCTTCTGTTACAGTTGAGTGAATGTAGGTTTTGGCCTTCAATCTTCTTTTCCTCTCATCTCTTTTATTTCTAAAATTTACTAGTCTTGGATATTTGATTAATGGTGGAAGATCAAATTCTCAACCACATCCCAAAATTCATAGGATTCCAGATAAGACTTCATTTTTATAGCCCATATCTAGTAATTTTCACCTAATAAAATAGGTGTTATTAGCATAAAGTTATTTTAGGACACTGTAAATTTTTTAGTTTTAGGGTTTTGTGTTTAATTTTTAATGGAAGATTCCTCTCAAATTCACTCACACTCAAATAGGTCTCTTAAATAACAAGGGAGCTCTGATACTAATTTTTTATTAGACAAAAGAAAAAAGAACACAATGAGTGCTTGAAATTTTTGCACATATATTTGTATTAACTCATCTTGAATTTATAAAAAAATTATAAATTTCTCCTACAAATCAGAAAATAACAACTCAAATTCAAAACAATTTAAATTCTTCAAAGTTATTCAAAACAAAATGTTGAATTATATTGCAAAAATCTTAGTCATTGACTATAGAATTTTAGGTTATTAACTACATAACCTTATGTTGTTAACTATAAGAAAAGTAGGACAACTCAACAGGGAGGTAATGAAGGAGACTAAAAAACTTCTAACCAAAATATCATCTACAGAGACCAAGACAAAGGTGGTGTGAGATGAGGTGGTATAAATAAACAAAGTGTCATATTTGGAGGAAGTTAAGTTCGATAAACTTATGATTCAAGCAATGAAACCAAACTTAAAGAGCTTGTTTTAGATGATGTAAAGCTTTATGAAGTCAAAAAACTTAATGAACATGGTGGGGATCTATAAATAAAGGAGGTTGAATCACAACAGATTTGTTCTTGGAGATGAACATAAAGAAAAGTTTTATTGAAATCAAGATGATGAACTGAACAATTATGAGATAAAACAAGGTTAATAATAATACGAATGGTGGTGAGTCAGATAATCAGATTAAAGGTATCCATGTAGTCAATACCTAAATTTTGATGATATCCCTTGACAATAAGAAGAGTTTATGACACTAAAGAAAACTATCAAGGTTTTGTTTGGTACGAATCACCTATTTATAATCAACAATATTGGCATTTGATGGAGGAGGAATAAGAGTCCATATGTGGTTGCGAGGTAAACCATTAAACTCATCAAGCATAGCTTAGCACTAGTGGAAAACTTTATTAGCTTGAGTTAAGAATGTAGGATCAAGAAAGTGAGGAGTTATGGTGGGAATCAAGTAAGTGATATGGTTAGAAAAGGATTGAGGGATGCGTGTGTAATCATATGTATGCGTGACCATGGGATGTGAAAATGGTAGAAAAAGGATTAGGTTGAGGCAAAAAAAGGTAGAGAAGAAATGAAAGGAGTATTTGAGGGAAGTGGGATGAGAGGAAAAGGTAGTACGAGGATGGAAGAAGAAGAGGGAGGGAAATCCATTCCAAGAGAGTTAATATAGGAAAAGTCATGTTTAAGAAAGAGAACATGAGAGAGATATAAAGTTTAGAAGTGATAGGAATAATTTAGAGATATCCTTTATACTAAGAACAATAACAAAAAAAAACATAAGATAGATTTAGATGTGAGTTTTTCAAGACAAGTGGAACAAAAAAAAGGAAAACAGGTACATTCAAAAACTTGAAGATGAGAAAGATTTGGTTTGGTTTTGAAAAGTAGTTCACAAGGAGACTTATAATGAAGAACATGAGTAGGTAATAAGTTGATGAGATAGATAGCAATATAAAAGGCTTCAAACTAGAAGAATTTTAGGGGAGACATGGAGGACAAGAATGAGACCTATTTCAGTAATGTAATGAATTTTAAATTTAGCAAGATCATTTTGTTAAGGAGTATGGGGGTAAAAGATACTATAAGTAATGTCATTTGTAGTGAGATTTTGAGTAAAGACACCTTTGATGAGTTCTTGAATTTCATCGCATTTAAAATTTTGATAGCGATGAAGAAAAGATTTTTAGTGGTAGTTTTATTAAAATAAGAGAAGATGATAGAAAAGAAAAGTGAACACTTTTTCCGTGAAGACAAGAGATATAAGGAGGTATGACGTTAGACTTAATAAATAAATAAGTAGATAATATAAATAGCATAGACCGACATGGATAGTCAAGCCATAAAATGAGCGAAGCTAGAGTAACTGTGAATCCAAAAAAGCTTTTAAAAATACAGAGGAATGTTCATCAGATAAAGATTATTGTGGATAGAACTTGCGAGAAGTAGCATCTTAATTTAGAGATCCTTCACAATATAACCAAAATGATAAATTCAATGAGATAAGAGTTATTTATAACAAATTTGGCTATGAATAACATGTTAGTAGTAAAATGTAAAATCACTCAAATTTCATGACGAATACAAGTACAAAAGGTTAAAGTGCCATTAGTGGAAATAGGATGGATATGCTTATTATCAACAAGCATTTAGTTTAAACCTTCATATAGAGTTATGAATTCCATAAATTGAGAATAAGATGTCATGTGAATAGTAACACCAATGTTAGAAAACCATTTAACAATTTCATTGTAACTTAATTGTGGCACATCCATAAAATCATGAACATTAATGATATAGAAAGTTATGATGAGAAGATTGAGTTCAAATTGGAGGACGAATAAACAATTTCGAGACTCAAATCATCTAAAATGAATATAGGTGAGAATATGTCCCTATTTCCAACAAATCTTATTTGGTTTATTATAATTGAATTTATAAAAGGTTGATGCATAAGGTGTGTATATTAGTTTGAGTTTATGGGAATTAAATTTAGGAAAATCCGGTCAACTAGTGCTAGAAATGTGGGCTGGATTGGGCTAGTAATTAAATTTTAAAACTAGTTGGTGAAGATGAATTAGGGCCTATCCTATTTAAAACTCTGGGATCTCACATGTAGGTACTTGAGCTCCTTGTGCTTGCAAAAAGAAGGGATGAAGTTTAGGGTAATTTAGGGTTGGTATTCAGTGTTGGTAGAGATCTTTGGAAGTGGGTTTTTATGTTTTCATGTTTCCAACATTCTCTCTCTCTCTCTCTCTCACGCGCGCGTTTCTTGGCAGTGACCCATCAATCAAGCTCAAATCTTGCGACTCTTCTTCTCCTTCTTTTTGCAGCCAAAAGAGCGAACTGAACATGAAAAACTAAACCCAGATCTGTTTTCTTTTCTTTTTTGGTTGTTGTAGTGAGGTATATGATTGGGATTATCTTCAGAAGTTGTTTTCAAGTATGCATTTTTAAGAGACTGCTCTATCTGTCTTTTTCAAGTCTACCTGTTTGTAGGTTTGTGTGCTCTCTCTTATGTGTTGGTACTTGTTTTGTGTGTGTAAGTATTTGTGGAGATGTTGGTAATGAATTTATATTGTATGGGAGCTTCTCTGTTTTTCTTTTTGTTGATGTAATGGTGGATATGTGTTGACATGTGATGTAGATCTGAAGCTTTTGGATCATAGCTTAAGGAGGTCATAAAATTAATGTGTTTGCATATTACAATGTGAATAAAACTGAAATCTTTGCAATTGTGCTGTGTTATCTTACTGCTATTCTGTGGATCTCCTAGCTTATGCTTTTGGTTTTCACTTCTTCAATTCAGTGGGATCCTTTTGTTTTTTTAAGCGATGTAGTTTAAGTTTTTGGTTAATTTGGATTAGATTTGTGCCTGTAACGAGCTTTTGTACCCAACTTTTCTGTTTTTGCTGGATGAGATTTGGTTCCTTATTATTTCTTATCCAGGTTTCTCTTTTTTTCTTTGAACTTTATTTATCTAGGATGACAAGAGTGTAGTGCTTCATGTTTTTTTCAATCAATTTCCTCTTTATGTTTTTATTAATCAATTTCCCTTCTGCTATTTACTCTATCTCCAGGTTTTATTTGGGATCTTAACCCTAATCTTCTCTTGCTTCGCAAATTCTGGCGATCTTTTCCTGTAGATTGGGTGAGTGTTGCTTGTCAATGCTTGTTTAGATCGATATAGATTTTTCCTTGGGTTTAAAGATTAGATTGCATGTTTTCTTGATCTTATGTTTGCTCATTGCGTTGCGGTTGCTTGATTTTTGGCTCTTTTTGGGCTTTAGTTGTTTTGATAACTAGGCATATTAGTTGTCCGGTTGGATCATAGTTTCTTCTCTTCTTTTGTTGATTATTACTTTTCTACTGTCAAAATTGTGGGTGTGTATTAGTTTATGTCCTTGATATGTCATTACTGGGTTGCAACGGCTTTATAAAGCACTAAGCTTTTTGGAGTCATATGATGTCTCTTATCCCATGACGGCGTTGTCCACGGTGAGAATGGCGATGGTGACACAATCGTTAATCTTGGCAGCGAGGTGGATGGTAGTCAAGTGGTATGGAGAAATCTGGGTGTTTCGCGAGAAGGTGGGTGATATTGTGTGCGTTGGATAGAGTGGTGGTCGTAAGGAAGATGATAAGTAATAGTAAGGAGGGGAGTGAAACTATAGAGAACTGCATTGTGCTAGACTTAGGGTGAAGGGAGAAAGTGTCTATTTAAGAGCTTTGTAGTTTGTAGTTTGTTAGGCCTTGAATTTTTATTTTATTTTATTAAACATGATTTGAATGAATTTTGGTAGTGTTTGATAAATTATTTTTGATTAAGGTTAACTATTAAGTCAAATTTAGGAGGATTTAATTCAAGGATTGATGGAATTAAAGTGTGGATGTTGTAAGATATATATAAGGGTATTTTTGGAAGGTGACTTAAGGTTAAAAGAACCTAAGTTATAAGGAAGGGTAAAGTGGAGTTTAGCATTCATTAAGGGTAAAAAGGGGAAAGTAAAATGTTGTCTTGGGATGTGGAAGACCAAAAAGGTGATTGGAA
>JAOQMS010000002.1:35732164-35767020 GCA_027563885.1 Erythroxylum longipes | reverse complement strand
GTAAGAACATAGAGGATAGAACATAGGCCAAGGATCATAAGAAGGAGTTGAGAAGTTATGTTGGTTGAAGGATTCGTTTGTGTTACTGTTCACAGACTTCGTCTGTGCTACTGTTCATAGAGTAGTGTCTGTGTTACACAAGACTTCTGTTCACAGACTTCAGACGATAAGTCACAGACGATAAGGGATCAACCCAGAAGATAAAAGTCAACCACAAAGGATAGAACACAGAGGATAGATTATGGGCCAAGGATTTTAAGAAGGAGTTAAGAAGTTATTTGAGTTGAAGTACATCCTCTGTGTTACTGTTCACGCTATCGTCTGGGTTACTGTTCATGGTTATCTTCTGCCCTATTTTCGATCCCTCAGAAGATGAATTTGGCCTTCGAGGTCTTCATGAAAGTTGTAGCTTTTGAAGTTCTCTTTCAATATATCCAAAGAAACCCGAGTTTGGATGCTTATAGGAGAAGTTATACTAATAGCCTCGAAGCAAGTATACATGTAAAGTGTGGACTCGCCAACGCTGTCCTTGAGGTTTTCTGGTTGAAGTGGATAATTGGATTAGTAGACTATTCGAAGAGCTGAGCTGAACTTAGAAAGGAGAGTTATGGAGAAGATGACCCGATAATAGTCAAGGTGTTTGGTATTGGAAAAAGCTCATGTTCTATGATATTCTGCATGTTTGGTTGGGGTCCGAGAACGGGCTCCAACATAGTTTGTAGTTTGTAGTGTGGTCCAAGTTACACGTATAGAAGGATGCAGTTCAGGAAGTTTTTTTTAATGTTAGAAGTGTCACACAATCGTCGTTCCAAGCAGGTATGTATTTACTCTTTTTCACATTAATTATGCATTGATGTAGGATAGGACAAGCTGCATCTCTTTGGCTTTTAAGTGGGAATACATTTATCAGGTATGTTTTTACCTTTCCCTTATCTATTTTTCGTGATACTTCACTTATTAACCTTATGCCTCTAACAATATAAGGCAAGTCCATTGGATTTTTATTTTTATTTATAACTTGATACATAAACCTTTTCTTTTATTCTGTTTTATTATACTTATTTTAATTTTATTTACATACTTTTTTAATATATCAGTTTTACATATCTACTTTTTTAACATGCATCATTTTTTTTTCATTGTCACATTTACATATGGGTCTACCAGAAACAGCCTCTCTACATTGTAAGGGTAAGGCTGCGTACCATCAGATCTCTCCAGACTTCGGTTTATTAAGGGATTTAAGACTGGGTGTGATGACGACGACGACGACATTATCAATTAACACATATTGCATGATCAATTTGTCATCTTCATCATCCATTAACACATGTTGCATGGTTAACATGTCATCTTCAATCGCCATGAACACATATTGCGTAAACTTGGATATGCATGCATTATTGAATAAATTGTTATATTGAATTTCTTTGTTTCAACGCTCTCTTGAACCTACGAATAAAAGAAATTGAATGCAAAAATTAACTTTTCTTGACTTTCTTCTTTCTTTGTTTGCAGTTTCTGGCAGGAGAGTAAAGTCCCAGAAAGCTGATTAGGGTAAGTACATGAAAAATCTCGAGAGTCGAACCTGACAGAGATGGTTGCTCTCTCTCTCTGCTTAACCTTTTCTCTATAAAGTTGCATGTTCTTAGTTTATTTGGTCATTAGGCCATTACTGTAATGGTATCCTAGGCTATAAAAATGACCTCATTTTACAACGCTTGATTAGCTTCTAACAGCTGAAAAACCTTACTTTCGACCCCACCAACGTCAAACAGTTGACACCTTTGATCCCCTCTGGGCACGAGGATACATGCAGTCAGTGCTTGATCGGCCGACAACTTTTGCTCCTACTACCATTATGCGGTCAATTTTGGAGGAAAGAAATGGGACAACTCAACAATAATGTGGTGTACAATGATGGTGTCCACTGGCATGCATGCATTCTGTTCGACCATCATCAAATTATTCCTATGCCTATACCTGATTAATTTAAGCTAGAGAAGATCATGAAATATGGGAGGTATTCATAAGCATATTCATTCATTCAACTTGACAAGCAATAAACATTTGAACGACCATGACTTGAGGTTCCATTCCATCAGTTCAATCTGATCCACAATACATATGAGACCAATTGAATCATATCTTAATGAGCAAACCATGTGATAGTGTGCAAGTCACAAAAATGTCTGAAAGTGTTGCGGGGGATGGAATAAGTGTTACCAATACTATACTACAAGAGAACATCTGATAGGATTACTTTGCACAAAGAGTTGTGTAATGACAATTGTCTGCAGTAGTTCTTAAAAGGCCTTGCCACCAGAAGTCACGAGAAACTTGAAACAAAAACAAAAAATGAAACGACACAGCAAGTAAGCCAAAAGCCAACATCAAACAACATGCCCACTAATTTTCTTTGGGCCATTCTATAAGGCGCTTTTTTTCTAGCTACAGATAACACTCCTCCAGCTTTTACCTCCCACTAGATGCTATCAGATCACGTCCACCCCAGGCTATCTTTACTATCAGACATGTACATAAACAAAAACAAAAAAAAAGCGGCATTCTGAGATAGAGGAAAAACGTGGGGAAGAAAACATCCAAGAAAGTACAGCTCTCCAGCCACCTCATCTTTACGAACTTTTAACCGAGTATATTTGCTGGTCAGACCTCGACCATAATGATCAAGCAAATAACAACACATCCTCATCCTCCTTTTACTTCCCCGTTCTTTAGTATCACAAAACAAATGCCAGATTCTAATCTCTGTATTACTGATCAAACCCTGCATAGCTCTTTTTGCTTCATGTGCCGGCCAGATGCAAAATGTTTAGACCCATTTGCCGTTTCACATGATCAGGTATCAACTTGTTAACAAGCTCAGGAGAAGCACCATTTAACTACAAGCCAAAAGCATAATCACATTAACGAAGAAAAATAACCAAGCAGTCCTAACAAAATTGTTGTCTCATAAAATTGCAGGCAATAATGCAATCACAGTACTCCAAGGTTTGTTGGCATACAGTTGCAAAAGTTATAAATATGAACATGGAGTGTAAGATAAACCTCGTTCAACTAACAAACAGCTACCATTCAAAAATAGCTTATTGACACTTTAAAACCCATTTGAATCCATTTGATTTTTTGTTTACCCAAAGAACCCCGTACTCAACAATACAATAAAATCTGAGAGGTATTACATACTTCTTGCTTAAAATTGAATAGAGGTGGCAGAGGGCGGCCATTCGGCAAGCGGCAATTTGGCTCTCGGAGTTCATCAAAGAAGGGATGAGCACATGCTTCCAACTACAAACAATGTAAACATTTGTCAGAAAAGATTGCTTGCTTGTAAGAAAACAAATAAGGATAGTTTAAGATAAAAAGAATATGTGGTGTAAAATATATTGAAAGTGATTATGAACTTGACAATAAGTTGTGAACAAGTATACCAAACTACTAAAGCATATTAAAGAATGATATTAAAAAAAATAAAGATAGAAGAGAGACTAAATAGTCGAACTCACTGCTGTGCAGCGAAAATTTGGTGAGTATTGCAGCAGACGAGAGGCAAGGTCAATTGCTTCTGGAGGCATCCTTTTGTGGAAAATCTAAGCCCATTAATCATAACATGAATCATAAGCATCTTATCTATCAAGTGAACTATGATTTCATGATTAATGAAAAGTAACATTAAAATTTAAAAAAAAACAACCTTGTGCCAAGGATGAGCTTTTATCTGCGGAAACCGAAAATCAGTGTAATTTGGGTTCATACAGCGAATTTCCTCTCGGGTTGGAGTTCCAAGAACCTAAGAAGACAGTACTTAAGTATATTGCTCACGATAGCATGAATCAAGTAAACACTGCAAAGCATGTTATACCTTTATAATCTCAACAAGCTGGTCCACTGCATTTTCGCCAGGGAACAATGGCTGCCAAAAATTGCCAAATGCTAAGGAGTCTGAAACACTACAATAGAATATGACTTTGTACTTGGAAAGAGAGCAAACTCAAGATAAGCAAGAAATCCAAACCTGACCCAGAAGAAGCTCAGCCAGGACACAACCAGCTGACCATATATCAATCGAGGTTGAGTACTCCGTGGCACCAAATATAAGTTCTGGAGCTCGATAGAATCGGGAACAAATGTATGCTATGTTTGCTTCACCCTTGATCTGATAAATGCATCCATTGTCAAAGAAATGAATTAAAAACAGAAAAGGGGTGTAATAGTATAACTGAGCAGTACTCTTTTAATTGAGGCTTAAAAGTTGGAAAAAGAGTGCATTAGAATTTCATACACCATTAGACTTTTAAAAATGAAAATTTATTAATAATAGGTTAAAAAATAAAGGCTGAAGTAAAATGCAACCTAAAGACTAACATAGAAGGTACTAAATACTTATTAGAAAGGTAACACTCGTGCTGAGACTAAGTTAACTATCAACAGATCAATGACATTACACAAATTTAATAAATTTCATGCTTCATGCTAACCATATAGGGATAGTTAAATCTAATGATCCAAGTTCTTAATATCTTGCCCAAATAAAAGCTAAGAGCTTGTGGAAAAAACTTATTCTGATACTTCAATTCACCAATGACACTTGCATAAGTTGGAACAAGAAATGAGTAGAAACAAGGAGGCGAACTCAGCTTACCAACACTTTTGCACTCCCAAAATCACACAGCTTAACCTGGTGAGTCAGAGGATCAACCTGCAGAAAGGAAAACTCATCTTCACAGTCCTTAACGAACCCATAGCTTCATCAGGAAATAACAGTCACAGAGAAATACCAGGATGTTTTGAGGCTTCAAGTCCCGGTGACAAACTCCAGGAGCAGTATGGATATATGCCAGACCCCTGAATATCTGTAACTCTCATAGTTAGCATTAAAACATGTGATCAAGATCAAATATCAAACATATAATTTATTATAAAGACCTGGTACATGTAAAGTTTCACATAAATAAGAGGCATTGTCTGCTTCGCATTACTGTAATGCTTCAAAACCCGGTACATACTCTCAGGCACATATTCCATAACCAAGTTGAGAAAGAGTTCATTGTTATTTGTTGTGGAAAAGAAACAATGCTTCAATGAGATGACATTAGGATGGTCCATCACACGCATTAACTGCAATTCACGATTCTTGTATCTTTTGTCCTGCAAAACCTTCTTGATTGCCACAGTCTCCCCAGTTTCCAAGCATTTTGCCTAGAATAAGATATAAATGGGCTGTTGAAGCAAATCTAAATTAAAAATATATATAAACATACAGAAATTAACATACCTGGAAAACTATACCAAATGATCCAGTACCCACAACACGCTCTGCCATATAACTTATGGTCTGAGAGAAAAAAATGTTCAGGAAAAAAGCCTCAGTCATCTAAGCCTTCATAATTGGCCAACATTATGTTTGTTTCTTGTGATTACCGTTAATTATAAAGATAAAAAGAAAAGTACAATGGTAAGAAGAAAAGAGTAGAATTCACAAGGAAGGTTACCTGTTTGGGTTCTCCATTTTTACCTCCAATAGTGGTGGAGATGATATGGCCAGTGACTGCATCATTCCCATCAACAACTCGGGCTGCCATTTCCTGCAAATCGAAGTAATAAGATCATGCATATCACATTTTATTTTTTAAAAAGCAGGGGAAGCACCAGGAAGCAACAATACAAAACATAGCGAGCAAAGGAAGATAAATTAGTCACAAAAGTCATCAGCTAAAGACTAAAGTCGAAAAACAATTAAAGCAAAGAGGCAAAACTAGCTCAGAAAATAACGTCAGAGAAATTAGATTAGGTAAGAAGCAAGAGTAACACAAAAAGAACGTGACCGCGAATAACGGATACCAGCACCATCAACTTACATAAACAAGATTTACCCTAATTTAGTGATCTAAAAGCATCCGTAAAGCAGGTAAGGTTAGGTAATGTCAATAAAAAGTCAACTCAAGACTGAGATCAAAAGGTTTAGCATCCCTCCACATACCCATGAAGAAAAAGCTAAAACGGAAATGGCCCTCTGATCTAGAATCAGTTTTCCTAATGCTCAAAGCAGAGATCAACGCTTGAATATTGTAAGTGTAGAAAAAAAAGTAAATTCCCAAAAGAGAACTAAGCTCTGCCTCTACAGAAGAGGGGAAAAGGGGAAAAACAGTGTTGATCGAAGGGAAAGAGAGAGATCGTAGATCAGACAGGAAATTCGAGTTTCCCAGGTTCCTACGGCCTCGTCCCGCAAGATCGCTCATGATAGAACTAGAAAACCAGCAGTTCTTTGTATGGAAGTTCAGAACATGCGTATGAGTAGAAGAAAAAACACCAATTTCTAACTTCCCATAAAACTGCACTCATCATAGCCAACGCACTGACAAAAGAGAACTCCTTTGGCAACTCAGAAAATTTGCAGTAACAGAAAGCAAGTAAAGCCCCCCCTAACTTTGTCTAATGAAAAAGAAAAGAAACTCACGGAACTGAGCACCAGTCATATAATCCCAACAGGAAAAAAGAGGAAACCTCTTTCACGTAAAGCAAGCAGAAAATTTTCACAAAAATGCAAGCGATTTCAGTGAAAACTTGCAGAAAGGCAAACCTTATCATCAGCCATGGGTGGACACAGGGAGGAAGAGGAAGAGGAAGAGGAAGAGAAAGGCAGATACTTCAGGCGCTCAGAGACCAAAAGAGATCATGGGGTGCGAAAACGGAGAAGAATAGGAGAGACCCAGAAGAGAAAGAGAGAAAGAGACTAAGAATGAGAGAGATCAGAGAAGAAAGAGAGAGACAAGAAGAAGAACAAGGCCATGTGAATCCAGCTCGTCTCACCCCCACCCTTCAACCCTTCTCTTCCCTCTCTCAACTTTTTCTTTTCTAGAGAGAGAAAGAGACATAAATGTTTTGTTTTTTTATTTATGTGAGGTTTTGGTCTTTTCTTCTCTCTCTCTCCTTTCCGTTCTCTTCGCCTTTTTCCCACTAATTTTGTTGTGTTCTTATGTACCGAAATTGACCTTGTCTTTTGCACGGAATTACCAGAATATCGATTACTCTCTCACACCGTTTTCTTTTCCGTTTATCTGCCGTTACGCTTCTCTCCTTTGTATTTCCTCTTTTCTTATTTACAGAAAATTAAAGTACAGCATTCAGACATTTCAACGAATAAATACCTAACTCTGGAACAATGGTTGCATAATCTCATTATTTTGTATATCAATTTAACCAAATTAAGTTCTCGATTACACGATTTTGCTATTAGCATATAAAATCTTAAAAAAAACTTACCACCCTTCTTCTTCTTCTTTTTTTCCGATGGAAACTTCTTTTGAGAAACTCAAAAGGCAACACCTCACGTATCATAGGAGCTAGCGTGCAACACCTTTAATGGAAGGGTGCAACGACCGACACTCCCAGCAGATAAAACCTCCAACTATCTCAAGCTCTTACGAGGACTGTAACAACCCAGTTTGAAATTGAACTTAGAAATCTAGTGCACACCAAGTCCTGTTCTCAATCATCCGGCCACAGCCTTCAAGAGTTTATTAGTGCTTATTCTTATAAGAATTTAGTAATTTTCTTTTAAATTATAACCTTATTATTGTATTCAATATTCAAATGTAACAATGAGTTGCTAGTGGTTAAATCATAAGTTAATTATAAAAAAATTAAAATTATTCAATTTTGCAACTATAATCTAAACTTTAAAACTAGTAATTAAATATTCAAATGTTCAATTTTTTTAATTATAACTCAACATCTCTTATAACACTATTGACATAGCTAGTCACGTAAGACAGAAATCCTAAACACTTTTCCGAGTTAAACTTACTCCAAAGCTAATTAGAATTTAATTTATTGTTGAGTTATCTATTAATATTATCACTTCAACGTTTTTGTATGATAAACTTTAATAGTTTTTTGCTTTATGAAAACAAAGATATATATTAAATTATCAAAATTTAACATTTTATTAATCATTTTCAACAAAATTTAAAATTTGTTGCTTTTGTATCTTTAGGAATGAATGTTAAAGATTACATTGAATTATAGAATAACCTTTAAGGACATCATAAATAAATATTTTGTATATCTAATCTCGAGCTTAGGGTAGGAAAGAAATACACTGCATACATTAGACCAGGGGAAATGTTTTCAAAAAAAATAAAATAAAATTGCAAAAGGGTTTAATGGGGAGGAACAGAAGTAGGAAAACAAACAAGCATAGTGGTCCAGGAGGAGAAGGAGGCAAATAGGCAATAGCATTTTGCGACCCTGACTTTTTATTCACGAGGAGATAAGGATTGGGTATCTATTCAATTCAATCATGTAGTGTCTAATTACCTATTAATATCCAATTGAATGGATGAATATAAATATGGGTCTAGAGGGGGGGAGCTTCTTTTGTACTTTTTTGATTAATTATTACCTACTATGTATTTAAATTTTATAAAATCAAAATATGTTTACAACAAACTCAAAATAACCAAATTATGAATGAAGCTAAGTGAGTTAGGGTAGGGTAAACGTTTGCAGCTTGACTTTCATTAAAGCTTTTGAGCATAAGGAAAACCCAGAAACGCATTTTGGACGGCAGGAGCATGATTTTCTTTCCAAGTTCGTATGCAAATGTAGAATGACTTTTGAACACTCGGACGATGATGATGATTATGATTACGATGATGACATGCTACCTTTTGAAATACGCATGAGAAGAAACGTTGGAGTTGGCAGACGGTATGCTTAAAAGTAGTTGATAATTTTGTGGTGACGTAAGGGCTCCTCCTCATGCATGTGAACTCAATTATTTCTCTTGCATGATGGACATTGAAACTAGATTACTATTCCTTTTTTTGTTGGCTCCATTACCAATAGTAGAGACGGTGTGACATATATATATATATATATATGATGACAAGGTTTCTAATGATCCTTTGTAGCAATTTCCTTGTTGTGTCAATTGTAATTTATGTACATGTATGATGATAAAAATCGTCGCGGAAGCCGTTTGAAGACTTATGCTTCCTTTTAAAAGAATCGATCCCTTTTTAACACACGATAGCTCATTTGCTGCTGCATTTTCGCTAGTAGGAAGGATAAAATATCACTGTCCAGCCCCCTGAAAAGGACTTGCATTGCATTTCAGGGACTTGCATTGCGTATTAGGTTCACAGCCACTGAAGAAAAGCTTGTACAAAGCAAAGTAAAAGATGTCTACAAGTAGTTTTTGCTCCAAAATTTACCTTTCGGTCACTTTCTCTTGGGCATAGAGACTTTTTGACAAGAAACCAAGGCGTGAAAATAGGGTTTATCCCAGGTTTCGCATTTCCCATCTCTTCCTAAGTTACTGGTTTTGAACACATCCATGTCGGCTGGTCTTATTGGTGAGGCTGTTGGGTCCTGAGTCAAAGTCAAAGCTGGATAATGGGCTGGCAGGTCTTACTGAACTCTGATTGCTTGATAAAGCTCGGCTGTCAGGTCCCCGACTGACCACTGTAGAGTTGAGTTTGCATCACCGTCAAGTTGGCGACACGTTTCCTGATTGGAGTGGACAGAAAGAGAGGTCCGTCGATAGGGTTTGTGTCATTGCCCATGTCAGTAAGACTTGTAAAACACCTTTTCCCATTGTTCAAAATGAAATGTATCAAATGCAAGCAGTTGATTTGGAGATGCGGCAGAAAGTAATTCATTTAAATAGTTTATATTTAACATTAATGGATGATTCTATACAATCCAAATAAAATCCAAAAACACTTCGACCCAGGATTTGAATTGAGCCTGTGGCCTGCCTGCACTGGAATTTACTATTTTAATTGATGGGAATCTCCCAGTCCGTAGTCAACAGGAATGTTTAGCCACTGGGAGCTACCTAGTGGATATAGGCTTTAAGCAAGCGGAAAACCTGATTCACCTATCTCACTGTTGAATTCGACCTGCTGCTGTTACCCATTAAACAATCAGCGAGGTAAAGGCAGGTATCCAAGAGAATTCTACGTAATCATAACCATGATGGGTGATTCTGTAATTCGAAGAACTTTTTGCTTAGTTCAATTTTGTTTTAATGTACCCTTTTGAATTAAAAAAGGCCCACATATTTTCCATTCTCAGTACCTACCATGATTATGCCTCTGTATCAATCACTCCATCTAATAGTAGTCTCAAAACTCTATGCAATGCATATCTATTTGGCTCCTAAAAGAAAAAATGAAATGAAATTTAGACTGGTTGCCTTGCCTCCTCTTTAGGCCTCTGATTGTTGTTCCATCACTATACACTTGTTCTTTGCCGGGAAAGTGCAAATAGTATGTGCCAGGGACATGCACTCCAATTTTCTATGTTAGGTTCAGAATTAGGTGTATGCCCAGGAAAAGCTAGAAAGGTGAAATATCAACTCATAGCTTTTTCATTAGGCATGTAAACAATGCAGAGAACATGAGTTACTGTTGAAAAAGAAATTTAGGCACCGTACAGTTTCTTTGCCATTCTCTTTTCCCTTTTTTCTTTTTGTTCTAAAAATGTCATTCGGAAGGTAGCTATGCAATTTTACTAGGTGCCAAAGAATCAAAAGGTTCAGTCGTTAATTACTTTTGTTTCTTCAAAGCTTCGTAGCAATACTTTCACTTCAAATGGTTTCTTACGCAAAAGCCGGAGTAAGATATTTTATAACAAGATATAAATTAAGCAGAAAAAAGTATAAAATATGAAACTGGTGGTTCGTTGATGACCCGCAGCAGATAAGCGTATGATGTCCTGAGGTCTCAGCACTAGGACAAAAAACATGAACCCCTGAGGGAGAACAAGCTTGTAATGTACCCTTTATTGGGTTGTACCGAGTATGGAGTTCAATTATACTGGATTAGCACTTTGTGTGCTACAAAATCAGCAACTACATGTCCAATTTTTGGAAATCTAAACTTAATGTGGTTCAATAGTTAAAGTGTTTGCAGTGGTCAAAATTTAAAGATTGATTTAAAAGAGAATTTGAAAGGTCAAACATTGGTGATTTTGGGTGTGTAACCTATAGATTTAAAGCTCTTTACATCTAGTTTCAGTTAGTGAAAATTTCAATTCATTTGAACTTCTCTTTAAAAAGTTTTGGCTGTTTTAGTGAATAATAGCCAGAAGTAATTGTATTTTTTAGAATCTCGTTATTTATTTTTATATGAATATTCTAGAGTCTTCATTTGATGTTTAGGCTTTATAAACAGTTGTAATTAATTGTTATTGTAGAGAATCCAAAGAGTTGATAATACAAAGAAACTTGCTTCTTATTCTTCTCTTCTTTCTACTTTAAAAGTGTCTAATGCACCATTAGATTCTAAAAAATTGGTAGCAGAGCCATGACAACCTCCATCATGACACTACTCGGACAAGTTCCATTACCACACCTTACAAAGAATAATTATGACAACTGGAGTATACAAATAAAGGCATTGCTCGGTGCGCAAGATGTGTCGGATGTAGTCAAGAATGGCTACGATGAACCAACAATAATGGTTAATATGTCAGCGATTAAATATAGACGTTGAAAGAGACCCGTATAAAAGATAAAACCACACTTTACCTTCTTTTTCAAGTAGTTGATGAATTCGGTTTTCAAAAGATCGCTAGCGCGACAAAATCAAAAGAGGCACGGGAGATTCTTGAAAATGTATACAAAGGTGTGGATCGAGTGAAACAAGTTCGCCTACAAACACTTAGGGGTGAGTTTGAATTTTTAAAAATGAAAGAATCAGAATATGTGTCCAATTATATTACAAGGGTACAAATAGTGGTGAATCAACTCAAAAGAAATGGTGAGGTGATGAGTGATGGTCGAGTAGTAAAGAAAATACTAAGATCCTTAATTGATGATTTTGAGAAGGTAGTGTGTGTAATAGAAGAGTCTAAAAACTTGGCAGAAATGACCATCGATGAGCTCTCAAGTTCCTTGGAGGCTCATGAACAAAGAAAGATGAAAAAGAAACAAGAGGTGTTGGAGGAAGCACTTCAAGCCAAGGTGACACTAAAAGAAGGGAAGTCAGACAATGATGATAGAGGTTGCAATAGAGGTCATGGTGGTTATAAAGGCCAAAGTAGAGGTCGCGATAGAGGCCGTGGTAGAGAATAAGAATGGCAAGAGAATAAGGAAGATAAGAATCAACAAAACTTGTACAGTGAAAGTCGAGGTCGAGGAAGAGGAAGATCAAATAAGTACAATGTTCAATGTTATAATTGTAAAAATTATGGCCATTATGCAACAGAATGTTATTTCAATGAGAAGAGAAGTGAGAATGAGAAAAAGGAAGAAAATGGAGGTGATGGTGTAGTGTTACTAACAAGTAAGGAGGCCGAACCCAATAATGGTTCGGTATGCTACTTGGACACCAATGCGAGCAACCATATATGTGGCTACAAGCACATGTTCACCAAAATAGAAAAAATTGTGGATGACCATGTATCATTTGGAGATGACTCAAAAGTGAAAGTCAAAGGGCCAAGTAAAATTTTCATTCAATGTAAAGATGGAAATGAAAGGTTTATTCCTAATGTTTATTATGTCCTGAATATGAGGAGTAATATTTTGAGTTTGGGTTAATTGTTGGAACATGGTTACATGATTTTTATGAGAGACCGAATATTTTACTTGAGGGACCAAAATAATCGGTTGTTAGCCTAAGTAGAAAATACCAAAAACTACATGTTTAAGTTGAATTTGGTGAATGTACAAGCAAGATGTTTAGAGGCTTGTATAAAAGATAAAACTTGGTTGTGGCATTTACGATTTGGGCATCTTAACCTTGGTGGTTGAAACAATTAGAAAATAAAAGAATGGTGAATGGTATACCAAACATAGACTACTATAATGAATTTTGTGAAGGTTGTGTGTTAGGAAAACCTCCAAGGAATTCTTTTCCAACAGAAGCAAGATATCGTGTGAAGAAGGTGCTTGAATTGATTCATACCGATATTTGTGGTCCAACAACTCCTAACTCTCTTAGTAAGCAACGTTACTTTATTATTTTTATTGATGATTATTCCCGGAGAACTTGGGTTTATTTTTCAAAGGAGAAATTGGAAGCATTTTTTGTTTTTAAGAAATTTAAGGTGCTTGTTGAAAACTTAGGCTATGTTTAGTTGGACGTAAGATTTTTAATGGAATGAAATGAAATATAAATAAATGTAATATTAGAAAATTGTTGTTTAGGAGGGATGGAATGATTCATAATGCAAAATAGTGAAATGTTGTTTGAAAGTAGGGTTTATAATGTAATATAGTGAAAAGTTGTTTATCATTTTACATTCCATCTTAAACTCCCCAAATTGAAGGTTTCTCATTTTTACTGTTTAGGATGGAATGAGATGTAATATGAAACCCATATTTTCCATCTCATTCCATTATATTCCATTATAAACTCTCCTCCCAAACGATGGAATAATATTCCATTCTATTATATTAATAAACTCCCAACTAAACATAGCCTTAAGTGGTGAGTGCATAAAGTCTTTAAGGTCCGATAGAGGTGGTAAATTTACATCAAAAGAGTTTGTAAATTTTTGTAAAAAGAATGGCATTAGAAGATTCTTAACAGCTCCTTAGTCACCTCACACTACACCAAATTAAGGAGGTTTTAGACACTTATGCCCAGACACATCTAATAATTGTCTTAAATAATATAAGAATTTGTGGAGTTTTTAGACATTTATTTAAGACAACAAAATTTGTCTAAAAAATATACTAAAAAGAGTTTAAAACTTTTAAAATTCTATTATTTAATTATTGTATTCATTTATGCTAAATTTATATTAAATAATTAACAAAATAATATTGTTTAATTTCTAGATACTTTGTGCTACGTATCCTATTCTTGCCATGGAAACTTATTTAGTGGTTATAAGCATTATCAAAAGCAACAAATCAAAAACCTAATCAAAATTTAAGCCATGAGTAAGCATCGCTAGTTGGCCTCCACCAACCCTTTATCCAGTACACCTTCATCACATTTTAATATATCTACTTAATAAATGAAATAAATAGAAAAGGGCCTCATGACATTTTCCATAAATATAACACCGAACAAAGCCCATTTACTTATACATATATAACTTAGGAAACTACTTATTAGTTATTTTTCACACTCCTCTCTCGCTATTCCAGGTTCTTCTGTTTCCTTCCCTCCTTTCTCTTTATATCCATCGCTCAGTGTTTCCATCGATTCAATACGAACATCGGTTTTAATTTGCCACGGATTTCACAATTATAGGTTTTCCGTTTTAATAGCTTTGCTATTGCTCAATTACTGGGTTCTAGATTATTTAGACTTAGGGTTTGCAGATCTTGGATCGAATTCATTTCTGGAGGTAGGTTGATCTCATTCGATATGAGATGTTGTGGCGTATGGCGGGCCTCTCCATCGCTTCTTCAGTTAGTTAACTAATTTCTCACTCTATTACCTATGTTCTTATTGATCTTTTGGTTGTTTATGTGTGTGTATTTTTGTGTGTATGATGTTCTAATTTGCTGTTTAGTTCCTGTGAAAATGTGAGGTCAGCAAAGAAAGGACATTGAATCTAACTACCAATTGGTCTTCAGATTCAATTATCTACAGGTATCTCTCTCTCCCTCTCTGTCATATTTGTCTTATTTTTTGTTTTCTTTTTCTACAAATTGTTATTCGGACTTTTGCACTAATCAGATCTGCCCTTGTTTCTGTTCCTTAAGTTTTTCATTTCTTTTCTATCGCGTACCCTCAGAATTCTTATTTTGTTTCAATATTTTTCATTATTGCGCATCTTCTTCTTTTTGTTTTTTTTATTGAATTACCTAATTTACGTTAACTTCGCATTGAAAGTCTTGTAACTGTAATGGTTTCAGGATCAATTGTTTTTGGGCTCTGATTGTAGATTACCATGTTTGGCTCTACCAACTGTAAGTTTGTTTTGAATTATCAGCTTTATGCTCTGTATTTTAAATTAATTTGTAAAATTTTGGCTTATTTATAATCACTCCTACGATGAGATTTGGATTCCTCTCCATGTTGTACATAACCAGCTATAGTTTAACACTAATTTGTTTTTGCAATCTTGTAATTCGCACTTTGTTGATAGAGTAGACACCTCTACCAGGAGGTTTATAGAAAGCAACTAACAAGTTTTTGGCTTTTGACTCCTACAATTATACTAATGGAAAGGTGTGTTGTTTTGCAAAGTGGACGTGAATTTAACGATTTTTGTCTTCCTCTTGTGCGTTGTATCACAATTCTATTGATAAAATTTCCATTACTTCCTCAGATCTAAATTGTTGCAAGAGCTTGGAGATGGCACATGCGGTAGTGTGTTTAAGGCCATCAATACATATACATATGAAATTGTATGGAAACATGATCTTATTTTCTTTATTTTGCTATGCTTTGAATTTTATTTGATTTCTACTTAGGAAGAGGAGACTTAAGTACCAGAGATAGATGTACTACTCTCACTTGTTCTAAACTAAATTGAAATTATGATCATCTTTGTATAAAAGAACATCTATTTGTTTGATTTCTGAGGCTAAACCGATCTCTTGTTTTGTCATTGATTTACTATTTTATGACATTCAAATCTTGCATGGTCATTACTTTGATTTTAGGTTGCCGTGAACAGAATGAAGAGAAAGTTCTATTTCTGGGAAAAATTCATAAATTACAAGAAGTTAAGGTATCTCTACTGTAATCTTTGTTTACTAACCTACATTATATCATTTCTTGTTAAAACACTGAGGTTATTTCTTAGCAGGCCCTTTGTAGAATGAATCATCCCAATATCATAAAGTTAAAAGAGGTCGTCAGGGAAAACAATGACCTATTCTTCATTTTCAAATACATGGTCAGTGATATTTCGTTCATGTGCTTAACGTTTTAGTTGAAGTTAGCTTGAATAAAGAAGATGCATAAATTTTCCATAATTTTGTCTTCATGTGAGGTTATTCCAAGGTGTTCAGATAAAATTTCTGTGATACATGAAACAGATACTACTCCATGCTTACAAGTATGATGCTCTAAAAGTGCCTAATGTTCTGTTATATGCAAATCCTTGATTTCTTCCTCCATTATTCTAGGATTACAATTTGTACCAAAAAATGAGGGAATGGGAAAAGCCTTTCTCAGAGGAAGAGATACGTTTTTTGTGTTTATGAGAATCTTATAGATCTTGTTGACAAATTAAACAAATTCAATTTTCTATTAGAGAACTTGTTGGTGACAAAAGATGTTCTAAAAATTGCTGGCTTTGGACTGGCTAGAGAAGTTCTGTCATTGCCTCCTTACACAGAATATGTCACTGCTATTGATTTGATCATGGTGGGTCTTGATACAGCTTAAATTTTAACAAATTTCCCTATAGTAGAAAGTTTGCATTTGCTGTCAACTTATTTCTTGTATTTCATTTTCTTTGGGATTTTGGAACAGACACTGATGACTGTCTTCTAGGCTTGACTCTTGCAGTGAAACCTAGCATTTCAAACTTGGGTAATACATTGTTGACATCTGATTTTAATTTTTATAGCCATTGGAATCTCAAATGATCTTGGAGTGGACAAAATCTATTAGTTTGCTCTGTGCTTCTACCTCTGAAGTTGCTACTTTATATACATCATGATGTCGTATGATTTACTTGGACATGTTCTCTCAAGATATAGAATAACTGTTGTGGTTTAAAGTTTTATATATGGGGAAAAATTAGGAATTTTGTCGATGATCTTGCTCCCTAAAATAATTAGTGTGAGCTGTGTAGTATTTTGGCTGAGTTACTTTCAGATTATGGTACAGTTTATTTGGATTTTTGGTGTTTTTTTAATCATATTTTCTGTTACAATAGAAAGAATTGATGCCTTCTTTAATCGTGACATTTTCTCCTTTTCCCTGCAGAGGCAGTTTGTAATGTTTCTTAAGGCATGCAGAAGGTAATGATTTATGACTAGCTTCAAAATTGCTGCTTGATACAGCTATATCGTTTGATTATACTGTAATCAGCTGTGTTCTGAAAGAAATTTCTTTACACTAAGAGTTTGTGGATTTTTTTAATCCAAGAAATTTTGTTCTTCTCTAATTTCAAAGATCATCAAGAACAATCAGGTACTTGTTTGTTCTTTTCCTTTGCCTAATTATAAAATGGGAAACCTGGATTAGAAAAAGTTTCTCGCATTGCATCTTTTTTTAGTTGGAGGTTAGTTCTCCTCAACACTTCCTTGGTAGTCCTTTTGATTGTCCACACATCTCAGTTGGACCAGGTTTGATTTTTTTGTTTCTTTTACATTGATATTTGGTTCAAGAATTAATTTTTCAAAGTAGAATGTTCAATTTTTTATTTTCAACTGGAATTAGCTTGAGAGTTTGGCTTTTGTCTTCTCATTGCTGAATTAGATATGTAAGTTGTCGGTTTAAGCAATCTGAAATGGCATTGTTAATACTCATCATTTTGTTTTTGTAGCAATGCCATAACCTTGTGATTTTTTATATCCATATATATATATATATTTTCAAGATACCACCTTTCTTTGTTTCTTATAGATGTTCAAGATCCCACCATCTCCACGATGATTGATGCAAGGAGGGAGGTGGTGTTCAGGTGATGACAACCATGCCACGAGTTTGGTTAACGTTTGGTGAGAGGTCTATTATGAAACGCGAATTATGTTAGCCTAGATTTTGAAGGGAATTTATGACAATTTGTATACGGATTATCTTCTATTGGATCTATGAGTTATCCTATTTTGGTTTTACATACTATAGTTGGTTCTTTCATTTCTTTTTGGACTTTGTGTACCCTCCTAGGCATCTAGTTGGTCCTCAGGGGCAATAATGGAATAAATATATTGATACTTCAAATCAAAGTGGCAGTTACAAGTTGGATGATTTCCTGTGTAAGTACTGTGTAATAAATTAACAAAAGTGTTAATTTATTATAATAATATGCAAATACATATTTAAATTAATTTGTAAATTTTATTATAATAATATGCATATGAGTGAACTTAAAAAAGATGCACAAAGTAAATTGTAAGCTTATTGTTTTTACTAAAAAATAGTTGGAGTTTTTACACGTAAAAAACCATTTAAAAGTGAAAAATATCGACAGAAAAAAGCATCTAAAAGCTTACACAAAGCATCTAAAATAGCATTTATGTGTCAAAGAAAATTGTCAAAAATGTATGTTTTCGACACATTTATGTGTAAATAGATTTTCAATGCTTAGATTTTCAACGCTTAGATGCGTAAAAATTTTATATTTTTTGACGCATCTGTGTAAATAGGTTTTCGACGCTTAAATGCGTAAAAAATGTATATTTTTTCGACGCATCTATGTGTCTAAGAAAACTGTCGAAAATAATTTATGTGACACTTGTTTTTTCACGCTTTATAAAGCGTCTAAAATTATTTTTAAGACGCAAAAAAAGTCTAAAACTCTACCTTTTATGTCGTTAAACTCCATATTTTGTTATAGTGTCAACAAAATGAAGTAGCAGAGAGAAATAATCGGACCATACTCGACATTCTTCGAAGCATTCTAAAAAGTAAAACATGCTGAAGGAATTTTGGGCTAAAATAATAAAACGATATATTGCAAAATCATTATCCAACAGCAAATTTGGAGAATGTTACCCCACAAGAAGCATGTTGTGGTGTCAAACCGTCAGTGGCACATTTGAAGGTGTTCGGAAGTGTGGCTTATGCTTACATTATAGATTAAAGGCGCATAAAGCTTGATGACAAAAGCAAGGAGCTATTTTTTATTGGCTATGATGAAAGGTCTAAGGCGTTTAATCTCTATGATACCTTTACAAAAAAAATACCTGAGTTGTGATTTGCAGGTCAATAAAGAAAGCATGTGAAATTGGAGTTCCATGGAGGAGATGACTCATGAAGAAGTGAAAGAAGTAACACCAACAAACATAACTTCATTGACAACAACACAAACTAAACCATCTTTAACTTTATCCGATGATGAAGATGAACCAAAAACAGCAAAAATAAGAAGCTTGTGAGATTTGCACGAGGCAACAAATGAATTACACTTGGTGTGTCTTTTGACAGATGTGGAGGACATCACATTTGAGCAAGCCGTAAAAGATGAGAAATGACAAATCGTGATGCAAGATGAGATGAAAGCAATTGAGAAGAATGATATTTGAGAACTTGCAAAATTACCTGAGACTCATAAGCTCATTGGTGTGAAATGGGTTTACAAAAAGAAGAAAAATGTACAAGGCAAAATTGGGAGATACAAGGCGAGACTAGTGGCGAAGGGATAAAACCAAAAAGCTGGGATTGATTATAAAGAGGTGTTTGCCTTGGTTGCAAAAATGGAGACAATTCGATGACAATTTTGTTAGTGGCTCAAAACAAATGGAACATTTTTCAAATGTATGTGAAGTCAGCATTTCTAAATGGAGTGCTTGAAGAAGAGCTCTACATCGAACAACCCCCTGGATATGTAAAAGCTGGTAAGGAGAACAAGTTGTTGAAGTTAAAGAAGGAGTTGTATGGGTTGAAGCAAGTGCCAAGAGCATAGAACACCCAAATAGATGCAATTTTAGGGAGCACGAGTTTGTACAATGTCCATATAAACATGAGTTATATGTGAAGGTATGAAAAGATAACATCTTATTAGTGGCCTTGTACATGGATGACTTAATTTTTATGAGAAATAATAAGAAAATGATTGAGAAGTTTAAGTTAGAAATGACAAAGGAGTTTGAGATGACCGATTTAGTTTCATTTCTTGTTTTATTTGATTAGAAATGAGACAAAATAAATATGGAATTTTTGTTTATCAAGATGCGTATGCAAAGGGGATTTTAAAGAAGTTTAAAATGGAAGATTGTAATCTCGTAAGCACCTTGGTTTAGAGTGGTATGAAATCGTCCCGACACGATGAAGGCAAGGTAGTTGACGCAACATTGCATAGAAGTTTAGTTGGACATTTATGTTATCTTACATGCATAAGATCAGATATTGTGGAGTTAGCTTGGTAATCTGATACATGGAGGAGCCAAAAATGACACATTAGAAATCTATAAAACGAATTCTTCGTTATATTTGAGGTATATTATCTCATGACTTATTTTACTCTAATACTAATGAGTTTGATCTTATTGGATATTCCGATAGTGATTGAAGTGGAGATATGGATGATAGAAAGAGCACTAAGGGTTTTGTATTTTTCATAGGAAGCACGACATTTACATGAATTTTGAAGAAACAACCTATAGTTACTTTGTCAACCTGTGAAGCAAAATATGTTTCCGCATCTTCATGCGTATGTCACTCCTTATGGTTGTATAGTTTACTAAAGGAGATGAACTTTGCTCAAAGGAAGCCAATAGAAATTTGAGTCGATAATAAGTTAATAATTGAATTGGCAAAGAACTCTATGCATCATGAAAGAAGCAAGCATATTGATGTGCATTTTCACTTCATATAACATCATATGAAAGATGGTGACGTGGAGATGACTCACGTAGTGATTCGTGATCAAGTAGCAAATTTATTAATAAAAACATTGCCGATTGAACTCTTCAACAAATTCAAGAAGTTGCTCAGGATGCAAGCAAGAAAATAATTAAATTTAAGGAGGCATGTTGGTAATCTAAACTTAATATGGTTCAATAGTTTAAGTGTTTACAATGGAAAAAATTTAAGATTGATTTAAGAGAGAATTTGAGTAGACAAACGTTAGTGATTTTGGATTTGTAACCTATAGATTTAAAGTTCTTTAAGTCTAGTTTCAGTTAGTGAAAGTTTCAAGTTATTTGGACTTCCATTTAAAAAGTTATGGCTATTTTAGTGAAGGATGGTCAAAATTAACTGTGTTGTTTAGAATTCCATTATTTATTGTTATATGAATTTCTAGAGTCTTCATTTGATGTTTAGGCTTTGTAAGGAGTTGTAATTAGTTATTATTGTAGATAATCTTAAAGAGTTAATAATAAAAAGAACGAACTTGTTATTCTTCTCTTCTTTCTACTTCAAAAGTGTCTAATACACCATTAGAACTTAACACCAATTACTCATGCGCTCCGATTGAGGATTTTAACGAAGAAGTCAAGTGATCACTTCAATTAGACCCGATCAAGACCTAAAGGGTCAACTTTTAGACAATACTCACCATATGATTTATGTGATCTAAGCTAACAATGACCATTTTAAGAATGACGCATCATGACCTATGGGATCGACTAGCAAAAAAATTGGCAAGTAATGCATTTGGTATTGGTTTTTGTCGAATAACTAATCTGTTGGTTATGGTTTAGTGATATAATTATTTAACGATATTATTTTATCTTATATATTTTCAAATATATATGATAAAATTCATGAGATAAATATACATTGTAAATAAAATTATCATGATATCAAAATTATGAGATTCATATATGTATTATTTCTAAATTATTTCTAGTCCTTGTTTTGTTAAAAATGAACATTAATAGAGAGTAAAAATACTAATATACATTATGTTTCTTTCTTATAAAGAATGTAGTCAATTTTATGGACTAAAGTACAGAGATACGTAAACAAACTTGTGTGTTCTTGCTAGAGAACAAGTTTACTGAACTGACCACATATGAAAGATCCATTTGAAGCATTTCTTATCTGCTTATGGAAATTTTCGTTATGATGATTGTATAAGTGATTCTTTGACTTGAGATCATTAAAGTATCTTATATAGGCCTTGTTATATTTTGATACTACTTATGGCATATTCTAGTTAAGGATAGCTCAGTTGGTAATAATTAGATATAACATTAACCATATGGAAGTAATTGAATGATCAATATATAATTCATCACCCCTAAAGTAATTAGGGTGAATATTCTATTGTTTTCGATTAGTATTGATTAGAGAGTTTTTTGTTAAGGCGAAATATCACTTTTTAAATAGTTTAAAAATATCATTAATAGAATCAATTACTAATGTTAGAGAATTAATATGATTGGACTCAAATAGAATAGACATTAATTATATGCTCTATATCTAATTAAAATATTGTATGATGAAAAGGTTGAATTATACGAGAAACTCATATATTTAAGGTTAGTTAAAAACTACTTTCACGTTCCTAAATATTTGTGTAGTTATGATGCATTGCTAGATGCTAATTTTAATTCATGGATATAAATTATTTAATTAGAGAATTAAAGATAAATTAAAGAAATTTTATTTATGTAATCCTAAATAAGATTTAAGGTTATAATTCATATATATTGTCAATACATTTAGGAACCCAATAGGTCACACACAAAGGATATGTTGAAGAGAGAAAAGGACGTTTAATCAAGTTGACTTGATTGTAAAGTTTAAGAAACTTTGTAATTAAATATGAGATATTTAATAAATAAGGATTAATATGAGATAGTAGATCTTATTTGGATATAATTTACATTTAATAAAATTAATTCTAATTCTAATTTTAATTAAAATTAGAATTTAATTCAATTAAATTATTAAAATATCCAAAATCTTCTTGCCTAATCATCTTTATAATAATTACAAAGTTCTTTCAACATATTCAATGAGTACTATTAAAGGTTCGACACTTGTATAATTACAAGGGTTAAGATGAGTCAATTTCTAAAATGAATTGTGAGAAATGACAAGATAATGATCAAGTTTTACAATAAGGTATAAATTAAGATTTATACTTTATTATATGTTATATTTTAATCATGGTATAGAATTTTATCAAACAAAATGTGTTATGCGTGAGATCAAATCCAACTCTCTTTTTTAACAATAGTATCAAATTCAACTTTAATTCTGTAACTTAATTAAAATGTTTGATTGTTATTGATCTTGAATTTTAGAACTGAAATTAAAACCCTACTCTTAAAATTAGATTAGATCTAATTAAACTTTATTTAAGTATGAATTGTTCAAATTATAGCCATAAGTCCTAGTTCTTAAGAAATAAATTAAAGTTGTCTAAGTGATAAATCCCAAACCACGTAATTAGACTCAAAATTGAAATCCATTCACAATAAGGTGTTGAATCTAGAAGTGAGTGGGAATTGTTCCTGCACTCTTTGTGGTAGTTTTGTGTTTTGGTATTGGTGCTTATAGTTTCGTGATTGCATGGACAACAAGATGGCGGTTGGTGGCTGACATTCATCCTGCACCGTTAAAGAATCTGCAGGCTACTGTTAGTATGACTGGCAATGTCTTAAGTGCTGCTGGAATATGGCTATTGTTGCAACATGACACAACTGGAAGCTTTGAATCAAGAGGAGGTGTTTTCTCATTTCCTAGTACAGCTCCATATGACGAGGTAAGCAGCTTTGAGCCATAACATGATAAGTTGGCCGACAGCTAGTCCCCGACAGGCAGTTGGTGGCTAGAGAAGATGCCTAAAAAAGGCATAACATTGAAGACGTGATGATTGACAAGCAGACGGCAACAACATGGTCTAAAAGAAGTGTAGCAAGCAGTGTCACCAAGTAATGGTGAAGACGACGATACTTGCTTATACTTAGCATAGACATATGAAAGTGGTCGCGGTTGGTGAATATGGTGGACAGCTAGGGTTTCAATTGTGAAGGCTCTAAGGGCCTGTTTGGTTGGATGTTAATTAATGAAACGGAACGGAATGAAATGGAATAGTTTATAATGGAATGGAATGTAATATAGTGAAAAGTTGTTTAAGAGGGATAGAAGGGTTCTTAATGTAATATAGTGAAACATTGTTTGAAAGATGGATGGAATGGAATGTAATATATAATAAATGACTATTATACCCCTTATATTAAAATAGTTGTTACAAAAGATTTAACGTTATGATTTTAAAACAAAAATCACGTCCAATTAAAAAGTCATGTACAACCGTGACAAATATTCTTTTATATATTTTCTATTTTAAAATAATAAAATTTTTAATAAATTTTTAATATTTTATTATTAATTATATAAAAATATTATTATTAATTATTTAATAAATTTTATATTATACATGATTTATATTTAATAATTATTTATTTATATAGAAATATATACAAATAATTAAAGAATAATTTTTTATATTTTTATTTTCATTAATAAAATTTTTATTATTTTATTATTAATTATATACAATTTTTATTAATAATATAAAAATATTATTATTAGGGTATGGAGAAATAATATAAAAATATTATTAATTATATACAAGGGGTTAGAAGAAATAATTGGTATTAAGAAAAATTATTGAGGGTATATTAGGTAGTATATATTTATTAGTTTGCGTTCCATCCTAAACTTCCCAAATCGGAAGTTTCATATTTTCACTATTTAGGATGGAATGGAACGTAACATGAAACCCTCCGCTTCCATTTCATTCTATTCTATTCCATTATGAAACCCTCAACCAAACGATAAAAGTGTGTTACATTATGTTCTGTTCCATTCCAAACCCTCTAATTAAACAGACCCTAAGGTTATTTTAGGAAGAAAGAGGGTATTTGGTTATAAGAATATGATATTCTAAAACCATGAGAAATGGGAATTCAGTTAGAGAATTTAAGTCATTCCAAGTTAGGAATAAGGAAGCTTTAACCTAGGCTAGATAGTGTTTGGCAACTAGGATAGTATATTCTAGGCCTAAAATAGTTACAAGTTTAAGTGTGTCTTAAACCTAGAAGGGGATAACTTATTTGGCTTTTGGATCAAAGTAATTTTAAAAACTTAATAAAGTTATTTTAAATATAGAATAATATATTCTTAATTGCACTCCTTTTTTGAACATAATTTAAAAGATTTTTAAATTCAAAATCAATTTTAAAATTAAAGTAATTATTTTCAATTTAATTAAGATTAATAATTATATTGATTCCTAATTAAAAATTTGAAAATTTATTCCTAGAATTAAAATTTATTATATTTTAACTAGAATAAAATTGATTATTAGACTCTTTAAATTGAGAAAAAGTTTTCTTAAATAATTAATAAAGGTATTTGTTAATTAAATATATTTGTTTCAAAGTTGCTCCTTCGAGGAAATGGTTAGTGATGGGTATAAAGAGAAACTTTGTGTTCTCTCTACCCCATGATTTTCCCTAACCAAACCACCTTTCTCTAACTAAAAACAGCCTTTAAACTACTTGAATTAGCCAGTAAACCACTAACTTTATTTTCTATTTGAGTAACCTAGTCATGTTAAACATTCCTGCCTAAGATACTGAACTTAACAATTTACCGTTAATAAAAAACTCAGGTTCTATACCTTAGCCACCCCCTTACTTCTAGCTTAGCCCTGACTAGAACTAAGGCCTCAAATCTAATGCCCAAAGACATAAACAATGACTTCCAAAGAGATGACTCTAAGTAATGTTAACATTATTATGGAGAAGCGGGCATTGAAAAAGGTAACTAGAGTCCCTAACTCCTTTGGTGCCCTTCATTATATTCTTCCATCTTCAGTTGACAACCTTATGACCCCTTTATTGGAGATTTTAAGCAATGGTTTAAAGAAAATGGAATACAACGTTGATTGGAGGCTTCGACTAACTTTTCTAGTAGTAAACCAGTGGGCAAACACCAACTGGAGAATGCTAGGCTTAAAGAACTGCCCAATAATGAAGGATGACCCTTTTTTTCAAATTCTCCACTAAAAAAAAGAAAATGAAAATAACAAGGTTTAAAAACCAGACCAGACCTGTCGGTCCGACCGAAAAAAGTTTGAACCAGCTAGTGGTCTGGTTCGGTTTCACCTAATATCCTTTATGTATTAAAACTGACCGGTTTATCAACGAACTAGATGATTTTTGGTCAAACCGGTCCAACTGGTCCTGTACAAAACTGCAAACAACAGATATACCTAATAAACGCTGCTTTCTTGTTCATTTAATCGAATCTTCTAGGGCTTCTCCTCCTCTCCACCGCCTTTTCTTCACCATCTTCTGATCTTGTCTTCCCTATCTCTAACCACCTCTATAGAAAAAGAAATTAAGCTCTCTCTATAACAAACATACAAGGAAGCACGAAGATGAAGCTATGAAGTTTATTGACAACAACGCAGAAAAGGGATTGAAGTGTAAGATGGAAGCTTGCAAACAGAGAAAGAGCCTAGTAACTTCCACTCTGTAAGTTCCCTCTCTCAAAGACAAACACCTAACTTTTCTTTTTTTGTTTAGCTTTAAGTGCTTTTCTTCTTTAAAATCAATGGTATGAGCGTCTTGAAAATGTCGGTGGTCAGAAGAATCGAATCAAACTAAGATTTGGACAAGAAAAGAAATGTTCTTAGATCTCTATCCATCTCAGGGGTTCTCAAGGTGGAGTTATGGCACTCCTCGAGTTGGGAAGATGGCACCTGAACTCCCTCTGCTACAGGGGAGATGATTGGCAATCGAGGTGGGAAGATGGCGTCTGAACTCCCTCAGCTATAGGGGAAACAATTGGCAGTCGAGTTGGGGAATGCAATTTCAGCCACCGTATTTCAAGATAAGAAGATAAGCCATGTGCAGGAATCAATTTTTCGAAAGAAGAAAAAGCAGGGGGTATAGGTGTAATTTTGTAGCGAGAAGTCAGAGCAAAAGGAGGAGAGAGTAAAAACTAAATAGCAGAAGACATGATGAATTCCAATTTTCAAAATTTGGCAGACTTGAGGTTTATGAACTCCAATTTGTTATGTAAATAAGGAGATATAGATAAGGCAATTGAATCATGAGCTTTCATTCTCGTTTATACTTCTTGGTTAGGTAGTTTTCTATAAAACTTAGAACTCTATTTCATTTCAGATTTTGATAGTTGTGTTATATATACTCGTTTAAGGATTGAATTTATTGATCTAAAACACTATTTCAGGCTACTTTCCTCCATGACTTGAATTAGTAAGAGCTTTTCTATAAGTGAGTACCATTCTGCTGTGTTTCTACTCTTGGTTTGTTTCTGTTATGGTCACCAGTCAGCTTTTGATTTGTTTCATCTCTTGGTTTATTTCCAGTATGGTCACCATTCTGTTGTTGGTTTCTGTGTATATGTATGGTCTGTGATGGTTTCAGCTTGAATTTTTCTTTTTTCAAATTGATTCTTGTTTCTTGTTGTTCTTGGATTTGATCCATTATTCATTATATTTTCAAACTGGGTGGGAATAGGATAGAAGATCGGGTGGTGGTGGTGATTGATTAGGACTCTATTGTTTAACCAATTGGCTTTTGTTCTTATGATGTTAGATCAAAAGTTGGTCAACTTCAATACATACCAGTAGTAGATCAAAAGCTTATCTCTTTGCCAAAAAAAAAAGCTAGAAAGACTCATGCTTTTATCTGGTTAAAAAAGGACATACATCCTTATCATGGTTTTGTAAAGCACATGCAACATGAATTCCACATTTGTTGGAACTATAAACATAGGACGTTAGAACACACGACTTTACCAAGTTTGTGATAAAACCAACTAAGTTCTGCTAACTTGCAATTGAAATCGAATACTTAGTGTTGAATTTTTAAGTGTTATCATTTCCATTTGCATATGAAATTTAAGGCTGCCTTTGCAACCCAAATTTTTAGAAATGGAGCTTAATTCTATGTATTAGATTTATAATAGTGCAGAAGGATAATCCATCATAATGGTTCCTAAAGTTGAGTTTGGATTTTGTAATTTTAGAATTTGATCAAAATTACAATTTCAAGTATTAGAATTACAATAAATATATAGTATCAACCCAATTATGTAGTAAATCTATGAAGTAAATTTTAATAAGTAACATATGTTGGTCTTTTTTAATCCATTCTGTTGTTGTTGGTCTTCTTTATTACAATTGAAAAATGAGAATTATTTAAGTTGTATGGTTTTGCCATGACAATAGTATACCCAATTATTTTTTTAATACTTTTTAGGTTAAATCATAATGGAAAATATGGAATCATCCTCTAATAATGGTAAGTACGATCCAACATGAAATTATTTTTCTTCTTCTCAAGCATCTGATGGGAATATCCAATATAACTGTATGTTTTGTGGTAGAATATTTAAAGGGGGAGGAATTTTTAGAATGAAAGAACATCTTGTTAGTGTTAAGGGTAATATTGCTTCTTACAAATAAGTACCACTTGATGTGCGTGATATGGTTGGAAAATATTTGTAGTAATAAGTAAAAAAGAAAAAGGAAAATAAAGAGGTTCATGATATATCTTTTGGAGATAATGAAACACCACAAGCATTAGATAAAGGAAAAAGAAAAGCTACTATTGACATAGATTCTTATTTTTCTCCGAGAACTGCATCTAGTTCTCAACCCAGTCTAAAAAGTTTTATGGTTGATGAGGATGTTGTTTTGCGATGTAAAAGAGCATGGGCTAGATGGTTCTATCATTCATGTATTCCTTTAAATGCTTTAAATTCACCATATTTTCAAGAAGCAATTGATGGTATAACAGCAATAGGTCCAGGATTTAAGGTGCCATCTTATTATGAGTCACGTGTGCTTTTACTTCAATATTTAAAAAAGGAATGTCAGTTAATTGTGGATACGTATAAATCTATTTGGAAATCAACAGGATCAACTATTATAGCAGATGGGTAGACTGATGAAAGACAAAGAACCTTGATTAATTTCTTGGTTTATTGTAATATTGGAACAACTTTTATCAAGTCTGTTGATGCGTCTAACATGGTAAAAAGTGCTAATACTTTATCTGAATTATTCTCTGAAGTTGTTGAATGGGTTGGACTAAATAATGTTGTGCATTTTGTTATAGATAATGCAACTAATTATGTATCAGCTAGGTACTTATTATAGTCAAAGTATGGGCATATTTATTGGTCTCCATGTGCTACTCATTGTATAAATCTTATTTTAAAAGATATTGGTGGTATGAATAATATTTCTAGTCTTGCTTCACGCGTATCTAAGATCACAATTTTTGTGTATAATCATGTCATATTTTTGTCTTGATTAAGAAAGCAAGAAGATTGGGTTGAGATTGTGCATCCCGTTACTACCAGCTTTGTGACTACATTTATTACTTTGAAAAGTGTTTATCAACATAAGCAAATACTTCAAAATTTGGTGACAAGAAAGCACTTTTCAAGTCATAAATTATCAAAAAGTGAAAAAGGAAAAGAAGTTTGTGCTATTATTCTAGATAATAAATTTTGGGATGCTTGCTTGACCATTGTGAAGATTGTGGCTCCTCTTTAAGGCTGTTGAGGATTGTTGACTCAGATGAGAATCCATCTTTGGGGTCTATATATGATGGTATGTATAGAGCTAACAAAACAATTATAAATCTTTTTAAATGGAAGGAGAAATTGTACAAGCCTTATATAGATACTATTGATCGACTATGGGATAAGCATCTTATTCAAATGATCCACTTAGCAGCTTATTTTCTCAATCCTTATTGCTTATATAGGGAGAAGCACGTACAATTAATATTATGGGCGGTTTGTTTGATGTGATTGAATGCAAAGGTATTTTCTCTATTGAAGAGCAATCACAAGCGATAAATGAAATTTAATTGTATCGTGAAGGTTTAGAGAGTTTTACTAGATCGTCAGCAAAGAGAGAACTTGTGATGAAAAAAATGCAACCAGGTAAGTTTTAATGTTTTATACTTTTAATTCATTATTTACTTATTAAAAATATATATTTTTATCATAACTATGAATTTAAAATGCAGATGAGTGGTGGAGATTATTCAGTAACAGTCCTCCAACATTTAGAAAACTCTCTATTAGGTTACTCAGTTAAACAGCTTCTGCATCAGGTTGTGAACGTAATTGGAGTGTTTTTAAACGTATTCATACAAAAAAACGAAATCGTTTGGAACATTAAAGACTTAATGACCTTGTTTACGTTACTTATAATTTGAGAATGAAGAATAGGTATTTTATAATTTTGTTTTTATTTCAATTATTTATTTTTATTATTGACTTTATAATTTCCCTATTATATGTTCAGAGCACTTAGTAAGAAGAGAACATATTATCTAGTTGATATTGATTGTATTGAACATACTGATTTTTGGATCGAAGAAGAAGAGCCATCGCTTGATCTTAATTATAATGAACTTGAAAAGACGATTTATGAAGAAAATGCATTTGTCACAACAAATGAATTAAGAACATCTATTAATGGTCAGTTCATATCTTATTTTGATCATATTTAAGTTAAAATTATACTACATTAGAAGTTTACATTTGAGGATAATTTCATACATTAATAATTTGAAATTTATTCTAATGCAATAGAAGAAGTTGATGCAAATACTTCAGATGAAAACGTAGTTTACGAATTTTTAAATAGTGTTGGAGAATTCAAAGCTTTTGACGAAGATGAGACCCAACCTCCTTCAAAAATACAATTTTGATTTTTATTGTTATTTTAAGTTTTATATTAGACTCATATTTATTTATTATTAGTTTATTATATAATAATAGACATTAGTGTATTTTTTATTTCTATAAAATATTTTATTTTTACTTATTCTTATAAGTTTTACTTCTTATTTATTATATGCCGGTTTTATAATGATTCATCACTAGTTGAACCTCAAAACTTTAAATCTTTCCTTCGACCAGTTTGATGTCTGGTCCAGTTTTGAAAACATTGGTTGTAAGAGACTATAAGCCTTTAATTAATTCAATATAGAAAAGGATGTATTCCTGGTGTAGTAAATGCTTATCTTATAGAGGTAAGATTCAATTGGCAGTGAGTATTTTGAACAATCTCTATATTTACTAGCTCTCTTAATTAGCCATTTCTAGATAAGTCTTGAAGAAGATTAATAGGCTAATAAGAGACTTCATACGAAAGAGTTCCAACAATAGCACCAAGCCTCCCAATGTTAACTAAAACTCCTTTTGTCTGCCTAAACAAGAAGGGGGAATTGGGATCCATTCTGCCACTGTCTCAAACAAAGCTTTACTATCTAAAATATTATGGATGCTATGCTTTAAAAAGGAAAACCTTTAGTTAAATGGGTCCAAGCATATCACATAAAGGAGGAAGGTGCATGGAACGCTAAAGTAAAACCAACTCAATCCTATACTTTGTAGAAGATCATATCTACTAGGCCATTTATGCATAACTTCATTAAACATAAGATTGGCAATGACTATAGTGCTAACTTCTAGTTTGATAATCGACTATCTTTAGGACCACTCTATAAAATTTGAGAGCTCTCCTTACTAAGAACAACGGTTCTTGCTTGTATTAAAGTTTTAAAATTCCTAAAAAATGAAAAGTGGAGATGGCCATTCCATTAGGCCAAAGCCTCTTTTAGAACCCTTAAATTAATCTTTGAAATCCCTCTCGAGCCTGACAGGCTTAATTTGGTTTATTAGACAGAGGAGAAAAATGATATGTTCTATAGTAGATCATGCAACAAGCTTATAACTGAACTTGCCCCTAAAGTTAACTGGTTCAATTTGGTTTAGGACTAATATATTCCCCCTTCTTACTCGTTTCTGCTTTGGCTAGCCATTAAACAAAGGTTCGCTACCAGAGATAGAATTAAGTTCTTAATCAAAGCAAGACTGTGTTTTACGTGAAGCAGACACGGAATGCCATTCACAACTATTCTTTGAATCTCACTATTCTAATAAACCCTGGAAATAAATGTATAACTTATTCAACATTCAGTTTCACACTCAAAAGTGGTCAAATATTATGGAATGGGCTAATACACTTCAGCTGAAGAACAAAGGGGGCAAAAAACTTTTTAGAGTGGGCCTAAGAATTCTATTTCATCTCATATGGAGCACTAGAAATACTGTTATTTTTTTATGAACTTCAAAATTGAGGAAACGATGTTGCTGTCAAGATTTCTCCCAAAAATGAGATTTGCTCCTTTAGCTTATGACTTGCTAGACAAGATCTCACCTCAGCTAAAACTCAACATGGCAATGTGATTTCAATATAAAATTAAAGAGAGCAATTCACATACATATCATGAAGGGAACGAATTTTATCCAATGGTGGATATGAATATAGGAAATTCTGCATCATCATCAATCACCAACCTTGATAAAATTGAATTTGTCCCGTGAAATTGGTAATTTTCTCTCCTTGGTCACTTCTTCCAACTCTACTAGTACTAGATGCCCTTGTTTTCGAAACATGCAAATGGAGATCATAGGAACCTGGTTTGCGAGTACACTTGTAAGTTATTGCCATATGTAAAGACTACCCACGTACCAGTTGGATATTTTGACTATCCTGTAATGGTCTTGTCTTTAGAGTTGTTTTTTTTTTTGGAAAGCAAACGCTGAAATTGTATTAATAGAAGTTGCTTAAACAGAGAGTGAATTTTGAAAAATAGTTTTTTTCTAAATTATAATAAGTAAGAAGTATAATTTACTAAAATTATGAAGATAATTGGAAATAGTTTCCAATTGAATTTAAAAGTTTGTTTTTATATCAAATCAAATTCTATTACAAAAATTTCTATTTGGAATAGGATTTAATTCATTTAAAATCAATGAATTTAATCTAATTTAATTATTCAAAGAGTTGGAAATATTATTTTAGATTATGAAGATCAATAACAAGAATCAAATAAAGCTTGATATTTTTATGTATATAATTTGATTATAAGTGCATACGCACACACATTGTATATATATAGATGCATGTTAAATTATATATAATATTATATAAGCAATTTTGTGTTTTATGAGACTAATAAAATTAAATCTCTCATTAAAATATTGAGTACACATTGAGAACATGATTGTTTCCTTATATTATTTAAGCATAAAAGCAGAGTTTTGTATATTATGAAGCTTGTTGAGTGACTCAAGGATTTTTTTTAACTTAAAAATATTTTATCTTAAATTAATGAGTCTTACTTGACTAAATTTGTGTACTTTGGATGAGTGACACATAATTATATAAATTTAGAGGCAAAGTTATGATTAACATATAAGATATGTTTTGCCAAGATTATCATCTAAAGAATCTAAAAGTCACATAACATGTGATTGATAAGAATGTTATATACTTAATTTAATTTTAATTGGCTTGTTAAGTTACTCAAGATTAACTAAATTTAAATGGATCCTAGTCCACTAGAGATACTAGAGTATTCTTTTTGCATAGTGGTGAGAGTTATAATTTTGAATAAAAGATTGAGAGTAATCAAATATGTTTTTAAAGTCCTAATCTTATTTGGCAGTTTTTACATATAATCAATTACTTGCTTTTATTACATTTATCTTTTGTTGTAGGTGAAAATTTCCTCATTTAGTATAGTTGATACTAAATTAGTGAACCAAATTTCTTAACCATAGATAATGTTTAGGAAGAGTTCTTAAAGTTAAAAAGAAAATTCATATGTTCATTATGCAATATTGTTATTAATCCTTGTTAAGGATTTGGTGACAAAGTTTTAAAGATATGTCAATATCGTATGAAACTTATTGGGTTGAAGAAAAACTAAATCAATCTTTTGTGAAAAGATGATGATGGTATTGAATTGTTAAATTTCATACATATGATGTATTGGATATAATAGCAATTCATAAAAGGGTGATCCTTATATTTATATGATATAGTCATATGTATTAAATGAAAAAAATGATTTAGAATTTTAAAAAATTCAAATTGTTTAAATCTAAGTAGAAATTAAGCATTAAGAATGCTAAATCACTTTGATGAGATTAATACGGTGAGATTCAAAATTTTTTTATTATCTATAAGGAATAAGATTTTTCAGTGAACACCTTTACAATTAAATTCCATAATGATATAGATTTGAGTAAGTAGAAAAAAATGCAATATTAGATACTACATGGTGTAATATTTATTTGTTTTGTAGTTTTACTTTTGATAATTCCAGTTAAATCATTTAGAAAGGTTACATATTGGATATGAAAAACTAAAATTTTGAAAGAGTCAAAATTAATGATTTTAGAATGTGATGCTTAGTTGAAACATATATTATCTAATGAGTTTAGAACTAAATAAGATAATAAATGGTTATGAGATATCTAAAAAGTTGGATATAACCTTATAGAACCTATTGAATAAAAATTATTTGTTTTAATGAACACTTATAAGAGAATGATTCTTAAGATAAGTAGTGGCAATAAGAAAATTTTTGAAAGGTTCAAATCTCTTAGTAATACATTCAATTAGAGCTAGTGTCTTCATTAATACATTTGATGTATAGTTGAAAGGCTACGAGACGTTGAAATATTCATTATCATAACAAATTCAAAGAGTTTTATTTAGAGATGATGTGAATTTATCATGTCTACGAGAAGGTTAGTATGAGTATATATAGTTTTCTATGTCTAAAGACATAGTGCTCATAGAGAACAAAAATTTATATTTTTAAATGTTGAATATATATTTGTCTAAGAATAATTCTTATTGTATATGAAAAGCTAGCAATTTAATTTTGGGAATTAGATCTATAAAGATATATGTAGGAGTTATTTACCTATTTTATTCCAAGTACATAGGTAATTTACTAAAGGTGTTTAGTATTTTAGATATTTCATAAAGTATAACGGAAAGGTATAGTACTTTAAGCAAGTGCTCACCATAGAAAATCTTATAGAATTCTCTCACTAAACTAATGTCTCAGCAGTAACACTATTGTCATATGGTGATAGACATAAGATACTTAAACCATTGGCTTAGTGCAAGTGGTAGATTATTGATTTATGCTTTATAGTCAATCGATTGGTTGTAGTTTAGTAATATTGTAACATCCACATACCCCCTCGAAGGATATATGGACGCCATACAAGTCAGTACAAACAAATCAAAGCGTTCGAAAACTTCCATAAAACAGTTCAGGCAAACATACATGATATTACATTAAACTTAATACAAATTTGTTCCAAAAACCGAAACCAGCTTGAAACATAGTTATTACAAAAACTTACAACAATTCGGAATCATACATTTTATAAACAAGC
>JAOQMS010000002.1:35718317-35732064 GCA_027563885.1 Erythroxylum longipes | reverse complement strand
AAATAAAAGAATAGGTTAAATAACAAATTAAAATGTTATTAAAAATATTTAAAAAAAGAGAGGGAGGTTTTAAATAATAAATTAAAATGTTATTAAAAAATATTTGAAAAACAAGAGGGGGGGGGGATTTTTTTTTAATTTGAAAATTTTGTATTTTAGTCCCTTTAGTTTTCAAATTTTCCAGTACCGACCAGTATTGGGCCAGTATTTATGGTACCGACCGGTATTTAAATTCAGTACTAAAAACTAAAATACCGTACCGTTTTTTGACCGGTATAGTACGGATCCCAAAACAATGATCGATACGCCTACAGTTTCAGGCAGTGTTAGTTCACTGTTGAAACAAAGGGTGAAGGATCATCGATATCAACTTCATAAATATTATCAGTCTTTTCCTTCGAATGAAGAGGCAAGGAGACATATTCCGGAACGGTTGACTAAAGAAAATTGGAATGAAATGTGTGATTATTAGGTTTCAGCGAATGTTTAGGTAATTAGTTTTCTCTCCATATTTCCTTCCATTAATTATGATTAAACATTTACTTCTCTTAATCTAAGAAAAGTGTGAGAAAGTCAAGGCCAACAAAGCAAAAATAAAGACTCCTCATAACACCGGGTCGAGGTCATTTGTAGTCGTTCGACGAGAATATGTAAGTGTAACATTTTCAATTTATTATTATATTTTTGAATACAATAAGTTCTAATTGGTTATAGTTTTTAAAATTCATATTATAGAGTCAAATACAACTCTAAGGGCAAGAATGTAACAGGATCACATTCTACAAGCAAACACACTACAAGGAAGGCCAAGATTGGACATCTGAAGAGGCACAAAGCAATTATGTAAGTACAAATAAATTAATATTACAATTTATTTTTCTATGTAATAGTAAATAGTTATATTTTAGTTAACTCAATTTTCTACTTTATATTGTAAGACAAGATGCAAGAGTTGGTGCAGACGTTATTGGCTTAGGGGAATCAGCCTAATGTCGATGACATTTGTAACAATGTCTTTGGTACACGATCGAGCTATATCAAGAGTCTTAGGTATGACCCTAAGCCTGTTGGTGTCTCTTCGTCCCGACCAGCATTATTGACCGCGCTTTAAGAAGAGAACAAGGCACTGAAGACAAAGTTAGATCGTAATATTAAAGAAGTTAACAAGCTTAAAAAATTTGTTAAACAAATACTAGGTCTGCATATGTTAGTGGTAGTGACTTAGATGAAGACTCGTAGTTGTAAATGATGTGTAAATATTTTTTTATATCAAATGAATTCTTTTATTTATTTCAATTTATTATTATTTAAAAACTATGTCACTAAGATTAATTATAAAATGAATAATTTTAATTTTTCAAACTGTCTTAAAATTTGTTTTGATTTCAAAATAAATTCGTTTTAAGCAATTATAATAATTATTAAATTCAAAATTAAAATTTATCACTAAATAATATTAACTACCAAAACAAATTCGTCACAAAAAGTCTTTAAAAGTGTAATAAATTAAAATAAATTCATTTTTAACAATTATAATTATTATTATATTCAAATTTAAATTTTGTCACTAAATAATATTAGCTACCAAACACATTTCGTCACAAAAGATCATTAGCTACGTATACAGGACGTGGCTAAAAACGTTTCGCTACAACAACATATTAGTAGCTAAAAGTGTTTTGTTACGAAAACAAAAACTTTACAAAAACCTATTCGCTACTAAAACCTAATTCGTCACAAAAACGTTTTTACCTAACGTCTCTAAAAATGTTTCTCTACAACAAGAACTTAGTAACTAAAAATATTCTACTACTAAAGTAAAATCGTCATTAAAAACAATTACCTACGAATAGGATTTAGTAGGCAAAAAATTTTATCTACGAAAAATAAACGTCGCACAAAACTATGTACGACGTTCTCTATTATTGTCGGTTATACTTTTTACCGATGAATTATTTTTGTCAAGAACCATTTTTTGCGACGAGTTCTGGAAAACGTCACGAATGTTGTTTTGCTACAGGGATTCAGCAACGAGTTTGGCGGCGATATCATTTCGTCGCAAATACTAATCTGCGACGATTTTTTTTTTCTTTAGCGACGTTTAGTTTCGTTGCTAAATGTCCTATTTGTTGTTGTGTTAAAATGGTAATAAGCTAAATGTAAATGAACTTATTGGATTTTTATAGTGCAATTATTAGATATAAAATCGTAAGGTGATGTATATAAATCAGTTATGAAATATACACTATTTTCTAAGGAAATGTACTGATTCTCCTACGAATCTTCACTCTCGCTTCCTTGAGTCCCCATGTCACTCATCAATGGAACATTCACCTCAATCTCATTCTCACCGCCATCTTCACCGGACAACTCTTCTAAAGACAAACTTTCGTCTCTGTCACCAAAAAAGTGCAACAAAATCCAAGCATGTTCTTGAAGCCCAGCACCATTAGAGCTTCCTTGGTCCTGTCCTGACCACCTTTCAGTGTGTATGTTTGAACCACAAAGGTCCCAACCATGGCTCCCAATTTTCCAGCCGCCGCGCTCAGCCCGTGCCCTAGACATCTCATCCTCGTCGGAAACAACTCTGCCGGCAGGATAAACGTGGTTGAATTGGGTCCGAAGTTGGCGAAAAAGAAGGTGAGAGAATACAGTACTGCAAATAGAGCAGGATTTTGGTATCTTGTGTAATCGTACTTCACTCCCATGAGCAACATGAACGCTGACATCATCATAAACCCCACAAGTTGGGTCACAAATCGTCCTAACTTCTCGATCAGAAACACAGTGCACAAGTAACCTGGAATTGTTCCAAGGAATGCCGCTATGAACATGGCTCTTGAATGCTGATAAACTTCTTCAATGGCATTAACTTTAGTAGGGTTTTTGGTTAAACCATTACTGGAAACAAGTCCTTTTGTGTAAGATTCTGTGAATAGAACGCTATGTCCAGTAAACTCCAACTGCACATTGCTCCTGCAAAAGAAATCACTCAGAAAAAGCATGAATCAAACCCAAAAGAAAAAGAAAAAGAAGATTTTGCACTTTCTACTGTTACCTATCAAATGGATTCCATGGCGTTCGAAGAAGGAATTTGACAACAATGGGTAGCTATTTACAGCTTTAAACTTCGAAATCTTCTGTTCCTCGTAAGGGTCTTCATGGACTTGAATCTTAAGAACACGTCTCATATCAGAAACAGCATTTCTTGCTGCATCATTTCTAGGATCAGGTTTGATAACAGCAGTGTAACGAGCAGTCTCAGGCATCTTCCTGAGCCAAAAGTACGTTATAGCAGCTGGAAGAGCACCAACCATTAGCACAATCCTCCATAAAATGTTTCCCTTTGATTGTGTTGAATGTGCAGGATCTTGGTGAAACGGCTTAGCATCATAATAAATAAGAAAGATTTCAGAAAGAACCATCGGGACCAGTCCTGAGAAGATGACCCCAAAACCTTGCATTGTAAACAGCCCTGCTAAGAAAGCTCCGCAAGTCTTCCTATTAGCATACTCAGACATGATTGTGGCACAAAGAGGATAAGTGCCACCCAGAGCAAACCCTAAAAAAAACCTGAAGAAACATAGAATGGCAAAAACAGATCCAGAGGATCCAAAAGGTAAACCAGAGAAAGGGGCACAGAAGAAAATGATTATCAGGGTCATTCCATAAGCTTTATTTCAACCGATTCTGTCACCAAGCCAACCGAAGGACAACTGTCCGCAGAAAGTTCCGGTCAGTGCCACTCCGTTGACTATGTTGTTCACGAACTGTGGAAGCTACCAGGCTCCTTAAGAAGCGGGTCGTAGAAGTAAATGCGACCCAGAAGCTTGGTTATGGAGTTTATGCAGAAAATGTTGTAGGTTGTGGTGAAAAAGCCCATTCCAGTGATGCACAACACGACAAAATGGTACTTTTGAGTGGCTGAATCGTCCATGGCATTGAGCACGGCTAAGTTGTTCGAAACCATCTTGGCAGTGGTCGCGGTGACGGCGGTGGTGATGGTGGTGATGGAGGGATGCTGCTTAGCTTTTGACGTCCCTCCATTTTTATACAGGTGTCCTATGTATCTGTGTTCTTGCTCTTGCTGTCCATGTTAGGACAAGAAGAAGAGTAGTTTCCTAGGTAATTGCATAGAAGTTTCAGATACATCAATATTTTATTCATGTACATACGTAAGTAACCTACGTAGGTTTGATCGAGTATACTTTAGAAGTTATTAATACACATACATTAAGGCTTGATTTGGAGGAGTGGTGATGGTTGATAACATGGATGATAACATGCTGAAATTAACTTGTTAAAATGATAAGTACTTAATATTCTTAACAAGTACTTATGTATTTGGAATTGTTGTTTTGGTTACTGCTGAAACGTGAAAATAAGTGTTTAATAAGTGCGGTTGGGACGATTGTTAAAAAGAAATAAAATAACTAAAAAGTCCATTAATTTAATAAAATATTAATTGCTGTATAAAAAATTAAAAATATTATTAGTCATATAAAATTAAAATTAAAATTATAAATTATTAAATTAAAATAAGAAAAAATAAATAAAATAAATTTAGTAAATAAAATATTTCATAAAAAATATATTATTAATCATATAAATTTAAAATTATAAATAATAAAATATTAAATTAAAATATAAATAAAATAAAATAAATTTTGGTAAATTAAATATTTCATAAAAAATATTATTAGTCATATAAATAAAATCAACGAAGAAGATGATATGTTGAACTTAATTTTTATTAGTTAAGGGTATAATCGAAAATAATAATTATCAGAAGGTTATTAATGGAAAGCAGAATTTCTACCACAGAAGTACTTTCCTACTGCAACCATCTTTTTACTTTTTATTTCTATGGTGGCATCGCACTTTCCTCTAACCTTCGGTTGTTCCTCTGCAGATCCAAACATATGACTGCGTTTGAAAACTGCGGTGGATAAGTACTTATTCCCACAGCATTGCAGATCCAAATGCAACAATAAAACTTTTAACTTTTTTATGTTTAGTCAATATAAGATACTATCAAATATATTTAGCCAATATGAATACTCTAACAACGAGGTTTCTGACGGAGGCATGAATTGGACCATCAAGTTCGTTACTTGACAAACCAAGGGAAGTGAGGGATTTCATCCTTCCAATTTCTGGGGGTAATGAACCAGAGAGTCAATTGCCTTTCAGGTTAAGAGCTGATAACTTACACAAATCTCTAATCGATTCGGGGATTGACCCTAAGAGGTTATTACGTTGCGAATAGACTTGAGAAAGTGAGCGAAGCATTCCAATTTCATGAGGTATGGAGCCATTGATATGGTTTTCATCCATGGAAAATATGCTAATACTAGCCAATGAGCCTATTTCGGATGGAATATTTCCAGAAATGTTATTGTAAGACAAGTCAATGATGGTGAGCTTGGAAAGATTGCTAAGATGAGTGATAGCATTACGAAATAAGATGTTGCTAAGGTTAAGCATGATGAGATTGATGAAGAATAAGAAGTTGAGAGTCTGAAGTGCGCCTTGCAAACCAGAATCTGCAAGGCTTAGGTTGGCAACCCTTCCATCTTTGTTACAGCTGATACCATACCAGTTACATGGGCTATCTCCTGTCCATGAATACAATAGAGCTTGGCTTTTGTTATCAAGACTATCTCTCCATCTTAGAGCTTAGAAGAGCATCTACGTACCTCCTTTTTCTCCCTTTGGTAAGATCACTTTTGCAACAAAACCAGTCGTAAAGGAAGTCAAAACAAGAACATAGAAGGAAAGAACTAACACACAGAAAAGGCGGAACAAAACTTTAAGCAAGATGGAATGTTGCATCTCCGAAAAGTAAGCCATGACTTGGACAAACACAAAGATTGGAGAGGTTTGAACACAGTAAGCATGTTGGGATGTTCATTTATATAAGGAAGGAGACAGAGCGATCTTGAAAAATAGGTAAAAAAGTAATAGATCAATCTTTCGTGAAGGCTTTTGCTTGTCATAGACGAAGACAACAAGATTACAGGGGAAGAATAAATGCAACTCAAGGGGTCAATCTACTTCTGTCATTGTTGAGCTGCAAAAGCTTTTAGATCTATGGAACAAGCCATGTTACCAGAAAATACATGATAAGTTCTGAGTTCAAACCTTGTCACCTAGTTCACGCTTGGTTAAGTGTGAAGAGAGTTAAAAGTCAAAGAATCAAACTCTATGTGATTTTCATTACATGTTTTTGGCGAGATAGTGCCAACGTGATCTAAGTTTGGACACGTTTACTTTCCACTTGTAAAGTATTAACTTATTTATGTTAAAGTCAGCAACTCCGGCTCCCTTCCTATAGCAAATTTCTAACTTCAAGATTATCAGGTGGAGAGTACCGACTCCACCAATTTCTACTTCAATGTTTTCTATTTTGTCAAATTGCACCGTTTTCTCTTTTCCATTTTTTCCTTCCCTTACAGTTGTAGCGTTGAAATCATCAGAATTTGTAGGCCTATAAAAAGGCACTCATTTGTATCAAGTATATCATCCCTTCAGAAAATATTTCCTTCTCCTTTTATGTTCAACAATCTAGTATAAAAGCCATAACTCTTTGATTATCTTGCCCGAATCAAAATCAAAGACTTATCCTTATCTCTCTAAAAACGTTTACACCATCTCTCTGGTTCTTTGTGGCTGTTTTGTTCTGTGCATTTGGAGGGTTAGAATTGCGACGCTGGTGATTGGATTTCTGATGGCATTTGTGTCGAAAGTTGAAAGTTAAGTGGCAGAAGGTTGGTTGAAGAGCAAGTGAAACAAAGAAACAAAAGAAAGGAGAAAAAGACAAAAGAGGTGGGTCAAGGAAGAAAAGACAAACAAGAGGGAAAGTGGGATTTGAAAATTTGTGTCTGCCACCATTGTTCTTTACTATTCACTAGTTTTTGGACTAGTTACAGATTTAGCCCTTGTTCTTGTTTCCTTACTCAAATAGTAAACTAATACTTTGTATTGTCACATTTGAGTCACTACAAGAGGTTTTCTGTGACAAAAAACCCACCATCTTCTCAGCTTACCTCTGTCATTCCAACCGCTACTACACAGTCAACAAATAGTGGATCTTCAGGTTATTGGTGGCATCAAAAGTGTCAACCATCAAAATTATAATTCTTGGTATACTTACACAATGTCCTATTTATAAGGACAAGACTTATGGGAAATTGTTGATGGAAGTGAAATTATGCAACCTACGATAGAGGATGCATTGCGAAAATGGAAGATAAAGGCAGGCAAAGCAATGTTTGTATTAAAGACAACAATCGAAGAGGACATGCTAGAGCATATTCGAGATGCTAAGACTCCAAATGAAGCTTGGAAAATGCTCGACCAACTATTCTCTAAGAAGAATGATACGAGTTGCAACTACTTGAAGGTGAGTTGTTGTCACTATCACAAAGTGACATATCGATCACTCAATACTTCCATAAAGTCACATCATTATATCGGAAAATCTCATAATTAGACCCATGAGCCCCTATCAGTGAAACCGTGATGAAAAGAATGATCATCCATAGTTTGCGACCTGAGTATAGAGGCTTTATCGCTGTAGTACAGGGATGACAAACCCAGCCATCACTTGTTGAGTTTGAGAATTTGCTTACTAGTCAAGAAGCCATGGATAAGCAAATGGGAGGAGCTTCGTTAAAGAAAGAGGAGGAAGCACTCTACGTCACTAAATGCAGGCGGACTTTCAAGCAGCATGATGGTGAAGGATCTAAAAGGAGGAATAATGGCAAATGGAAGAATTACAAAGGAGAAGGGAATACACGAACAAGGGGAGAATCAAGGAATTGTAGCAACAATAAGTGGTTTAGAGGAAAGTGCCACAATTACGGAAAGTAGGGACACATGGCAAAGGTTTACTGGTCAAATAAAAAGCCTATAGAGAGCAATACTGCCACTTCCAAGGATGAGGAAGAGTGGGATGTTGATACATTACTTGCGGTAATGCAGGAGAAGCTTGCTCTTACAGTAACAACTTCTGACCATATTGATCATGAGTAGGTTTGGATTGTTGATTTTGGCTACTCAAATCATATGACTGGTGACAAAGAGAAGTTGAAGAGTGTGACAGAATACAAAGGGAATTGTGTGGTGGTGTCTACGAACAACTCGATGCTACCAATAGCTCACGTCGGAGATGCTTTGGTCTCTCCTCATCGTAGCACCATGGTACCACTTCAGAATGTCTACCATGTTCCAGGCATAAAGAAAAATCTTCTCTCGATAGCACACTTAACATCTTCAGGACATTATGTATTGTTTGTTCTGTAAGATGTAAAAGTGTATCGAGATCTTCAGATCCTTGAAGAGCCAGTGATGGAAGGTTGAAGATTGGAATCGGTTTACGTAATGACGACAGAAACTACATTTGTAGACAAAACAAAAAGGAATGAGACTAAAAATTTATGGCACATGTGATTAGGCCATGTTAGCTATTCAAAGCTAGAAATAATGATGAAGAAGTCAATGTTGAAGGGTCTTCCTTCAATTGAAGTAAGGACGGATACAATTTGCGCAGCTTGTGAATATGGAAAAGCGCATCAGTTACTATATGAGGAGTCTAAGTTCAAAGCTAAAGAACCATTATAGTTGATTCACTCTGATGTATTTGGACCTGTTAAGCAAGCCTCAGTCAGTGGCTTGAAGCACATGGTAACCTTCATTGATGACTTTTCCAGGTATGTGTGGGTTTATTTTATGAAAAATAAATCTGAAACTCTTTCTAAGTTCAAGGAGTTCAAAGAGACAGCGGAAGAGGAAGTTAGCAAGAGAATGCAGTGTCTACGCACTGATAATGGAGGAGAATATATCATAGAAGAGTTCACTAATATTCTTCGTAAGCACAGAATATGTCATCAGTTTACGTGTACGAACACCCCGCAACAAAATGGCGTAGCTGAAAGGAAGAACAGACATCTAGCAGAGACATGTCGGAGCATGCTACACTCAAAGATTGTTCCAGGAAGATTTTGGGCCGAAACAATTAAGAGTGCTGCCTTGGTGATCAATAGGATTCCTCAACAAAAGTTAGGTTTCTTATCACCTTTTGAAAAACTGTGGAATATGAAATCCACAATTACCTATCTTCGAGTTTTCGGATGTGTATGCTATATGTTTGTACTTGACCATCTACTTAGCAAAATGGACAAGAATGCTGTGAGGTGCACCTTTGTAGGATATGATGATCAAAGAAAAGAATGGAGATGCTGTGATCCTACAACTGGGAAATGCTACACATCCCGAAACGTCGTGTTTGATGAGACATCTGTATGGTAGGCCCCTGAAAAGGAAGTTATGCTAGACTCAAATGATTTTAAGGATGAGCTACAATATGCTCGGGTTCAGCTAAGCATAGGAGAAGATGAAGTAGAAGGTGATGGTGACAATGCCCAAAAGACCTTGGACCAAAGACCCTGGCAAACTGGCGTATTTGAACGACTAGAATCATCTACACTCAGAAGGTCAACTAGAATTAGAAAGCTGAATTCCAAATACGCCAACGCTGCCATTGTTGAAGAATCAGATTTAAAAGAACTTGAGACGTTTGAGGATGCATTTAAATTCATGGAATGGAATGAAGCCATGCAAGAGGAAATTGTTGCATTCGAATGGAACTAGACTTGGGAACTCGTGCCAAAACCAAAGGATGTGAAACTTATTTCTTGCAGATGGGTGTACAAGATAAAGCACCGCTCAGATGGATCTATTGAAAGGTTCAAGGCTCGTCTGGTAGCTCGAGGATTCTCCCAACAATATGGGATGGATTATGATGAAACGTTCAGTCTTGTAGCAAAACTTACAATTGTTCGAGTTTTATTAGCTCTTGCAGCTAGTAAAATTTGGAACTTGTGGCAGATGGACGTTAAGAACGCCTTTCTACATGGAGAGTTGGACTCGGAGATTTATATGAATCAACCAATGGGATTTTAAAGTCAGGATCATCCTAACTACGTGTGTAAGTTTCAAAAGGCATTTTATGGATTAAAACAAGTACCCAGGGCATGGTATGGTAAGATTACTGAATTTCTTGCTTAAAATGGCTATTTAGTAACACATGCAGATTCTAGCTTGTTTGTTAAAACTAATGGAGAAAAGCTAGCTGTTGTTCTAGTATATGTGGATGATCTGATCTTAACAGGAGATTGGGAAGAAGAAATTCTTCAAATAAGGGAGAATTTATCGGTATGATTTTAGATGAAAGAATTGGGCCAACTGAAGCACTTTCTTGGCCTAGAAGTTGAGTACACTAATGAAGGGATTATATTTCACCAACATAAGTACTCGAGTGATTTGCTAAAATAGTTTGGAATGTTGAATTGCAAATCCATTTCAAAGCCAATGCAATTAAATGCGAAGATATGTGGTCAAGAAGGAAATGAGTTAGAAGATGCAACGATGTATCGACAGCTAGTAGGTAGTCTGATCTACCTAGTCTTAACAAGACCTGACATTTCTTATGTAGTCGGAGTAATGAGTCGATACATGAAAAATCCTAAGAAACCTTATTTGGAAGCAGTCAGAAGAATTTTGAGATATATAAAGGGTACTCTTAGTTATGGTATTCTGTACAAAAAAGGTGAAGATAAGAGGCTAGTTGGCTATTGTGGTGCTGACTATGTAGGTGATCATGACACGCGACGTTCAACCACTGGATATGTCTTTTTGCTTGGAATTGGAGCAATTTCCTGGTGTAGCAAAAGACAATCAATTGTGTCTTTGTCAACAACCGAAGTAGAATACAGAGCAGCAAAAATGGCTGCTCAAGAGAGCACTTAGCTGATACTATTATTGAAAGACTTGCACCAGCCAACAAAATATGCAATTCCCTTGTATTGTGATAATCTGTCAACAATAGGGTTAGCTGAAAACCTAGTATATCATGCAAGAACCAAGCACGTGAAAGTTCATTATCATTTTATTCGGGAAAAGGTTCTCGAAGAAGAAGTGGAGCTGAGACCGATTAATACAGAAGATCAGATCGCAGATCTGTTTACTAAGAGTTTGAGTGGGAACAAATTTGAAGACTTTTGTATCAGCTTGGTATGGTGAAAAGAGTAGGAGCTGGTGTTGAGGGGGAATGTTAAAGTCAGCAACTCTAGCTCCCTTTCTATATCAAATTTCCAACTTCAAGATTATCAGGAGGAGAGCACCGACTCTACCGATTTCTGCTTCAATGTTTTCTGTTTTGTCAAATTGCACCGTTTTCTCTTTTCCATTTTTTCCTTCCCTTACAGCTGTAGTGTTGAAATCATTAGAATTTGTAAGCTTATAAAAAGACATTCGTTTGTATGAATTATATCATCCTTTCATAAAACATTTCCTTCTCCCTTTGTGTTCAACAATTTATATTGTAATAAAAATTTAAGGATCTATACGTTTGTAATCAATATTTTTTAAATGTGCATCCAACAAAAAACGTTAAATATTAACTATTTTATAATTTTATAATAAATACTCTTAAGAGAATTGTACTAAAACTTAATAAAGAAGAACATTGAATATGATGGAAAGCACAAAATCATATAAATTCGAAACTCAAAACCTTGAACTATTATATGTTTTAATATATATGTTTTATAAACTATATGCACATGAACAGAGAATAATCTGATACTCGTTAAGAATATTGCATTATAACGTATTTGATATAGTTTTCATATAGTTGACTTAATCTTATTTTACGTACTTATGTGTCCATTTAATTCATGTAAGCTAATGCACGGATCCATCTTAATTACCATCGATCGACACTTCTTAAGCGGAGAATAAAGCAATGTCATGGATATCCTACCGAATTTTGTATCGAATTTGACTCTAATATGATATGGTATTGATATTTGTCGAGATTAGATAAGGTTTTCAGATAATTTTATAAAATTATAAAATAATATGTAAATTTTATAAAATTATAAAATAGTCATTTAGTGTATTATATTATATAATTTTTTACTTTACTTTAATCATATCTCAAATAATAATAATAATTTGATATAACAATTTTTTTTATTAAAGTTAACAAATTATGACTTTATCGAGATTCAAATTAGGTTCAAATATATAGGACCATTCTCAGGCTCGGTCAGAACAACACGACCTCTTATCTCAAAATGATGGTGTTTTGGGTAGTCTGAATGACTTTAAGACGCATCCTAAGAGTCAAGCAATGTCAGACAGCCATTACTAAAAATCTTTTATATCAATCCCCTCTTCTAAACAATTTTCACAATATTTCAGCGGCAACTCGAAAAGGTTGAAGGCAAACTACTTTTCATCTTTTATAAACAAATTGGAATTTATAACTTAAGTTACTGATTATTTCTTTAAACTCAATTCTCAAATAAACATTTCGTTTATCGATTTCCTTCTTGAAAAGCTTTCCATTAACAAAATGCCAAAGCTATAGACATCACATCTTAAAGTTATGATTCCTTCAATTTTGTATTTGGCACTTGAATTTCAAATTGTCTTTAGAATTACTTGAATCGTATAATTTTGAAGTTCATAATAGTCATTAGAAGTCTCAACTGGTGCATCTGACAATGGTAGGAAACCATTATAAATTTTATTTTGCTCTTTTGGCTACTCTTAAAGAAGTTAAATGATGACGTCTTTAACGGAAGATGGTTACTTTTCATTTTAAGGAGGGATATGAAGGATAAGTAACGTAAATGCAGCTTTTAATTCCATTAGATACATGAGACACTTTCTTTTTCTTTTTCCTAATTAAGTTTAATTATGTTTCTGGACACATATTTCTTTTTGTTTTTGGTTTAGACATGCATCCGATTAACAGTAATCAATAATGATAACTAAGACATAAACCATTTATTATCAACATTGTGTCACCAAAAATCAACAAAGTCCACAACTTCACTAAAATTCAATCTTTAGTGTTCATATAATTCCAACTGTGAAACTTTTAGATGAATGATCTTACCTTGTTAATGTTGTAAAAATTTTAAACATAGATAATATGATTCATGAATCTTATGAATCCCTAAAACTAAACTCTAACAGATTAATCCCTTGTTTCCAAGGTTAGAGGATACTTTTTGTTTTTTATAAAGTACACAACAACTTGTTTAAATATTAATTGATCTTCAAAATGATCATCATCATCCTTTAGAATTTCAAATGATAATTTTATATTGAAGTTCAAATGCCTAACTAGTCTTTAGTAGTTAGAATCAATATTGCATCCTAAATTCATCATATGTGTTCAATGTTTATCATCTTTTGCTTACATATGGTAGGTTTAGCTAATAGCATTATGAAAATTCTCATACTTATCCACTAACTTGTGCAACCAAAATTCGACGAGAGCTCATTGTCATATGTATCTTAGGAATATAATACATCTCGGTTAATAAATTAATTTTTAAGTAAATTTAGTAAGCTATACCCGAAATCATATCTTGTATTTTAATCTCCTTCGTTCTTATTTACTTCATTATGTCATAAAAGTATTCAGTTCTCTTACTAACAATCAATGGCCACCTTTGAATATATAATTTTTCTTATGTAACTTACCAATCAAAATAACCTTCCTCTTTTTTAAATTCTCTTGAATAAAATTTAATCTGCTTTCAGAGAATTGTCATATAAGGTCATACCTGTTGGATCCCGCTTTTAGGATTTTTATGTTATTTATTTTATTAAATTAGTATGCATGAAAATAAATTAGAATTTATGAATTAGGAATTTTTGGAGT
>JAOQMS010000002.1:35697710-35709935 GCA_027563885.1 Erythroxylum longipes | reverse complement strand
TTACATGCCAAAAATGCCCTCAATTCATTCCTATGCATTTATTCTATAAACTATTATGCTTAATTTAACGAAAAAAATTTCAGGGGCCAATAGTGTTAATTTATGTATGATCTCATTCCATTGAGATTGAGAAATCCAATGTGTGAAAAGATCTAGCATAATTGAAAGAAGTCGCATTCAAACCTAGAAACATGTCTACATAAATAATCTAGATTAGAATCAAACCTAATAGTGAAATTCATAAATCGATTAATGTAATTCTAAAAGTTTTAATTAGAAAGAGATTTTAATTAATCAATTTAGGGTTTGGTGTTAATAATCTTGAGAAAGATATTAGCCTAATTGGGGACTTTTCATGGCCCAGTAAACTATAGACTAAATTGAGTAATGAAATCATAATTGATTAAGAAGTCCTAGGGGACTACAAAATCTATGTACCATTGTCTTCTTTGATTGTTTCTTTGTTTAATCTTCATTCTAGTTAGTCAATTGATTTGATTTATTTTAGTTCATTGTTTTAATTTTGAATTTTATTAATCATAAGCACCATAATTTGTTAGACTACATAATAGAAATATGGTAAGTACTAGTAATTTTAGTCCTTGTGGGATAAACTCATACTCACTAGTGCTAGTTATAGCTACACCATGTGCTTGCGGTTAAAACTAAATCACATCACTACTTTACATCCTCTTAGGCCTAGTACCCTATGTTTTTTAGATAAATTATGAATGTCAGCATCACACCCATATGGTCTTAGATTTTTCATGTTAGGTTTTCTATCTATCCACAACTCATAAATAATGTTCATAATTGATTTTATGGGTGCTCGATTAAGTACATAAGTAGCTGCAAGCAATGTAGCACTCCCATAGGTGATTAGTAAATTTACTTGTGTTAGTTCAGACCTAAACCATTTCTAGTAGGTTTCTATTACATCTTTTCACAATGCCATTTTAATATAGGGTTTAAGGAATAGTTAATTGTCTTTCTATTTCTTTTTTATTGCGTAACATCTTGAACTTATCAAACAAGTATTCTTGTCCTTAATCAATCTTAGTGCTTTTATTTTCTTATTAATTAATCCTTTGCTAAAATTATATAATTTCTGAAATAGTTTAATGCTTTAGATTTTAGAGAAATTAAGTATACTTAGACAATATTGAGTAGCCCCACATTGTGCCCTCATATTCGTTGGACCACATATGACATAATGAATTAATTACAAAGCATAGGAAGCTTGTGTTCCATTTTCAAACGACTTTCTTGCCATTTTATCGATTAGATAATATTCACAAATAGGTAAATCCACTTGATATAAATCACCTAAGAGACCTTTTTAGCTAGTCAATTTATTCAATTTTAACCAATGTGATATAGCCTAGAATGCCACAGAATTACATCATTATTGGAATTACTAGTTGATGTAAATAAAAATAACATTAGATAACTAGTTCTTCTTCCTCCATATTTCATAAGCATTACAATCCCTTTTGTGTCGGGTCGTATTGCCTTTCTCAGGAATGTCCATGGTTATGTTTAATGGTTCTATAACCGCTTGCTCTTCTGATACATGTTGGATTTCATGCTTTATATTTCATAATTATTTCCATTTACTTTCTCACCCTTATTGAGTTTATCAACAATATTTTTTGATACACTAGCCACAATTGAAACACTAAGTTTCTATAGGAAGAAAGAAATAACATAAATGTATGTCAATGCCATGTCATACATATAAATAATGAATAATCATATTTCAAGTGCCTACGAATAAAAAGATCCTATATGTTCTCTGTCATCATTTGTTTGACGATTGAATTCCAAATTATCATACTCAAGTAAAATTGTCAAAAAATGTATTAAACATATTTGCTGATAAAATGAACAATATTAAGCTTGGCATCATATAAATGAACACAATTTATACATTTCAATACAACTTAGCTCAACACAAAATGATTACATAAAAATGAACGTCACCTAAATGTAATGAATCCTACATGGAATAGAGTAAACTAATTTTCGTGATAATGTCTTGGAAGTTCTATAAGCATAATTTCTAATTATTTTGATCACGAAGCTAATAGAATACAAAATCTTAATTAATTCCCTTCTTTGAATTTCTCTTATAAACATTATCACTAACCGACCATACGTTTTTGGATTAGGCATATATAAATTTCGCATACTTAACAGTTCACTCTCTTATTGTGGCCACGTGAAGAGTAAAGCAAATAAGTTGATAACAAGTTAGATTTTATCATTTTGGATTAAAAAAATACAACAACTTACATTGATTAGCATGGGGAATTTTCCTTTGAACACTTCTATCTTCCAATCAATTCGTTTCTGGGTCTTTATCATTGTGAAAAGTGACATTACGCTGCCATCTCCAATTCATGTTTGTGTTTACTTACTGAGGAAAGCAATACAATTCAATTTCCAAAGTAGTTTCAACATTCTCCACTTCCCAATCTATAGACAAAGCACCTTCTTCTCTTATCCATTTAAAACATTATATTGACTTAAAAAAGGAAAGATGAAATTGAATTGAATTCTATTGGGATAACTTTGCTTTACTGTTGATCTTTAAAACACAAGGTCTTGACAAACTTGTTATTTTGCAGATGTAATATAATTGCAGAAAAGTAAAGAGACTGGATTTTACTTGGTTCGATAGTGTATCACTATCTACATCCAAGGTTCCCACTTGTTAGTGGTGACAATTTCACTTATGAAGAAGAAAGTGAAAGAAAGATTTTACAGAGTTTGAGTGATATCTAAGAATCACTTGCAAGAGTCTCCAACTCTCTTAGTACTCACTGTAAGTACTCTAGCACACTCCCAAAACCCTTTTCTTTTCACTCTTGATCTTACTCTCAGATGTTGAATACTGTGAATGAAGAATACAACGTCTATCATCTACTGATGCATGTGTTCTGTCCTTTTAAATGAGTCTCATGCATGTAGGTGCCTTCAGATAGAACTTGAGAATATTTGCAGCTGCTCCTCACGTGACCATGTATAAGCGATCCTCTGTGTTCTGTATATGCTGGCTGTATTTTAATTTTCTTCAACTGTAAATAACACGACAACGTCTTGTGTTTCTGAACCATAATGAGAATGACTTCGTATTGACTTTCAGCAGTTGATTTTTGTGTTTGTTGTGACATGAATAAGTCTTAGTTTAAGTCTTTTGTTTCTCACAATGAGAAGCTTCGAGAGAATGTCTCTCTTCCCTCTTCAAGCTTCAGATATTCTCCTTCGATTCTTCATAAAATCTTCATTTTTCTTGTTTCTGTGTTGTGGTTGATGGAGTATACGTGATTTCTATCACATATTTCCCTCCTACTCCATCAATCATCAACTCAGAATAAAAAACTCGAGAGTGATTTAAAATACCCGAAACCTTAATTTTCGCCACTTCAGTGAGGTTGGTTGAATCTGCCTTCGGAATCAAGGGGCTTCCATGATTTGTAAGTATTCCCTGAAAAAAATTAAACTTCTTTTGTGTTAGTATTTTAGTACCGAAGTCAGATGGATTTTTCTCACCTTTTATTTTTTCCGGATTGAAGGTTTCTTTGGCGATTTGGTCTCTAACAAAATGCAATCGCACATCTATGTGCTTGGATCGCTCATGGAGGACTGGATCTCGACTCAAGTACCATGTACTTTGACTCTCCGTATATAGTACTGGTGTTCTGATTTCTGTGTTAATTTCTTTTAATATTCCTGATAGCCATGCTAGTTCCTTTACCCCTTTTGTTATTGCATAATACTCTGCCTCTGTTGTTGATAAACTTACCACTGATTATTGTTATGATTTCCAACTTATTGTGTTTGCTAATAGTGTAAATATATATGCTGAAATTGACTTCCTTGAGTCCTTATCTGTTGCATAGTCAACATCCATATGGCCATGTAGAGATAGGTAATCACATTTGATTAGCTCCCTTTTAGAGAAGCATAATCCATAGTTCATTGTTCCAGATATATATCTGAGAACATTCTTGAGCCCTTGCTAGTGTTCTAAACCTGGATTGGCCATGAACTTACCTAGGATACTTATAGCATAGGCTAAATCAGGCCTTGTGCATAGCATAAGGTACATTAAACTACCAACACCTACATCATAGGGATAGTAAGCCATAGCCTTCTGTTCTTCTTCTGTCTTAGGACACTTATCAGAAAACATCTGTAAGTGTGATCTTAAGGGTATTGAAGTGGGTTTTGCTTGTTCCATATTGAATTGAGCTAGGATTTTCCTTATGTAGTTCCTCTGAACAAGCCACAATTTTCTTCCCTCCTATATCTGATTATATACATTCCTAGAAGCTTCTGAGCTTCCTCTAGGTCTTTCATTTCAAAACGAGAGCACAATTCAGTCTTAACTTCTTGAATTTTATTCAAGTCCTTCCCTGTGATGATAAGATCATCTACATAGACTAACATAAACACTACTTTAGTCATTCCAAGATTTTTGTAATATAGGCAGTAATCATATGAGCTTCTGATGAAGTTCATGCTAGCAGCAATCTCATGGAACTTCTTGTTCCATTTTCTAGGTGCTTGTTTGAGCCCATATAAGGATTTTTGCAATAGGCAAACATAGTCTAGCTTACTTTTATCCTCAAGTCCGATTGGTTGCTTCATATATATAGTCTCCTCTAGCTTTCCATATAGGAAAGCTGTCTTAAAATCCATTTGATGGATTTCTCAATCATATAGAGTTGCTAGGACTAGTATAAGCCTAATTGTCTTGAATTTGACTACTGGAGAGAATATCTCCTTGTAGTATATTCCTTCCTTTTGTTTATACCCCTTAACTACAAGCCTAGCCTTGTATATCTTAGGTTCTGCTTTTGTCACTCCTCCTTTCAATTTAAACAACCACTTGTTCTCAATTAGCTTGACTTTAGGAGGTCTAGGCACCAAAGTCCAAGTCATGTTCTTCATTAGAGAAGATATTCCTTTTCACCAGCCTCCTTCTACTATCTAGCATCATTACTCCTCATGGCTTCTTCATAGGTTTCAGGAGCCTTATTTTCTATAGTTTCAGTCACAAGACAAGAATATTCAACCAAATTTGAATCAAAGTACCTACTATTAGGAATTATTTGTCTTGGCTGTCTATCCCTTGTAAGTTGATAGTCTTATATGCTTCCTTGTTCATCAGTTGAAGTTGTTTGTGGGGTTTCTTCTTCACACACAACTTCAGCCACCTTTATCCTTAGTTCATGATGTGTTGAGCCTTACATAGGCTCCACATCAGTAGGTTGTGGACCACCTTCTTCATTTTTTGGTGGCACATAGAAATGGGCTGATTGGTTTTTAAATTCTCCTGATTTTCACTTTGAAGGTTATAATTTTGTGAATTCTTGTTCAGCAGGGGGAATTCATCTTCCTTAAAGATGACATCTCTGCTAATGATTGTTTTGTAGGCTCCCCTTTGGAGCAATAAGAGTTTATAATCCTTTACAGCTTCTGGATATCCTAGGAACACCCCCTTCACTGCTTTGGGCTTTAATTTTCCCTCTTTCTGATGTGCATAGGCTACACATCCGAAAGTCCTAAGGTATGTCAGTTTTGGCTTCTTACCACTCCAAATTTCCTAAGGAGTCTTATAGTCATTAGCTGAGGTTGGAAGCCTATTGATTAAATAGGCTGCTGTTTTAATTGTTTCCCCCCATAAAGAATGTGAGCAACCTGAAGAGAGGAGCATGCATCTGGTCTTTTCTAGGAGGGTTCTATTTAATCTTTCAACCACTCCATTCTGTTGTGGAGTTGCTCTTACTGTTTTCTGCCTTAGGATTCTATTCTTACTGCAATATTCCTCAAAATCTTTGTTGCAATACTCTAGTCCATTATCAGTCCTTAGGCATTTCAATTTCCTCCCAGTTTGATTTTCCATAAGAGTATGCCATCTTATGAAAATCTCCAGAGCTTCATCCTTTCTCTTCATAGGGTAAACCCAACATTTCCTTGATTTATCATCAATTATGGACATGAAATATAAGTTCCTTCCTGCTGTGGGGACTTAAGCTGGCCCCCAGAGATCACTGTGAGCATACTCCATGATCTCTGTGGCTCTCTTAGCTCCCTTTTGAAATGCTGACCTGTGGTACTTTCCTAGCACACAGGATTCACAAAATTTTAACTTCTGAAGGTTTTCTTCAGGGATTAGACCTTGCCTAGAGAGATGGATCAGGCTTTTATTGCCTGCATGACCCAACCTTGCATGCCATTGCTTGGTTGGTTCAAGGTTTCCACTTTCTGAAATCTGATTTATTTCAGTTAAGCCTATAACATAGTATAGACCACCCTTCTCCACTCCTCTAATGGTGACTTTCCCATCCCTTAGGATTTCTCTAAGTCTATCTTTAGACCTGATCTGAAAGCCTTGCTTATAAAACAAGCTTTCAGAAATCAGATTTCTCCTTATTCCTGGCACAAATCTGACATTGCTTATGATCCTTCTTTTTCTATCAAACATGTTGATGGAAACACTTCCTATGCCCTCTATCCTTTATTGCCCAGAATCTACCATTTTAACCTTGGCAGTGACTAGTTCAAATGTTATGAACTAGTCCCTATGAGGAGTGACATGCATAGTGCACCTTGAATCAAATATCCACTCTCTACTAAGGTCCTCACAATCCTCAGTTACAGCCAGAATTTCATCTCCACTAGAATCTTCAGGTTTTTCAACATTACCTGAAATTCCACTTTCAGTTGCCTTATCCCTCTTCTTTTTTCTACAATCCCTTGCAAAATGTCCCTCCTTATCACAGTAAAAGCATTTCTTCCCTTTGCCTTTTTCTTCTTTTCATTTTCACCTTCCTTAGAGTGTTTTTCTTTGCCACTTCCCTTCTGCCACTTTCCTTTCTTGCTATTTTTCTTATGAGATTTCTTCTCATAGTTATTCTCTATAAACATCACTTCAGCCTCTTTCTTAAAAGGATTCACTTCAACTATCTCTTCCATTAAAGAATCTAAAACCCTCTTTATAGTAAGTGATTTTCTACTAGCATGCTTAATTACCTTCTTAAATGCATTAAATTCAGAAGGTAATGCCTTTAAGATTACTATAGCTTGATGTTCCTCTGAAATTTTCTCATCTGAAGCTTCTAAATCTTGAACTAACTTAAAGAAGTAGTCTAGGTTATCATCTACGGAGACTGAAGTGTTCATCTTGTAGTTGGAAAGATTGTGAAGAAGTGTCATCTTGTTAGGAAGACACTTCTTGGCATACAATTCATCAAGTTTCACCCAAAGCTTCTGTGCAGTGTTACAATTTTGCACTTTTCTTATCACTGTTGGTGATAAGTGAACATTAACTTGCAATATGCAAGTTTTTGCATCTTTAGCTTCTTTATAGGATTAGTCTCTAGGTCATACTAATCATCTATAGCATCATAACAGTTATAAGATTCAAGAAGAGGTTGCATCTGGAGTTTTCAAATGATAAAGTCTTCTTTACCAGAAAATACATCCATTCCTTGCCTACCATGATTGCTGTAATATAAAGAATCTTAAAGACTTTACTTACTGACTGTTCTTGAATGAATCTTGATGCTTGAAGAGTCCAAGAAATGTCCTAGGAAGTCTTGAATGCTCTGATACCACTTCTGTTGGGATAACTTTGCTTTACTGTTGATCTTTAGAACATAAGGTCTTGACAAACTTATTATTTTACAGATGTAATATAATTGCAGAAAGTAAAGAGACTGGATTTTACTTGGTTCGATAGTGTATCACTATTTATATCCAAGGTTCTCACTTATTAGTGGTAAAAATTTCACAAATGAAGAAGAAAGTGAAAGAAAGATTTTACAGAGTTTGAGTGATATTTGATAATCACTGGCACGAGTCTCCAACTCTCCTAGTACTAGGTAAGTACTCTAGCACACTCCCAAAACCCTTTTCTTTTCACTCTTGATCTTACTCTCAGATGTTGAATACTTTGAATGAAGAATACAACGTCTATCATCTACCGATGCATGTGTTCTGTCCTTTTAAATGAGTCTCATGCATGTAGGTGCTTTCGGATAAAACTTGAGAATATTTGCAGCTGCTCCTCACGTGACCATGTATAAGTGATCCTCTGCGTTTTGTATGTGCTGGCTGTATTTTAATTTTCTTCAACTGTAAATAACACGACAGTGTCTTGTGTTTCTGAACCATAATGAGAACAACTTCGTATTGACTTCCAGCAGATGATTTTTGTGTTTGTTGCTACGTGAATAAGTCTTAGTTTTAAGTCTTTTGTTTCTCACAGTGAGAAGCTTCGAGAGCATGTCCCTCTTCCCTCTTCAAGCTTCAGACATTCTCCTTCGATTCTTCATAAATTCTTCATTTTTCTTGTTTCTGTGTTGTGGTTGATGGAGTATACGTGATTTATATCAGAAATTCAATCAGACTTAAAAATTCTTTTTCTCACATGTAACCAGCCTATTTGAATTGATCATGAAGTTGGGATCTGATTCTATTGTTGAACAGGCAAACCTGGAATTTTATAAATAAATCCTTTATTCTTGGAAGTCAAAACCCATCTGAATTGACAGAATTAAAGCTCAGCCTCATAAAAAGTGCAAAATTTACGTTGTGAACTGTATACAGATGGATTTCAATATTTGGTTGTTGGACATTAACAAAGGAATTGATACGAAGGATTAACGAGAATCGTTTTTCCTCTTTTATATAGAAACTCTGCGATTCTTATGAATTGTATCGAAACGCTTCTTTCTTTAAGTTTGCAGCTTCATGTAAGCAAAAGAAAATTTCATAGTTTCTGCATTAGTAGTGTGTTTATTTTATGCATACATAGAGATTGAGATCTAGATATATTATAATTAAACCTTTCCTAAATTATTGTACCATTTTCAACTCTTTGTTGAATAATGAATATGAGTAATGCCAGCTTAATCTATGTTTCGTGTTCCCAGCAACAATCACGCAGCAGGAAACTCTATGGAACTTACATTCTCCTAAACTACTATTAATAACGGAGATTTTCTAAATTAAGACAGTCTTTCCCTCGTGAGCCGTCACCATGCCAAATGATTGCCTCTTTAGAGCATTCCTTTTCCTATTCCATTGCTCTCTCTGTCTCGCCATTGTCAGCCGACTTGCTCTGAAAACAGACGAAACAGCTCTCCTTGCGTTTAAATCTGCAATTCAGACAAGTCGTGCTGATAACATCTTGTCCGCTAACTGGTCCGCTGCCACCTCCTTTTGCGAATGGTTCGGTGTCTCTTGCAGTCCTCGCCATGGGCGAGTCACAGCCTTGTATCTTCCCAACATGGGTCTCGCTGGGTCTCTCACACCGTATCTTGGAAACCTCTCATTCCTCGTGGCTTTGGACATAAACAACAATAGCTTTCGTGGAGAATTACCACCTGAACTGGGTGATTTGCGACTACTGAAATGGATGAACTTGGCAGGAAATGGATTCGGAGGAAACATTCCTGAGGAGATCGGGTCTCTATTCCAGTTGCAGTTGTTGAACCTGACAGATAATAAGCTAACAGGTTCCATACCCTCGTCAGTTTTCAACATATCTTCGCTGAAGGCCATCTCTCTGGGATCAAATAATCTGTCAGGAATTCTCCCTCAGGATCTATGCTATAACTTACCAGTGCTTGAAGAGTTAGTAATTCCATTTAATAAACTATCTGGCCAAATTCCGACGAGCATAGAGGGGTGCAAGAAGCTAAGAGTCCTGAAAGTACGCGTAAACGAAATCGGAGGATACATACCAAGAGAGCTGGCCAACGTAACCATGCTTGAGGTGTTCGATATTAGCCGTAATTACTTACAAGGTAATATTCAAGATAGTCTGTTGGTAAGTTTTCTGGTAGGAAGGAAGAGTATTGTTAAGGCTATTCCACTGACGTTTTAACCAATCGATATTTCTAAATTTTGTTTTTTCCCAACTTGTGGGTGTCCCTATATTAACTAATTGTTAAAAATAACATATAATTATTTAATATTAATTAGTAAAGAAATTATGATTTGTAATTTAATTATTTAATTTATCTTATAATTAATTAAAAATTTATATACAAATTTATCTATGTAAAATTATTCATAAAGAAATTGTTATTCATTCATTTTTATTTTTAGTTTGAATTTTATTTCACCTTTTTTTGGTTTTTTATTTTAATTTAATAAAATTTTTAATTGAATTTTGATCTTCTATTTTTAGGTATAATATGTTTCTATTTTCCATAATTTATGAATATCGAAAAACTTGGTTTTAATTATTAATATTTATTCTTTGACATAACATGATTTTTTTGTTGATTAAGTATGTATTTAAATTCTTTGATGTTAATTAATAATAATTATGATTTAAAATAACTTAATTATTTTAATAAAATTGTTTTAGGAAAACAAAATATTTTTAAATGTGATAATTTAGAAATTTATTTATTTATGAAATAAATTTTATCGTCAAATATTTAGTTCTAAACTACAATATTAATTTTACAAATTATATCAATAAATAAATATTAGTTTTTAAATAAAATATAAATTTGTAAATTGATTATTTTTTAAAAAATAAAATATATTTACTATTTATATTTATCACTGAATATTATATTAAATATTAATATAAAATTAGATATATTATTAGTTTATTTAATGCTTTTAATTGTTAATAATGAAATATAATTACATTAATATTAAATTTTAAAAATTTTAATTTTATTTTAAAAATATAAACTAAAATTAAGAAATAAAACTCACAACAAAAATAATATAAAGCAGAATTAAACACCTCAATTACCCTTGCTTTGAATTACATTATATTATTGGGTCAAAGTGTTCTCAACTTTATATTAAAACAAATATTTTAAAAGTAATTAAAATTTTAAAGCAAGAATTTCTTCCTAATGTTTCAGCATAAGGAAATACTTTTGCACAAATGAATGTCACTTCAATTACTGATTATTGAGATTCGTGAGAAGGCTATTTATTTGCTAATGAATAGGGAGTGTTTAATCAAATGAAAATGATTAAGGGCCCATACACACCAATGTCCTAATTAAATGATTCTGGGCCGGGTCACTTACTCGACTTGAAACTTAATCGAGTCGGAGCTTGATTCCCATTGAGCTTAGGTGGTTGAAACTCGGCCCAATTTGACTTGATTTTTTTATATTTTAAAATTAAAAAATCAATAATAATGTCATTTATTTAAAATAATATCTTTCTCTTGTAATTTTTAAGTTTCAAACTGAATCGAACTTAAGCAGTCCGAATTTGAACGCGACAGAGCCTCATAAATTAGGATAAAAAATAAAATAAAGTTTAACTTCCAATGTAACTAGAATACCTTACACTTAGTGATTGTATACTTTCTTATCCTAATTTACCAACAAGAATGAGCAGGACAGAGTTATCATTTCCATTCTTGGAGCCAATGATTGCCCTTTCACATTTGGTTTTGGCTCATTGCAGGCGAAATACCATGGGAGCTTGGCAATCTTAATAACTTGGTCGAATTTCATGTGAATGATAACAACTTAACTGGTTCAATCCCCTCCACTCTCTTCAACATATCTTCTTTAAAAAGGTTTATATTTTCAAATAACAGCATGTATGGAACTCTCCCAATGGATCTTTGTCGTCGACTGCCGAATCTGGAGCGCATGTTTCTCTATGGCAATGATTTTGAGGGAAACATACCAAGAGATATGGGAAACTGTACAATGTTAAGGCAACTGCGTTTTGGTTTGAACCGATTTACAGGTACTTAAGATTGTCTTCGTACCTCAGTTTCTAATCTTTGTTTCTAGGCAGGGTCTGTGTTTAACAGTAACCATTTTCTGGTCATATGATTGTATGCATTTAAGTCTCCTTTCAACTTGCATGGAATTGAACCCTCGATAACTATGTTAAAGATATTTGATTATTCTGATTCTCTCACTAATTTAAAACAAGAAATCAGCTCTGCTATTAACTTTAATGTACTCTTAAAGGTCACGTCAGTAAACATGAACGGGAACGGCCACTGGGCAAAGCAAGTTTTTTCAGTGAATTTCATTTTCATGTCAAGTGGCAGTATCTAAATGTCGTATTATACTTGCAACTTAAACTGAGGATACACAAGATTGACACGATCACTTCATAGTGCTACTATCTTGACAGGTAATATACCAGCAGAGATAGGTAATCTTCAGTATCTGGAACTCTTGACATTGCCAGTTAACAGCC
>JAOQMS010000002.1:35660080-35689602 GCA_027563885.1 Erythroxylum longipes | reverse complement strand
ACAAACATTTTTCATGTGTAAAAATCACTATTCACAATTGCATGAGCATGAGACGCGTTTTCCTAATTTCTCACGTGTACTCGTTTCTATAATTCAACCCGTTATTGGGAAACGGGATGTTACAAATCTAATCCTTGTTCAAGTGTACGTACATTCTACCAGTCAATGGAGAGATCAAATATCAAATAGACTTTTTTAACTTCTTTTGCGGGAAACTTTTTTTTGTATTTTTTAGGGTAAAATTTACATAAACACAAAATAATTTGTTTAAGGAATTAGATTTTATATTTTTAAAGATTATGACAACATCATTCATATAAATCCTTTCTTCTAGAATATCTTCACAAAATCTCCTACCTAACTCTAAAAGATGAGGGCGAACTATTTTTCATATGTTTTAAATAAATTGGAGTTGATAACTTCAGTTGTTGACTAATTCTTTGTGTTCAATTGTCACATACCATTTTTTCTTAATTATTGTTTAGTCCCATTAATTTACGTTTTCTCATATAGTGTGCATTTTCCTATTTTTTATTCTTAAACTTAAAATTTTAATTATTTTCTGTTTTGGTGCTTAGAAGAGGAACTTTTATTTTTCTTTCTAAAAGTAGTTTAATGAGGAGATATTTTATGATTAACTAGTGGAAACTAGAGGATAAATTTGATGACTTAGAATTTTTGAAGAAAAGCTAAGAATAATTAATGTTAGTGAATAATTTTTAATTGAAGAAAAATGCATTATAGGTGAAATAAATTGCAATTATTTGAGGAAAATTATTTTGAGATCCTTAGTATGCTAATTAGGTTTTAAAAAAGTGTATATATATTGAAAATAAAAAATAAAAAGTGGATGGAAAAATAAGAACATGGAGTGAAATAAGTGAAGAAGGCTCATGAAGGGCATAGTTGAGATTTCCTAGTTTGGGACATGGATAAATTTTTTAAAATTTTGATCAATTAGGATTTTAAAATGAATAAAAAGGTGAGTTTATGCAACAAAGAGGGAACCTCATAGGGGTTTGTGTGTGTGTGTGTGTGTGTGTGTGTGCATGTGTATGTATCTATATGAAAGCGAGAGAGAGAGAGAGAGAGAGAGAGAGTATGTGCGCGTGTCAGAGAGAGAGAGTGAGTAAGAAGGAGAAGAAGAAGACCAAGATTTGGGGACAAAATTTCTAGATTTTGGGCTGCAATTTTTGTGAAGAATTTCAAGAAAGCAAGAAGAAAATTTTGGTGGAAGAAGAAAAGGGCAATTTTTTAAGAAAAGAGTGAGTGAAATGCATCCCTTTCCAAACCTTTTGGAAATTTAAAATTTTAATGGTTTTTATGAATGAAAGTTTGTTAAATTATTGTGTTTATATGGCTGTTTGTATGTAGGTTTTGGGTAGGAAAATGGTTGGTAAAATGAAAATCTAGAAAGATATGTTTTGGTATAGGTGTAAAACTACTTTGTTTTGCACCTTTAATTTGAGTATAATAAAATTAGAATTTGATGAAGCATAAAGTTGAAGATATATATGTGTTTTAAATGACTATAAAAGGATTTGAGGAAATGTGGTGAAGTGTGAGATATAATTTAATCATTATACTATTTTGGATGAGAATGACTAATTTGTTTTGCTATAATTATTTCAAAAGTTAAGGATCTGATAAAGTTTATAACCTATAAATTGCAGATATCCATATCAAGTTTATTCTCATAAAAAGGCAATTGCTTAAAATTTACAGGTTAGGAGATATGATCAAATATCAGAAACTGGGCTATCTAGAATAACTAAATTTCAGTTCGGGATTGTACTTATAATTTGAGAGCCCAGAAAATTGATTTAGAAGTTGGTTAAAACATGAAAGTTGTCAGTTTATATGTTTTACAGTTGTTTATTAAACGTTTTAGTTAAATTCGTAATGGTTTGAGAGATATAGTTGTTTTATCATATGTTGTTTACGGTGTTATAACATTAGATATGTTCTATTTTTTGGAAGCTAATTTCAAAGACTGTATTGAATTTGAGATAGTGTTCAACATGAAAATTGTACATATATATGTTAATAATAAGTGTACAAAATTTTATGGTTTGGATCTAAATGGTTTACAAACCATGCTTATTAAAATTTGTGGCTCTGTAAGTAAATTTTTTTATATTGTGAACCATTTACTATTTTTGTGATTGTGGGTAAGTCATTATAAATGTCATGTAAAAAGGTTGGTTATATAAATTAAGAGACTTAATTGAAATAGATGGTGTAAGAAATATGTGAATACTCATGTGAAATTTGTTTAGTTTTGAATATTGTTATGTAGGAATAATGCCTTGATTATTACGTTATGTTGAAATTTTATGACATGTGTCTTGAACTTATTGCTAAAGTGCAAATTGGTTTATTTGTTTAAAAATGCGTAGTGAAGTGAGAAAATGAGTTTGCTCCATGAAAACATGCTAATAAATAGATTGACTAAATAAAAAAGAATAAGAGATCTAAGTGAGGGGATTTAAACATATAAGTGAGAAATTATAACTATAAAATTAAGTGAAGTGGCTTAGGCAAATTACTTTAGACTAGACCTAACAAAGTGGCTTAGTTAACAGACATACGTGAGGTGAGTTAGGCAAATGTTCTTAGACTAGACCTAAGTGAGGTGGCTTAGGCAATAAATCTAAGTGAGGTGGCTTAGGTAATAGACCTAAGTGAGGTTACTAAGGCAACAAAATAGGGATCCCTAGGTTAAAGAGTTAATGCAGATGAATAAAAATTTGATGAAAGGTATGTGTAAAGAAATTGAGATACATGTGTACTTTATACTTGATATAATGTTGTTTGTTCAAAGAAATGATATCTTGTTAAGTGGATGATGATGATGATGATTGATGAAATTGTTCCTTAGTGACTGTGATGATGCTTGGTTCAAGAATAAAGATCTTACTTAAACCTTGATATAAAATGTGACAATCGACGTTATGCCTTAATATAGGAAATAGTTATGTTGGAGTATTATAAACTATCAATTATGCATGGCTATGTGAGAACATAGTTAGGAAACTTATGACTATTTTTATAAACTAAAATGGTTTTTAAATCATCATCATCATAATCAACACCCAGTTGAAGTTCTGCTGAGGCGCGGGATCTGAGGAGTTTCGATAGTACGCATCTTTATTCTTACCTAATAGAGAGGCCAAAATGGTTTCTTAAAATGAAAACAAAAATTTGATGCATAATCACTCATAGGTAGAATGCTTCCTTTACTGAGAGTAATTCTCATATGTTTTCAATACCCCCTTCCCCTAAGAAAAAGGAAAAAAGGTTCATGAGTTGACTGGCCAATAGCAGAAATAATAAGCGTGAGTGAGGTCTAGACAATATCGGCAAAGTTGTCCAATTGTTTTTGTTTTTCTTATATTTTTATAACATTGTGTCTGTGGATGTTAATGTAGATACTGGGGGCATTAGTGTAGTTGCGAACTTATAGAATAAATTATTATTTATTACTATTATATTATTACTAAGTAGGATTTAAAGTATGCAGTGAATGATGGGATTACACATAGACTATTATGATGAATGAATGAATGAATTATGCCTATTTCAACTTAAAATGTCTTGTTAATTGAATGATGATTAGATGGATAAAACATGTGAATAGGTTAAGTAACGTGTACTTGTAGGGTTAGCTTGACACCTCAATATCGAGTTTAACACTACGTGGTCCACCCTAAACCTTGTTAAGGTGGGAATATGACATTAATTCTCGATCAAATATTTCATTTGTTGGTTTACTACTTGTAAAGGTTTCTATTGAAATAATACCAAAGTTATAAACATCACATCTTAAAGTTATAATTTCTTCATTTTCATACTCTCCATTTAAATTTTGATTTATTTTTATAAGTTAAATTACCATTACTTATAATTTTCAAGTTAATAATAATCACTAAAAGTCTCATATGGTGGCGTATAACTAATGGCAAAAAATACTTCTAAATTTTAATTTGCTCTTTTAACTACAATAAATAAGTTAAATGGCAAGAAATTTTTAATAATGGATGATTACTTTTTATTTTTAAGGAGGGATATAAAAGATAATTAACTTAAGTTTTGTTTTAGTTATATTAGATGCATGAGAAATTAGTCGTTTTTTCTTTTTGATTAAACTTAATTATGTTGATAGACAAGCATTTCCTTTTTTCCCCCTTTTTTTAGTTTAGAAATTCATATACACTAATTAGTATTAGTAACTAAGACAAAAATAATTTATTATTAATATTATGTCGACATATATCAATTAGGTCCACAAATTCATATAAATTTCAGTCTCTAAATATTCACATAGTCCAAATACAAAACATCCGGATGAATAATTTGAGCTTGTTAATATGTTCAACCTCCCCTCCCCCCTCTTTCCATTTTGGGTTGATTTAAATTAGATGTAGAAAAAACCTTTGATTTGTTGGAGTTTAGGTAATAATAATAAGTATTAAATTAAAAAATCACTATATCTCCATATACATTCAAACATTCATTCCTAAAACTAACCAGTATAACTTTCATAGTTTTGAAGTATGTATATCTAATAAGATTCGAAAGCTTACCTCTGAAAGATGGTGAAACTTGATTCTAAGCCATCGATCCCCAATAAATTGTTGCAAGATAAAACCAACACAAAGGAGAGGAAAACTAATGCTCTTTAAATCCTATTAAACAAACTCTTCCATACACTATGAAACACTATCCAACTTGACAATGAACAACAATATATTAATTAGGTTAAAATATATTTTATGATGCGTTACAAGCTCGTAGGCTTGGATAAGATTGAAAATTGGATGTAAGGGCCAATATTATGGTTAGTAATATAATGTTCATCCTATAAATGGCCTAAATGTCACATACACATAATTGAGATGTTAATTGTCATAAGATTATACTAGTCCATATTGATTAATCTAGCATCCTCCCATTTAGACTACATAATAATACCATAATGCGCACACAATATTATGCATAGCCAAACTAATAGTATACAATGAACACACTAATAGGATGCATTAGTTGTATATGGGCTTGGCAATGGGTTAGGCTTGGTTGGGCCTGCCTAAGTCCAAGCTCGACTTAAAAATTTCTACTCGGGCCCAAGCTTGGGGCACAAAGTCTAAGCCCAACTTGACCTAAATTTTTAATTTTCTAATTAAAAGATAGAAAATAAAATTATTTTACTCAAAATGCCATCATTTTCTTAGAACTTTTAGGCTTTGAGTTAGGCTCCAATTTAGGTTGTCAAAGCCAAAACTCGGCCCAAAGCTTAATTTTTTTAAAGAAAACCTAAGCCTAGTCTAAAGCTCAGTCAAATTGGATATGAAGCCTAGCTTAACACCACCCTTAATTGTATATAGTTAATCACTACTAATATGAAAGTATGACAACAACATAAATCTCGATTTAACATAATTAATATCACTAATTTGTTGCTTATTAGGAATATAGAATTGTGAAATGTTATAAATAGTAACAAACATCTATAATATGCATGTTTTATACAAAATCTAAGCATCCCTTATCCAACAGATATAAAACAAAAACTTCCACTGAAATAAAGAAAAAAAAGTCTCCTAAGTGTCTTATGTAGGGTATGTGTATACAAATAGGTAGCCCTTTAGTTAGTGTATATGCATAATTGTAATAAGAGAGAAGTGTTCTTAATATTTTGAGATAAGGAAATAATTGTGGAATTGTCATAATACAATATTAATCACCTCAAAATGGATTCCGTAACTTTCAATGTTGATATGAATTTCACAATCATATTACTTGACAAGTAACTTCATAAAATGTCACATGCTTTACCTTAATGATTGAAGAAGAAATAAGAAATATGTACACAAAATATAATTCTTATCATCCATACAATCTGAAAAATTAGAGTTATTGAAACTAAACACTTTAAGAGTGTCAACATGTCGATATGTCAACATAAAATCCTTGATACCAAGAAGATACCTCAAGATTTTTTTAAATCGTCTTTTGATAGATTTGTGTACAATCACTCAAATATATACCAAGAACATAATTGCAAAGGAAATATAAAATTTTTACACACTTGATTATACATTAAGCTGATAAAAATAGAAGCATAAAGGACGGCTTTCATTTAATCTATATCAACATCACTTTAAGGACATTAGACTTTGGAAAACTTATCACCTTTTACAACTAGAGTCTTTATAAAAGAAAAAGGTTATGTACTAAACATCTTTAAGATATGATAAAGTAGGTTTTTTTAAACAATTTGAGTATACCATTGGCCTTATCATGAAGAATTTATATGCCTGAAACATACAATGTTTCGCCAAGTTCCTTCATAGTAAAATGGATAAATAATATTTGTTTTGTCTTAGTTAATAGACCAATTTCATTAGTAGAAAGCAATATATCATTAAAATATAACATGTAAATATCTACCTGCTTACTGACCTTCATGCATATACATTGGTCAACAATATTTTCCTTCAAGTCGTTATTATGACAATTTTATTAGACATAAGATACCACTATCTTGAAGCTTGTTTTAACCTATAAATTTGGTTCTAGAGCTTATAATTTATGTTTTCTTTCCCAAACTACCTTAAAACCAATAAGTTAAACTTTTTTAGGCCCCTAACCTGTACTAGTTTAATCTTTAAAATAGATAACCTAATTTGATTCAATGACCTTGATGGTATGTAACAGACATTAGAATTTGCAACCGTTTAGTCTACATAATAACTAATAAAGTAGCCAATGATGGTCTTAGGATCAAGTTTCTTAAATTATATTGCAGGGTCTCACTCCTACTTTGTAACCCCAAACAAAGAGGTGACATGAAGTGGGTTTCCTCTATGATTATAACTCATAAGGATTCTTAGGGATATACTTAATGGGACCTTGATTCAAAATATAAAATGTAATTATCAAAATATGACCTCATAGAAAATTTAGCAAGGAAGATTCCACTAACATACATCTCACTATATCAATAAGTATGTGATTTCTTCTTTTTACAACTCATTTTATTGAGCTGTACGAAGCATTATGTATTGAGCATGAATACCATAGTTTTGTAGATACTTTACAAATAATCCAAGATTGTGTCATGTCTTATCATATCTTATAAAATACTCACCACGTCTATCAGAATAAACCATTTTGATTATTTTCCCTTATTAAAGTTTCACTTTTAATTTAAATGCTTTCAATGCTTTCAAATAATCAAACTTCTTAGGAACAAGCTCAATAAAACCATAATAGTAAAAGTCATCAATAAAAGTGATGAAGTACTTATAACTACCCATAGCTAGAGGAGTAAAAGGCTTATAAATATTAGTATGGATTAACCTAAGTAGTTATATGCACTTATTGACTTTATTATTTCTAATCTTTGTAGTTAATGTTCCTTTTATATGGTTAACATAAATGTTAAAATATGAAAAATCAAGGTCTTATAAAATCTTATCCTTCATGAATCTTTCCATTATTTTTTGAGAAATATGACTCAATCATTTATTCCATAAAATTGATGATTTTTCATTTAACCTCGACCTCTTTGTGGGATAAATATTATTAAAAGAAGAACAAGAAGAATAATAAGAGGTAAGAAGTGACACATCCACTAACTCAAGCTTGTAAAGATTACTATAAATAAATCCATGTACAAAGTTACTTTTCTAGTTCTAAAAAGAAAATATAGTTAGTTTTGTCCAAAATGGGTATGAGAACTAAACTCCTCCTAATTAATGGTACATATGCAATTTCACGTAACTATAAGATGCTTTATGGTAAGTTGTAATTAGATTATCTCCAAAAAGTTAACTTTGATTTTTGTACCATCTCCTATATGTACCTGTTGCTCTGTACTAGTTAGCTTCTTTCAGTTTGTTATCTCTTGCAAGAAATTGGTGATATAAATTATTGCACCAATATTTAACTACCAAGTATTAGAAGGCATATCAATAATATCAATCAAAGATTACCTTTCTTTTCTAGTATAGTCTTAAGCTTCCTATAATCTGCCTTCTTATGCCTAAATTTTTTGTAGTAATTGCATTTTTCTTTCAATCCCTCATTTTTTAGAGCACTAGAAACTAAGGTCACTCCTTGTCCATTTCCTTTGTTATGCATATTATGTTTCTTGAAAGGATTATTATTATTGATATTCTTTGGTAGAGGCCTCCTTTTCTAACCACCATAGTTTTGGCTTGTAACCATTACCATGCGTTTTTCACTTCATTTCTTCTTGTCATCCTCCTTCTTAGCAAGAATGATGATCATCTCCTCTATAATATAAGCATCCTACTAAACTGTAAACTTGTCAATAAGATAATTTCATTTCCTATATAGATATTAGTAGAAAATTTTATCAACACTAGGAGAAAATAATATCAATAAATATAATAAAATTCCTATACTTATAGGAGGTAAGTTCATAAACACATAATATTGAATTATATCTAAAACAAGATTACAAATTTAACAAAATTAAAATGCTACATAGCATTAGCATATATATATGGCAAAACTATAAATTGTAGTAATGAAAAAACTATAAATATGAGATAGTGCTAAAATTGGAAATACTCAACAGTGATAAAACTAAAATACTCAATAATTGTAAAATTATAAATATCTTATTTTTAATAAAGTGAGTCATACGACTTATTCCCTAACTTAATTATATCTCATCATTGAGGAAGCAATTTTCAGTGATCTTAAAGGGATTTTTCTTCTCTTCTAAAATTAAGAGATACATGACATTAATTCAAACAAAAAGTTGCTCAAAAAGGATACTTAAAAATAAGAAGTTTAAACCATTGTTAAAGGCTCGAGAAACTTAAGTTCTTTACCTTTTTTTGCTTGAAAAATCTTGCTCAAAACATATGTAAACACTTGTATAACTGATATATGAGTAGTTTGTGCCCCAAAAATGATTTAATTTGAGTTTTCTAAAAATTGAGTGTAAAACTTGACGAAAACATAAAAAGATGAGAAAAATGAGATAAAATACAACTTGAGAATTTGTGATGGTTATATGATACCAAAATTTGGATTTTAGGCAATAAATAATGAGCATTAAATAAAAAATCAACATGTCTCAATATCAAATATTTAATGTCATAACCAAACAATATACTTTCATAGCTTTAGTATGTATGTTCAACAAGATTAGCTTATTTCCTAAGAATGGTAAAATTTGATTATAAACTATCAATCCCTATAAATTGTTAAGAGACAAGAATCATTACACTGGAAAGGAAAATATGGCTCTTTGAATATTATTCAATAATCTCTTCAACACACTACTACACAATACCCAAATTAAAAATAATAAGAATGACCAAAGGTATTATTTGCACCTCAACATTTCACAGTAAATAAGCTTTTACCATTATCTCAGTACCACTTTATATTCTAGTGTTTGCTAAAATAGTAATTATTGTATCCTGAATAGGGTGCAAAAATGGTAATGCTAATAATGGTAGGGACTTATTTGGACCTTTGGTGAAACATTAAGATAAAAATCACATATTTAGGTAATGTCTAACAAAATAATTTTTCCAAATTGCCTAGTTGTGATACCACATAAGCTAAATCGATGACCTATATATTAGAAATTGCCGATAACTTAACTTTGTTAGGACTTAAAGGTATTCCTAGTATCATTTTAAAATATTAAGATATAATGAAATACCATAAATAACTGTAATTACTAACATAGACTTTTTAAAAAATGTTAGAGGATGATTCATATCTTTTACTCAATAAGAATATTTTGTGGTTGACCATATTCTCACCAATTGGATAAGACTAATGAATGGACCCAAAGAGAGAGAGTACGATTAGTATAATATAATGTTCATCTTATAAATTCCACAACTCTCACAACCGAAGATAGAGGGACTTTTGTCATTGCTATAAGTATGATAGTCCAAACCATCTGGAAGGAGAGGAATGCCAGACAGTTCCAAAGTCTAAGCAAAACTGTCACACAAGTGGCTGCAGATGCTATACGAGACACAAGAGAATTGCTTGTATTGCAGGCTAATGCATTATCCAATTCAGGCCATACACATACCTGACTAAGTAGTAGATTTTTTCTGTTTTCTATATCGTTGAGGCTTTCCAACTAGTATCTAGTGTATAAGAAGGGTATCTCCCTGAGCATCAAACGATTTTAACTCCTTATTCTTTTATTCAATTCTTACTTTTTTCAAAAAAAATGTTATGAAAATAATTAGAGTATTAATTATCATAAGATTATTTTAGTTCACATTAACAATTTAATTGTTAGTTCTTTTTCACTCGCATGTTGTATAATAAGTGACCAATATCTTTTGTGAATTTTCTTGTATATTGAAAACCATAATCACTCTTTTATATCGACATAAATCAATTATATTTGTGATCCAAAAATATTAATGTGAGACATGTAAATACCTATAACAATTTACGAAACAAATGTATAACTTAAGGATTGTACAACTGCTGATTAATTTAAGTGCTAATTTCAAATTAATCTGGGTACTTAAAGTTGATTAGACGAATTACCTTGCTCATCTGAGCAACTGTGCCTGTCTTTTTCTGAAAAAGAAAAGCTGAAATGTTGGCAATGTTAGTCAGGTTTTAGCATCATTAGTCAAACATTGTTGACGATATCTAATATTATGGATTAGTTAATACGCACAAAGGCCAAGTTAGAGTTCATCGGTTGGAAAAAATAGTAATAAAATGCTCTTGTACTGATCAGATCAGAATGAGAATTTTCCGTTGACCACGTACCTTTAAAGATGCTGTTTCTAAGTCACTATCATTGTGAAAAGTGATTTCGGCGTTCTCCGCGCACAGTCTGTATACAAAGTCCAAAGGCTTGTCTAACCGTCTTGTCGTACAGTTGAAAACATTATCTTAAACAAAAAAAATTAAATAAAATCATATTTAAAAAATATCTTTTTCACATGAAATAAAAATATTTTTAATATACCCATAGTTAATGTAAGATTTTATCGTTAAATGTTGACTCTAAAGTAAACTTGAATTGCTTGACTTAAATTATTAAAAGTATAGAGCCAAGAGTTAAAACAATGTCGTATTAGAACGCAAAAAGTGCATAACTTTATTGTGAATTTTAAACTTAAATGCAATGAGATTTTTTTAAATTGATTTCTTAGTATTTAAAAGATTATTAGTTAAAAAACTATATAACATTTTCTGTTATATTTTATTAAATTTTTATTTACATTAAGAAATTTAAATTTTAATATGCATTATAGAAAATTAACTTAATATGACAAAAAGATTTATTAAAATATAAATTTAATTTAAGAAAAGGTTAAACTACAAGAAAATTCTATATAATTAAGCCTAAATTTTATAAAGATGAGTTTTTCATATTTGTTTGCACATTTCTTAATTAACCTCATCAAGAAGTGAAATTTTAATTAAGGATTGATAAGAAGGATTAACGAAAATCATTTTCCCTATCTTTCCTGAATTAGTAACGATAGTCAACATTTGAATATGTTTGGTGTTCCCATGGACCACCTCGCAAGTCAGCAGGAAACTCGATGGAACTTATCATCTCCCAAGCTATTATTAATAATGGACTCCATCCCAAAACCTTCTGTATCAAAACACTCTTTCCCTCGTGAGCCATCACCATGCCAAATGATTGCCTCTTTAGAGCTTTCCTTTTCCTATTCCATTGCTCTCTCTGTCTCGCCATTGTCAGCCGACTTTCTCTGAAATCAGACGAAACAGCTCTTCTGGCGTTTAAATCTGCAATTCACACAAATCCTGATGATAACATCTTGTCCACTAACTGGTCCACTGCCACCTCCTTTTGCGAATGGTTGGGTGTCTCTTGCAGTCCTCGCCATGGGAGGGTCACGGCATTGAATCTTCCCAACATGGGCCTCGCTGGGTCTCTCACACCGTACCTTGGAAACCTCTCATTCCTCGTAGCTTTGGACATAAGCAACAATAGCTTTAGTGGAGAACTACCCACTGAACTGGGTGATTTGAGACGACTGAAATGGATGAACTTGGCAGGAAATGGATTTGGAGGAAACATTCCTGAAGAGATAGGGTCTCTGTTCCAGTTGCAGTTGTTGAACCTGACTGATAATCAGCTAACAGGCTCCATACCCTCGTCAGTTTTCAACATATCTTCGTTGAAGGCAATCTCTCTGGCATCGAACAACCTGTCAGGAAGTCTCCCACAGGATCTATGCTACTATTTACCAGTGCTTGAAGAGCTAGCAACTCCGTTTAACAAACTATCTGGCCAAATTCCGACGAGCATAGAGAGGTGCCCGATGCTACGAGTCTTAAAACTACGCGTAAACGAGATCGGAGGAAGCATACCAAGAGAACTCGGCAACGTAACCATGCTTGAGGTGTTCGATATTGGTCATAATTACTTGCAAGGTAATGTTAAAGATACTTTTGTTTCTTACTTTCTGTTTTTATTTGAATTTATATTTTCTATTTTCTTTTGTTGGTTTCTTTTTATTTTTCATAATTTATGAAAACTATAAGAATCTAATTTTAAAATTTTCCTTTTATTTGTCATAATATGTTTTATTATTGATTAAACATATATGATTTGATTGTTTTATATTAATTATTATAAGTATTATGAATTATTTAATTTAATTATTTGGTTTAATTTTATAATTAATTTAAATTTAAATAAGATTAATTTGGAAAGTAAATAATTTCAAATATGATAATTATTCAATAAAATATTTGATAATTTAAAACTAAATAAATTTATATTTTCAAATATTTATTTAAGAAATATAAATATTTAATTATAGATAATAATATTTGTTTTAAAAATTAAATATATGCTAATAAATAATATTAATTTAGAAATAAAATTTTACAAATTTGTAATTTATTTAATTTTTAATAAATAGAAATAATTCTAGTATTAAAATTCTATCCCGACGCCGAGTAGGCTGATCTTTTTGTGGGAAACCTTCAACCCATACTCTCTGATGTCACTGCTGACTTCAAACGTCACTAGTAGGCTACCGAGCTTGACTTTGAAATTAGCAGTAAACAGTAATGATTTTCATTATTACAGGTGAAATACCATGGGAGGTTGGAAATCTTAATAACTTGGTCGAATTTGCTGTCAATGACAACAACTTAACTGGTTCAATTCCCTCCACTCTCTTCAACATATCTTCTTTACAAGAGTTTATATTTTCGAATAATAGCATGTATGGAACTCTCCCAATGGATCTTTGTCGTCGTATGCCAAGTCTGGAGCACATGTTTCTTTATGGCAATGCTTTTGAGGGAAGCATACCGAGAGATATGGGAAACTGTACAATGTTAAAGCAGCTGCGTTTTGGTTTGAACAGATTTACAGGTACTTTTGATGCTCTTTGTTTTAAGAGTAACCACTTTTTCTGTTCATATGATTGTATGCATTTTAAGTCTCCTTTCAACTTGCATGGAATTAAACCCTCGATAACCAAGTTAATGATAATTTGATTATTCAGATTCTGTCCCTATTTTGAAACAAGAAATCAGCTCTGCTATTGACTTGAATGTACTCTCAAAGGTCACATCGGTAACCATTAAAGCAAGCTTTTTCGGTGAACTTCATTTTCATGTCAAATGGCAAACTTAATTGGTGTTATATATTGACTGACACATGCAACTTAAACTGAAGATACCCCAGATTGACGCTACCACTTCCTGTTGCTACTATATATCTTGACAGGTAATATACCAGCAGAGATAGGTAATCTTCAGTATCTGGAACTCTTGACATTGCCAGTTAACAGCCTAAGCGGTCCAATCCCACCAAGTATCTTCAACTGCTCCACATTGAAAGTCCTCTCGCTTGCTGGAAATGGCCTGTCGGGCAATCTTCCATCTGATCTAGGGCTGCATCTCCCTGTTCTTATACATCTTCTTCTAGGAGGAAATCAAATTGATGGTATAATTCCAAAATCTATCTCAAATGCTTCTAGTCTTGTTCTTCTAGACCTGGCTGAGAATTTGTTAACTGGTGCCATACCAATGACCTTTGGTAACCTTGCATTTCTGGAGTATATTGGCCTCGACAGTAACCATCTGACACATGACCAGTCGGTTCCTGAGTTGAACTTCATGACATCTTTGACAAATTGCAGACATATGAGAGTATTGCTAATAAATGGAAATAATCTTACTGGAGTCTTCCCACCTTCTATTGGAAACCTCTCAACCACTTTCGAAAATATAGATGCATCCAACTGCAATATCTTCGGAAAAATGCCAGATGGACTAGGAAACTTAAGCAACTTGATATCACTGAGCCTAACCAACAATGACTTGACAGGGCCTATTCCTCAAACATTCCGAAAATTGACTTCCTTGCAAAGATTGAATCTTAGCTACAACATGTTACAGGAATCCATTCCGTCTGATCTCTGCGAGATGAGGAGTTTAGGTGAGTTGTCTTTGAGTGGAAATAAACTTTCGGCTTCTATACCAGCTTGCTTTGGGAATGTCAGCTCGTTAAGAATTCTGTTGCTGGATAATAATAACTTGACTTCTACAATACCTTCAACGTTGTGGAACCTTCGGGACCTGTTGAGTCTGAACTTGTCATCTAATTCGCTCAGGGGGAATCTGCCAGCAGAGATTTCGAAGTTTAGTCTTTTAACATATTTGGATCTGTCAAATAATCAATTTATTGGTGGTGTTCAAAGTGAACTCGGTGCTCTCCAACAACTAACCCATCTCTCATTGGCACGTAATGAATTCCAGGGACCTATACCAGAATCATTCGGCAGAATTTTGAGCCTGGAATTCTTGGATCTATCCTTTAATAACATTTCTGGCGTGATTCCCAAGTCACTTGAGGAACTTTCCTATCTCAAGTACTTAAACATGTCCTTTAACAGACTAGAAGGAGAGATTCCTAGCGGAGGACCTTTTGCAAAATTCACATCTCAGTCGTTTATGAATAACTCCGGACTCTGTGGTGCCTCTCAGCTAAATGTCCCACCTTGCCACCGTCAAAGATCAACGAAGGCAGGAGTATTAGTGCTGAAGTATATTTTACCAGCAACTGCGTCAGCCATAGTTGTTCTACTCTTTGTACTGCTTCTGTTGAGACGTCGAAGAAAGAAGACCAAAGAAAAGGCTCCTGAAGCTACTTTGTTTCCAAAAGAAACATATAGAAGGATTTCATACTACGAGCTTATGCGGGTAACAAACCAATTCGATCAAAGTAGCCTACTGGGTAAAGGCAGTTTCAGTTCAGTGTATAAAGGGATACTTGTTGATGTGGGGGTTGTCGCTGTAAAGGTTTTCAATTTGCAACAGGAAGGAGCATTTAAGAGCTTTGATAGCGAATGCGAAGTAATACGAAAAATTCGTCACCGGAATCTAATCAAGATCATCGGAAGTTGCAGCAACCCTGATTATAAAGCATTGGTGATGGAGTACATGTCAAATGGTAGCCTTGATCTCTTTTTATACTCGGACAAACCTTGCTTGTCTATTCTGCAGAGAATAGACATACTTTTGGACGTAGCAAATGCGCTGGAATATCTGCACTATGGTCAATCTGCGCCAATAGTCCACTGTGACGTGAAGCCTAGCAACGTTCTGTTAGATGAAAATATGGTCGCACATTTAGGAGATTTTGGAATTTCGAAGCTATTAGGTGAGACCATATCGTTGACACAGACCAAAACTCTAGCTACAGTGGGTTACATGGCACCAGGTAATATTTCTGATACAAATTACTAAGCATTTTAGAAGTTACAGTCATTGTTACGTTCTTTAAAGTTATAGGTGTGAACATGCAGAGTATGGCTCACAAGGAATTGTGTCCACTAGAGGTGATGTATACAGTTACGGAATTATGATGATGGAGACATTTACAATGAAGAAACCCACAGATGAGATGTTCAATGGAGAAATGAGCTTAAAACAGTGGGTCCTCAACTCATTGTCGGCAGGAATAATTGTTAGAACCATAGATTCCAATTTGATAACTACAGAGGGAGAACAATTTGCTGCTAAAGAGGAATGTTTATCATCCATCATGAGTTTAGCCCTTCAGTGTTGTGAAGAATCACCTGATATGAGGATCGAGATGAGAGAGGTTTTACGTAGAATGCAGCGAATCCAAAGACATGTTTCAGAGATCATGTTAAAGGTTTCAGCACGATAGAGCCAACCGAGACTTCTATTTAATTCTCATTGTATGTAAAAGGATAAAAGATGTGCCTTTCCACTGTTGTACTTTTCTCCAGAATAAGTTGTGACTATATCGCAGTTTCAATTTCTACTGTCATAATTGTAAGTAAAAGATGCAGTAAATTCTATATGGAAATGTAGAGAGTAACAGGAGCCTTGCCTACGTGCCTAAGATCAAACGTAAAAGTGAATGAATCACGAATATACGAGAAATACCTTATTTCACTTTCATAAATTTAAACAACCTTTTTGAAGCTGAAACCTTCGCATTTTCATGAAGAACCTTACGAAAGTTGATGGATGTTGTTAACGCCTTTCTGCAACTTTTTTAACACGTGAATCTCTTGACAGGTCAGAGAATCGGAATATTCACGATTTGCTTAAACAACTGCACAAGACCTTAATCTTATATATATAGCATTCATATTAGGCTTTTCCATTACAGGCTTAATACAAATCTAGCCCATACTGATTAGAGCCAATTTTCTTTGTCAGACTTCAACCTATTAAACAAGATTCTTTATCGAGCTACTTTATTATCGTTAATCGGATCAAATTTGATTCTCTTTACTATAAATTTATTAAAACAACATAATCGTAATTAATTGTTGTCCAATATTAGGAAAATTTCTAACATTCTCTTCCTTGGACAATAATTAAGTACAACAGTTCTAAAAATTATAAAAACCAGTACAAAAAAAACGATTAAGCCAAATCAATGTGTAGGTCGACCAAGTTTAAAAAACCATTTGATCTACAGATAATGAAAGTCCATCATTCCGTCTCATAAGATTTTCGATACCAGAAAATATCAAATGCATGTGTCATGTATGACATAGATTTAATATAACCATGCATATCTAATACCTTATTAACATGAATGAGAAATGGATTAGGGCAAACTAAGATGATATTTGTATGATCTTAAATGTATCATCTTTCTATTTGTAGGGGTCAATTTCTCTAAACTTTATACTAAACATCATTAGACAAAATTTGTTTTCTCTTACTGAATGCTAAACTAAATTAGAGAAAACCCTGATGGGATTAAACACTTATATCTCCCTATGTCATATCAAAATCCATGAATTTACATATATCTGTATGTATCCTAATGATATAGGCTTAAGGTCAATATGTATATATATGCCCAATGACCTTTTAAAATGCTTAAAATCGACACAAATCTTAAGACTTTCACCTATATCATGACAATATATATAACATGTTTGACTGAGATCAAAATGATGATTATCTTTATTAATAAAACATATTGTCATAATACATGAAAAACATAAAAATGTATAAGGAGCAAGCACATTGATCCCTAACTAACAGTGTCTAAGGACTTCTATACACCCATACTATATACATGTCTCTAAAAAATATGTGTGTGAAGTCCTTTAGTCAAAGGATCAGCAAGTATATCCTCAGTCCTCAAATGCTCCACCTCGATTTCACTTTTCTGGATTAACTCCTTAATGGTCAGATACTTGACCTCCAAATGCTTAAACCCTCTAATATTCTTATTGTTGTTACTAAACAATAAAGCAGAAAGATTATCACAATATAACCGAATGAGTTTAGCCACTGAATTAACCACAAAAAACTTAGAAATGAAGTTCCTGAGCCAAACTACCTGTGTAGCAATCCTATAGCATGCCACGAACTCTGAATGCATAGTCAAGGAAGTTACTAATGTTTGCTTGACACTCTTCCACGATACTGCACCATCTGCTAATATAAAGATATATCCTGATGTGGACTTTCTATCATCCAGACACGTAGCGAAATCTGAATCTGTACACCCTATGAGGTTTAGAATATTGACCCCTTTTGTATGTCAACATATAATATTTAGTTCACTTTAAATATCTTAACACTTATTTAACTGCATTCTAGTGGCCCATTTTTGGGTTAGCCAAATATCTACCTAGCAGTCCAACAACAAATGCAATGTCTGGTCTAGTGCACACTTGGGCATACATTAGGCTACCAACCACACTAGAATATGAAACATTCTTCATAGCCCCCCTCTCTCTCTCTTTGTATCATTCTTTAAACACTGTGCCAAAGACAATCTCTTACAATGAGAGATAAGTACTCCAACAGGTTTACAATTAGCAATATTAAACCTTTGCAGCACTCGCTCAATGTATGCTCTCTATAAGAGGCCTAATGAGTGTCAAGACCTGTCCCATTGAATCTGAATACCTAGGACAAAAGATGCTTCTCCAAGGTCCTTCATGTCAAAACGTTTGGCCAAAAGTTGCTTCACCTCATGCAATATGTTCAAGTCATTTGATGCAAGTAAGATATCATCCACATACAAAAGTAGAAAGATAACTTTGCTCCCCCTGACCTTGTACTATAAACATCTTTCAACTTTATTTTCCATAAAGTCAAAAGAGGTAACAACCTCATCAAACTTAAGGTGCCCCTGTTTGCAAGCCTGTTTCAAACCATATATTGATTTTCCCAATTTGCAAACCTTGTTAGGCTTTTCTTGATCCTGAAATCCTTCAATTTGTTCCATATAGATCTCTTTATAAAGGTCTCTATTCAGCAGTTTTAATCTCTATATAATGTAGCTTCATATCATAATGAGCTACTATGGTCATAATCACTTTAAATGCATCCTTAGAGGATACAGGAGAAAAAGTAACATTGAAGTTAATTCCTTCTCTCTAAATGAATCTTCTGGCAACTAACCAAGCTTTAAATTGCTCAACGTTACCCTAAGAGTCCTTTTTGGTCTTGAAAAGCCACTCACAACTGATAAGTTTGTAATTTTGAGGCAAATTAACTAGATATAATATATTATTATACTTTATGGATTGCATCTCATCTTTTATTGCATCCCATCACAAATCTGCACGGGCTCTAAAAACAGGTTCTAAAAAAGTAAGTGGATCAACAACATGTCCAATAATCATAATCTTGTTTACTCAAATAGACTATGTAATTAGATGAAATAGAAGGTCTTCTCACTCTGGTGGATCATCTTAACTGAACTAGTTCTTGTACCTCAAGAACCTTAGTTTGTATAGGTATAGGCTCTTATTTCTATAATGGTATGGTACTAAGACAATGATCCACTGGTTCTGTCTATATGAGTGATGGATATAAAATAACTGTAGTATCGTCCTGCTATCATCTAAAGAGTAAAAAGGACCACCCTTATCATAGACATCATATTCTAGAAACATAGTTGTTTATGACTCTACAATTCTAGCTCTCCTTCTCTACAGTAAAATATATATCTCTTAGAGTGATCAGGATATCTTATAAAGCAACGAGTAGAATGAGAATGTAACTTTTTTTTAAGGATTATATAACGTACCTCAGCAAGGCAGCCCCAAACATAAATGTGGGCAAAGTTAGGCTTCTACCTTTCCAGAGTTCAAATTTCATCCTCGATACTAATTTGCTTGGGCCTCTATTAAGTATATACAAAGGGGTATTTATGGATTCACCCCAAAGGTAATCAGGTAGGTTAGTTCTACTCTATATCGATCTTATCATGTCCTTTAAGGTGCGATTATGCCTTTCGGCCACACCATTTTGCTCAAGAATACCTGGCATAGTGAACTAAGCCACTATTTTACATAATTCCACATATCTGGAAAACAGACCATTTTCTTATCCTGAAATCCTATGTTTGCCATAATATTCTCCTCCACGATCAAATTTGACAATCTTGATGAACCTTCCCAATTGGTTCTCAACCTTAGCCTAAAGATTTCAAATTTCTAAAAAACGTCAGACTTTTCTTTGTATAAGAACAAATAACCATAATGAGAATAGTCATCAATAAAAGTCAGAATATATTTAGAATTACACAATGTAACTATATAAGGTCCATAAATATCTGTTTGTATGAGATCTAACAAGCCAGGAGCATAAGTTGACCCTTTTTTCTTTATTTTAGTCAACTTACCCTTGCATCATTCAACACATATTTCTAGATCATCAAAATCTAAGGTTGGGAGAATGTTTTCGTTAATCAATCTCTCAACTCTATCTCTGGAAATATGGCTCAACCTTTTATGCCACATTATGTATGACTTATCCTTTATCAGGGGTCTCTTTCTAGTAACATGTTCAACAATATATGAAGAAGCACATATTTCATAAGGGGCAAGACACACTATATATAATCCATATGACAAGAAGGCATTACCAACATATTGTGTTTTGAAAGATAACTATACAACAGAAGCATCAATGTCAAAACTATAACCTTCTTTGTCCAAAACTGATACAGAGATCAAATTACACCTAAAAGACGGTATATAAAATGTGTTGTGTAAAACAAATACAAACCCTATATCAAGTTTTAAACATATATCCCCTACAAACATTACCAAAACTTTTTCATTATTACCAACCATTAGTTTTTCCTACTTTTTCTTTGGCTTTCTCTTACGTATGAACCTGACCATTGTGGAGGAAACATGATTAAAGGCTCCACTATCTAGCCACCAAGAACTTGATGTGGCTATAGCAAGGTTACACTCATGGATCATAGAAGCCAAGGAGTTACCTAACAATTCCTATTTTTCTTTCCAGGACTTATATTTCTGACAATCATATTGTTTGTGTTCCTTATTTTTACAAAAGAAGCATCTCATACTCTTAACGTCTGCATGACCTTTAGATGATACTGGATTGACCAATATTCATACGAAGAGAGAATTTAGATTTCTTACCTTTAAACCTTTAGGGCTTTAACTTTTCTTTTCCCTTAATTGCTAATAGGGTCGTATGAGTAGCGTTCTTTAGCTTCTCCTCTTCAACAATGCATCAGAAAATCAAAGTATTGATGTCTCAAGCTTTGTCCTGTGAATTGTACGTCGTAACCAAAATACCAAACTTTAAAGAAAGCATATTCAGAGCTTAGTGTACAATGCACGCATCAAGAATGATGATGTTTAACACCTTTTAACTTACTCTACAGGTGGACCATTTTGATAATGTAATCCCTTACTCCCCCTTCTCCTATGTACCTCATGGAGAATGATTATTTCATTATGGTGCTTTTCTCTACATTAGATGATACCTTGTATCTCTAGGAGACATTGTTCAGAAAATCCTTAGCTATGTTTGTTTCTAGGGATGTCAAAACTTGCTTGGCTCAACCCGTAGTCAACAGGTTTGGGCCGATCAAACTAGCCCATGAGCCAGCTGAGTATGGCCCGAGCCACTTAAAGCTGGGCCATGGGTCACGGTCCAAGGTGGTCAGGTCGAGTCGTGGCCTGAACCAAGCAGCCTGGCCCGTGTCTCGTGGCCCGCCTAAAGTTATAAACAAAACGACGTTGTTTTGTATGCTTAAAATTACTTCTTCGACTGACAAAATGATGTCGTTTTGCTTTTATAGTAATACGACGTCGTTTAAGTTATAAAACAGAACTTAAAACATAAGAAAAAACAACATTGTTTTGTTGAAAGTGAAAACGATGGCCTTTTGTTTCTCATTAAACAAAACAACGTAGCAGCCAGCCTCCCTCCCTTCATCTTCGACCTTTCACCCATCTATTGGTTCTGTGACTTTCACTCTCACTCACACAACACTTTTCACTCCTTTGTTCTTCTTCTTTGTGCCACGTTCTTCTATTTCGTATCATCTGTCCTTTATTGTCAACCATGTGCAAGTTGAAGTCACCAACGCTCAAAACAACCAACAATGAATGGTCCAATGTACTTAATAAAGTAATCTCTCATCCTCTCTTCGTCAATTTGGTTTTTTATTAATAGTTGGTTGTTTTGAGAACTGATTTGGCTAATTTGAGAATTTTGTATGTTAATATTGGGAATACGGGATAATGCATATATAGTGTTTAATGAAATGTTGCACTCTTGATTGTTAATCGTTTTACTTCTTTATCAGATCACGTGTTAGTAGATGTGATGATAATGGGAGAGTGAAACATATTGTTTGTTGAGGTGTTATTGAAATGAGTTGTGAACTTGTGATCTAATTTGCGGTTGCAGATATATTCGTTTATGTGAAAGAAGAGTCGTTCCATTCCCTCTTCTCTCTTGACTACAACTGTTAAATGGGCACCCTAAATTACCTTTCCAGAAACTTCTATCATTAAGCTTTCATAGTAACCTTTCTCTTATACAGTTATACCCACTAGCTTATTTAAAAGCTTTTGTTCACTTTATAACCTATTGAGTAATTTTTGAAAAAAATCTCTTACAGTAATTCTAGACATGTGAATTACTATAAGAGAACAAGCTACAAGATAGGATTCATTCTATGCATGAGCAGGATTCAGACCTACTAATGTCTTCAGGATGCAATAATTGTAATCCACTTGTTTGGCTCTTGGAGATCACCATCCTTGATTCTTTATCAATCTTCTCTTGAAGAGCTCTTGTAAATTAATGAACAATTCTTTGCAATGCATTCCTTAAATTTGAAGACAAGAAATGACACAAGTATAACAACTTGGTTGCTTCATCTAGTTGTTTTCTTCACAATATTTGTGTTTAGAAGTTACAAAAAGAATTGCAAGCTCCATATCTTTGATCTCCTTGTCAGAAAGCAGTGAGTAGAATTTAAAGTATGAGAATATTGGATTTTTGTGAGTCCCACGTATTAGTGGAGCTTATTATCTAAAATCAAAAAATAATAAACAATACTATGTCAACATTAATATTGTATTTAACTAACAACAAATCGACATTGATATAGTATTGATGAGTATTGGGCATGACCGTATGAGTTTTTGTTTGTTTCAAATAGTTATTTACAAGAGAACCATAGAATAAGAAATTTGATATTCGTAGGGATGGATGCAGTTAAAGAGTAAAGACTACTAAGGTATCCAATTTAAAGATATTTCATTTACTAACCCTAGAATTAGTAAATAGCATTAAGTATGGTTTGTCAATGATTGCTTACTTCGATAAAATAGTATTATCAGAATCTATACTTGGAAGTTGTACACATGTGAGTTGAGTACTTAAATCCATATTTCAACTTCAACAAGACAAATACGTTAAAGAGTTACTCCAATAAAATTATTCTCAATAAATGTCTTCATACATGTGAGTTGAATGCATATATTTTGGTTTCACCAATTTAAATGTAGGATGCATATATACACATAGATGGTTTTATATGTCAGATTCAAAAGTGTAATAGAAATGCTTTTAGAGGATTAATACATATAGCATATTCTATATCATCTTTGTATTAATCCTCTAAATGATCAACCTAACTTACTTGGACATTCTAGCATATTCAAAGTTTGGACATTCTTTGATTTTCTTGAACATTTTTTTTTATATGGAATAGTTTAACTAGAATGTAGGCAAAGTATTTTGATTAAGAATGTGTCATTTCATAATACATTCTTATTTCTAACCTCAAGTAGTTACATCTTTTTTGTCAAATGGATAAGCATATTCCTTCGGTTGAGAGTTCTAATCTAGTGTCAGAGGTAAAAGTGGAAACTTCTATTCCGACACCAAGTGACGATAGAAGTTCAATTAAAACTCAAGTTTCTCAACATAAAAGTAAAGTTTGGAAGCACTTTAAGAAGACTATATTGACCGACATAATTGAAAAAGCAGAGAGAAATTATTGTCAAAAGTTGCATTCAAGTGGTTCGAAAGGTGGAACGTCTCATTTAAAGAGTCATATAAAATCATGTACTAAAAAGAAGATGGTTTTAGGAAGTCAAACAATTTTGACCCCTAACCTTATGAAAGGAAGGAATGAAATGATCGTAATGACTTTTGACAACCATAGATCAAGGATTTTAATGGCTAATATGATTATTGGAGATGAATAACCATTGTCTAGGGTTGAAAGCAAAAGATTCAGAATATTTTTTAATTCACTCTAACCGACTTTCAAGGTTCCAAGTCAAAATATATTGAGGAATGATATTTTCAAAATTTATGAGGACAAAAAGAGAGAAACATTAAGAGCATTGTCAAGTGCTCAAGGATGAATTTCCATAACAATAGACGTGTGGATAGCCGATAACCAAAAGTAGGGTTACATAGCGGTAGCAACACATTATATTGATAATGATTGGAAGTTATGCAACAGATTTTTGAGGTAATTTATATTCTTTAATATTTTTATCATTTACTTTTTTCATTATTTTATGAATTTATGATTCATGTTGGTATGCTTTTTCATGATAGGTTCATTTATGTGCCGACACTACATATAAGTGAAAAATTGGCAAACATGTTGAAAGATTGTTTGATGAATTTGAATGTCAACAACAAATTATCCTCCATCACAGTCGATAATTGTAGCACAAATGATGTTATGATTGAAAAGTTGAAGGGTAAGATGCGGGTTAGGAGCTTTGACTGGACGTAAGTTATTTCATATGTTTTGTTTTGCTCATATTCTTAACTTGATTGTGAAGGCTGGGTTAGAGACAATAAAGGAAGCAATATGGTGTATTCAGAATAGTGCTTTATATTGGAGTGCAACTCCTAAAAGAGTTGAAACTTTTGAAGATGGTGCACAAATTTTATGCATTCTAAATTCAAAGAAGTTGGTTTTGGATTTTACTTCCAGATGGAACTCAACCTTTAAAATATTGGATTCGACAATCCCATATGTTCAGCTATTTATTAGACTAGTCGAAAGAGATTCTCAGTATACTTGTGAACCATCAGAAGATCAATGGGACTTAGATAGAGAACTTTGTATGAAGTTGAAATTATTCAATAATTGGACTGAATTGTTCTCAAGAAAAAAATATCCAACTTCGTATTGTATCTTTAGCACTATGTCCAACATAAAGCATGCTTTATCATTGTGGATCTTTGACTCCAATGTAGTTATTCAGACTATGGTGGAGCAGATGGCGGAGAAGTTTAATTCTTATTGGTCTAAGGCTGGAGATATTGTTGTAGTGTTATATATGTTCGACCCGAGATATAAGATGGACCAGATTGAATATATTTATAATTTATTATACAGTGGTGAAGCTCTAGAGAGTCTACATACCATGAAACAATTATGGTATCAATTGTTTAATGATTATGAAGTCAGAATGCACCAAACTCATGATTAGGATCTTAGTAGTGCCGTAGGTAGTTCATCTCTGACTTCAGTTTCAAGTTCGACCTTTTCTTCTGACCCATTATTGACAGATTCTCTTTCAGTTTTTTTAAAAGAGAAAAGGGCTAGGATTTCTTATAATACGATGAAGTTAGATAAATATTTTTCTGCAGGTTGTGTTCCTGAAACTAAAGATGAGTCGTTCGACATATTGTCATGGTGGAAGATGTTTGGACATAATTATCTGATATTACAAGTCATTGCACGAGACTTGTTAGCTATTCTATAATCCACCGTTGCTTCAGAGTCTGCATTTAATACCAGTGGTCGGGTCATTACTCTTCATTACGGTTGACTTCATTGTCGCACTACGGAAGTCCTTATATGTGATCAAAGTTAGTTAAATAATGAAGATATTGAAGGTAAATTCTTTTCTTTTTAATATATTTATTTTATCTATCTTTATATTATCTTAACTAATATTGTGTTTTTTATTTTCCTACAGCCACAGGTATTAATGTGGAGGGGACTAGTGAAATTAATCAACCAATTGAAGGTTATTTTGATCAAATATATAAAGATGAAGGTATTTTTAATTTTCTTTTTATTTAATATTACATTACTAAATATTCTTTTTATTTTAATATTATATTACTAAATATAATATCTATACATACAGATGATTGGATCCAAACTGTTAATGATCTTACCAACAAGTACAATTAGTCCATTAGATGCTCTTAGTCTCCACTTTCTAGTCTATCCGGCATGATATTATCTTAATTTTGTAAATTGTATCATTTCTTGTAAAATGATTTAGATAATCGTTCGTGTATAGCAAAATTTTCTATCGTTAATGAATTTGGTTTTATCAATTCTCTCTTATGATAATTAATAAATTATTTAAGTAAAATAAAAATTTGTAATTAATTGAATTAAAATTCTTAACTATAATTATTAACTTAATGACTTTTCATACAAATTTCTAATCAATTGAATTAAAATTCCTAATTAATCATACCAATAAATACATCTCAAGATTTTAATTTTAAAATGTACTTTCTCATTAATGATACGCAAATGTATGTAGCACCCTTCAATCTAAACCTGACTTAATGACTTTTAACAAAAATTGTGTTAATATTTAGTTCATTATACCTAAAATATTACTTAAAACATTAAGAAGTTAGTGATGTTACGTTTTCATTTAATGACTTATAGTTTTATTTAAATGAAATATTAAGTGGTTTAAATAAAAAGATATAAATGTTTTGTAATTTAATATTCAATCAATTAATAATTTTATTATATCATAATTATATGTTGTTATAATTTAAAGATGTGACATAATATATATATTAAAAAGAAAAAATGTGAAAATTTTATAAATTTTATGAAATATGGTATGCTTATAATAAATAAAACTTATATCAAAGTTTCGAGTAAGAAATTACTCTTAATAAACTTTTAATTAGAGTGACTTAGGAATAAACCTTCTAACATTAGAATTTAGAAAGAAGAAAAAATTATGAATATAAATTTAGATTAATCAGAATATAATTATTTTTAAAAAAAGTTAAAAATATATTTTCCAAAGTGATAAAAATAATAATTTATAAAAACATATCAAAAGTATTTATAAAATGTATTCAAGTTTTAATAAAATAATAGCTATTTTCAATATAATATAATATACTATATGTATTTGTTTTTATAGCTTAGTTAATCATGTATTCTTTTAGAATTGATATATTAGGATTAATAAAGTGACTAATTCATTTTAAGATTAATATAAATACATATATGCATAATGTATATATTGTGTAAATATGAAAAATAAAATAAAAAAGTTTAAATGTGTTCATAGTAATCATGATATTAATTAATTTCTTTTAATATGTGTAGTAAAAATATAAAATTTTATAATGATTATTTAATAATAGATATAATATGAAAAGACAATAATATTTATACAACTATACAAGTTCAACAATAACTAAAAGTACAACTACATCAATTAAGAGTTTTGTACATAATTTATAAAAATATTATGTTATAAACTTAATAAACATATTTTACAAATTCCATATTAAAAAGAAATATAATAATTTTTTAAACACATAAAAATAATATTTGAAATAAATTCATTGTAGTTAGATAATAACTTTTTTACATTTACATTATAATTAATTGTTATAATAAAATTACAAAATTAAAATTAAATTCACTTGTTTGTACGGAATAATTATGACAAGATTATCATAGCTACATATTTTTAATAAATATAAATTGGTTCTTATTTTATATAAATATTTTTGTACAATTTATAGGTAATTCTGCCTTATACTTTATTATAAATGGTTATGCTATAATTTATAATTTATGAATTTTAAAAAATACAACTACAACTTTTTCAAATTTTCTTAAAATAAATATATAAAAAATTTTAAAATATATTAAACGATCGGATTTAATCATTATGCACATTCTCATATCACATACCAATGTTGAAAACATCATCAATTAATTTTATTTGAGACTTTATCACAAGAAAAATCTCAATCGAAGTGGTAATCATACAATACCAAACAATAAACATACCACATGAGATACCAAAACCATATGTACCTCTTTTATTTCTAGACCAAAGCATGAAATTTCATTCAAATTTGGCTTTAATTACCTTTACATGATTTTTCTAGAGTTAAATCTTATTTATTACTAATGTAATAAATCTAGAAAATTCAAAAAACTCACTTTATGAATTTACGAGACCCCTAAACGACCAAAAAAAACCAAGGGACAATTTAGTGAATTCTAAAATTTTGAGTGTTCTTTTTACTATTGCTAACGTCAACAGTGTTTGTCTGGAGGGTGTATGTCACGTGTCTGGCGAGTGGGTCTGTAGAAGTATACGAGAGCGTTAGTTTTAGTTAAAGCATTCTAGAAGTTAGATATAGATTAGAGTTAGCTAGCGTTAAGTTAGTAGAAAACGTTCTAGAAGTGTTATATATATAGAGAGATGTAACTGTTCATGTAACTGTTTTTACGAAAATAACAATAGTTTTCATCTCTGTTTTCTCTAGCTCTTAAGCAGTACAGAAGTTCTAGATGGTATTAGAGCCTTAGGGTTGTTGAGTGAAACTTGCTTAAGCTATGGCCGAGATCAATGATGGAACTAGAAACACAACTCCACGAGTGACTGAAGTTGGCAATGGAGCTGGAAACTCGATTAATGATCCTCTATCTCTATCTAGCACTGATCATCCGGGTATGTCTCTCACTACTACTCAATTTAATGGGAGTGGATTTCTTGGATGGAGCAGAACTGTTTTGATGGCTTTGGGAGCCAAAATGAAGACAGGCTTTATTGATGGAACCTGTTCGAGGCCAGTAGTGACAGATCCAGTTTATCAAAGATGGATTCGATGTGATTATATGGTTACATGCTGGATTCTCAATTCCATGGTTACGGAGCTATCTGAAGCCTTCTTGTATACCACATCTGCTCATCAGCTTTGTAAGGAGATCAATGAGAGGTATGGACAAAGTAATGGTCCATTAATCTATCAATTGCAGCGTGATATGAATCAAGTTAGTCAGAAAAATCTATCTGTTGCTGCTTATTTCAACAAGTTGAAGAAGATTTGGTATGAACTGCACAGTTTAAATGGTATTCCTGAGTGTGTCTGTGGATGTGTTGAGAAGTATGCAGAAATCAACAATAGATCTAAGCTCATGCAATTTTTGATGAATTTGAACGATGATTACGAGGCTGTGAGAAATCAGATCATTTCGATGGATCCATTACCCACTGTTAATAAGGCATATTATCTTGTTCAACAAATTAAAAAACAGAAAGAAATCACAATACAACATGCTGAATCTGTTGCTTTTCTAAGTAATAATAATGCTCAGAAATATAATAAAGTCAGTGGGAGAAAGGAGTTTAAAAAGGATAAGCATGAAAACGAGAGGTATTGCACTTACTGTTGTCAGAATGGTCACTTAGCTGAAAATGTTTTTGAGAAAATTGGCTACCCTGATTGGTATAAAGGCAAGAGAAACAAAAGAAGTGGTAGGATGGCTACTCAGGTGAATATTGGCTCGGATACAGGGAATGATGAGACTCCATTGGAATTTAATGGTGAAAATGAGAATAATACAGTTGATCAGAGGATGGTGAACCTGTGTAATGAAATGATAAGGATGATGAAGGGCAAAGGGAAGGGTGTTA
>JAOQMS010000002.1:35629172-35653542 GCA_027563885.1 Erythroxylum longipes | reverse complement strand
CGATGCTGGTCTTACTGGTGCTAAACCAGTTTCTACTCCTTTTCCTTCACATGTCAAGCTTAATTCAGATGAAGGTGCTTTGGTTGACGATCCAGAGGGCTACAGAAGATTGGTTAGTCGACTGCTTTATCTCACCATGACCAGACCAGATATCTCTTATGTTGTTCAACAACTAAGTCAGTTTATTTCTTGTCCTAGAGCACCTCATTTGCAGATTGCCACACATCTTCTGCGATATCTCAAAGGCACCATCTCTACTGGTTTGTTCTATCCGGTGCAAAGTGATTTGCAGATTACAGGGTTCAGTGATGCTGATTGGGCTTCTTGCTCTATGTCAAGACGGTCTCTTACAGGGTTTTCCATTTTTATGAGACACTCACTGGTTTCTTGGAAAACAAAGAAGCAATCAACTGTTTCGAGATCTTCAGCCGAAACGGAATACAGGAGCATGGCTTCTACTACGTGTGAACTTCTGTGGTTCAGCTATATCTTCCAGGACTTGCACCTTCCAGTGTCTCTTCCTTTGACGCTCTACTGTGATAATAGAGCCGCCCAACAGATTGCTGCTAATCTGTGCTTTCATAAACGTACTAAACACCTTGACATTGACTGTCATTTCACTAGTGAGAAGGTGCAGAGTGGTTTTCTTCAGACTGCATTTATTCCATCCACACAACAGCTTGCAGACATTATGACCAAGTCTTTATCTTCTGCAGCTCATTCTACTCTTTCTTCCAAGTTGGGTTTAGTTTCAAGCTCCAACTTGACGGGGGGGTGTAGAAGTATACGAGAGCGTTAGTTTTAGTTAAAGCATTCTAAAAGTTAGATATAGATTAGAGTTAGCTAGCGTTAAGTTATTAGAAAACGTTCTAGAAGTGTTATATATATAGAGAGATGTAACTGTTCATGTAACTGTTTTTACGAAAATAACAATAGTTTTCATCTCTGTTTTCTCTAGCTCTTAAGCAGTACAGAAGTTCTAGAGGGTCGCACATGCCAAACACACAACCATGCACCCAAACCCTTATGGCACTATGCTGCACGAACCAAATGTGAACCTACGCGCCCATTCGTGCCAAGCGTACCACCTCAGTGAAGCTTAAGGGGACTGTCGGGCATATATGCCACATGTACCTGACAATTTTCTCCTTCCTGTAACAAAGTCGTCGAAAAGTGGCAATTTTCAACAACTTTCAAGTAATTTTTTTATCCCCTAAAACTGGTTCCAAGCCTTTTTCAATGCTAAACACTTCCGTTGGGAAATATATGAAATTTAAAGTGTAAAAACAAATCAATTTCTCTAAGTTCTTTATGGAGAAAACCCAAATTTTCCATTTTCATTCACATAATCACGTAACGGCTCTAACACCACTTGTAGAGCGTAACACGAGCCTTAGTTGTACTCCTAGGATCAAACGTGAAAGTGAATAAATGACGAAAACATGAGAAATACCTGCTTTTACTTCCATAACTTTAAACGACCTTTTCAAAGCAAAAACCATTGCATATTCACGACGACCTTTACGAAAGTTAATCAATGGGATGTCATTAACGTCTTTATGCAACTTTCTTAACATATGAACATTTTGATGGGTCAGAGAACCTGAATGTTGATGAACATATGAACATTTTGATAGGTCAAAGAATCTAAATATTCATGATTTGCTTAAGCAGTTGCAGGAGACCTTAATCTTATATATATAGTATCTATATCGGGCTTCTCCTCCATCATAGGCCTAATACAGGTCCGACCCATACTAATTAAGGCCCATTTTCTTTGTCAAACTTTAGTCTGTTAAATAAGATCTTTTTATTAGGCTAATTTATTATCTTTTAATTGGATCGAATTCGATTCGCTTAACCGTTTTAACAGGAAAACTCCAACTTGCTAGTTTTAAGAAGAAGGCAGAGGAACTGTAGAAGTAGAAAGAATTGAATAATTTACATAAATAAATATATAAAGCAACAAAATTATAGCAACTGTCACGTTGATGAGTTGAATGGGGTTCATCGTCACAACTTTTTCACGCAAAAACTTGCAAAATGGAAAAGGAAATTAATTATTAACCATCTATCACTCCTTATTTGTCACTTTCTCTCCCTGAGAGGCAACGTCTAATGACTGGCGGACCTGAATGGTTTCCTGAATCGATGAAACCAGAAAATGAAACGTGTAAAGATTGTGAACGAGAATGAATGATAACGTAATGATGTTATAATGATTATAATTTTGACATTCTAAGTGCATGGCAGTGCAGTGTAGCTGATGATGCTGATATGCCTCTACACGCCAATCACAGTACGACTTACAAGAATATCTCATTGGCCAATTATTAAGAATGAAAGAGAGCTATTAAAGACTTGTTCACAAATAAAATGATAGTCACGGATAATAAGGACAAAGATAGCCTAGGGGTTGCATCATGTAGACATACATTACTTACATCTAATTGATGTGAGGGCTAGTTTCGTGATAATGCAAGACACAAAATAATTTGTACCATTGCAGTTTTAGTGGCAGGACTAAAGGTCTTAAAATAATGTCACCCTTGTTCTTATTAAAAATTCTCTAACACAAAAGAAGTTTTAAACTTGTCTATAGAACCATTTGATTTTGTTTGATCCGAAAAAATCACTTGCAACCAATTAAGAGGATTTTGGAACTAACTCCCAAGTGTCATTTTATAATATAGCATTGAATTTTTACTTTCATAACCAAGTATGCAAGTTGTGTTTGATCTTCTCAAACAAATATTAAATATGCAGATAAAGCATCTAATAAATACCAACTAAATATCTCAAGCCAATCAATGGAAAATTAGGAATAATAATAAATAAAGAAAAATTAACAAAACAATGAGACATAAAATTTATGTGGAAAACTCTCTAATGTAAAAGAAAAAATCATAGGTCAAACTCTGAATCAAATCTACTATATCAAAATCAGTAAGTACAAATACTCCCAAATAAAATCAACTTGAGATCATTAATAGTGAAAATTATAGAAAAAAATCTCTCTAGGAAAAACTCATTGAATGATCAGACTAAGGAAATACTAGAGACATAACCATCCAAAACTTTGTCCCAAAATTCACTTTATATTTTAATTGGATTCTAATAAATAAGAAATGAAAATAAGAGAGATAGAAAAATACTCAAAAACCCCTCCATTATCTCGATCTTTGTGCACTGAAAAAGAGACCAAAATTGCTTTTTTAATTTTCAGAAAAGTTGGTTGTTCACTTATCAAGTTCGCTCAATTGTTTAGAAGATAGAACTAAAGTTTTTACTTCTTTTCTTCATAGCTTACATAATGCACCAAAAATCTTGAGTTTTTTTATTTTTCTATTAATTATAATGAGTTGGATCCATTCAAGCATATAAGGCCAATAATCTCCCCTTCTGGCCTATAGGGAGATGTCCACACATCAATTGTTCATTTGTAACTCAGTCTTACCAGCTTGGTATAGAATTGATGTTTGTCACGTTTCACCACCTTAGCCAACAGATCAATTAGATTTTTATCATTGAGGATCTTCTTTAAAGACATTTTTTTGCTTGTTCAAAGCATCACGAATTCAATGATACCATATATTAATATGCTTAGTACAACAATAATATGTAGCATTCTTACCTAACTCCAAAGCACTTTGACTATCACAATTAACCATATATTCATCTTGTTTCAAACCTAATTCTTGAAGAAATATTTTCATCTAAATCATTTCTTTATCTTCTTCAGTCAAAGCAATATACTATGCCTTAGTAGTAGATAAAGTCACATACATTTACACTTTAAATTACCATGATACAGGTCCCTCTAAAAAATAAATACAAACCCTGAAGTTAATTCTCTATTATCAAGGTAACATATATATCCCTCTAAAATTTGTTCTGAATCTCCAAAACCTAAGCACATATTAGAAGTATCTCTCAAATATATTAAGATCTACTTTATAACCTCCTAGTGAACTTCACATAGATTAGCAAGAAATCTGCTAACTAAACTAACTACATGAGCAATGTCTAGCCATATGCAAATCATAGCGCACATTAGACTCCTAACTACAATGGAGTGATTAATTTCTTCTATTTCTTACTTTTCTTCTTCAGTAGAGGGACAAGACTTCTTACTAAGTTTGAAGTGATTAGCAAGAGGTGTACTAATTGCTTTAGCACTTTTCACATTAAATATACTCAAAACTAAGATCAACATACTTCTCTTGTGACAATCACAACTTCTTAGCTTTCCTATCATGAAGAATATACATTTCTATAATCTATTGTGCTAGCCTTGGATCTTTCATGTTGAAAGAGACAACATCTCCTTTTCTAAACCATTAATTATGGTAGTATCTTGTCTAACTATCAACATATTATTCACATATAACAGTAGGATGAGAAATTTAAAATTTAGAAATAATTTGGAGTACATACAATGATCTACATCTGTTATGGTGTAGCTATGATTCACCATAAAAGAGATAAATTTCTTATCACTATCTTAGTTTCTCCTTTAATCCATACAAACTCTTCTTTAATATGCAAACTATGTGTTCTTTCCATTTTACTTCAAATCCCTCTGATTGATTTATGTAACTTTCTTCCCCTAAATCACCATAAAAAATGGTCCTCATATTTAACTACTCAAGATCAAGATCTAAACTAGCATCAAACCCAATAATCACTCGAATGAAAGTCATCTTTATAATTTAAGAGCAAATATTATCAAAGTCGATTCCTTTCTTCTAATTAAAACCTACGACAACTATGTGTGAGTTTATACTTTACTATCTTCTCTCCCGTCCATCTTTAGCTTGAACACCCACTTGTTCTTTAAGGTTTTTCTACCTTGAGGAACTCTAACAAGCTTGTAAGTATTATTCTTTTTCAGAGAATTCATGCCCCCATGCATGGCTTTCATCAATTAAGCTTTTTCATTAAGGTTCTAAACTTCTTTGAAGCTTTTTGTCTCTGCTTATTTGGTAATTATAATATACTTAGAACTAAGATATCCAGTGAATGGATGATGTCCTCTAGTTGACCTTCTAACTCTAGGCTCTTCTACAATTTAAGTTGGAAGAGGTAGCTCCCCTTAATTAACAACATCATCAACATCAATATGTTCTAACATATCACTAATAATATGATCTTGACATAGTTATCTCTCTTCTGCGGCATTCTTTATTGTAGGAGAAATTGGTATAATAAAAGAAATATCAACATTGTTAGTATTGTTTTCTAATGTTTAACATCCAACAGGGTCTTGTATTCTTTAAAGATCACACTCTAAACCTAATGAATTTTTTCTTCACTAGATCACGTAACTTGTACCCAAACTGTACATCTTCATAAACCATAAAGATACATGGAATAGCCATATTATTAAGTTTATGTCCTTACTCCGTAGGAACATGCACAAATGCCTACACTTAAATACCTTCAAGTGAGAATAAGTAACATCTTTCTCAAACCATAATATCTCAGGAATATCAAAATTAAATGGAACTGACGGACAACAATTCATTAGGTAATAGGTAGTGTAAAGATATTCAGATATTCACGTTAAAATATCTTAGGCAAATTGGCCATTTTTAACATGCATCTAACCTTCCCCATAATGGTTCTATTTATTCTTTTAGCTACACCATTGTGTTATAGAGTAATAAAAACGGCCTTTTAATGGCTAATTACCTGATCTAAATATTAATTCTTAAACTCTTTTGAAGTGTATTCACCTTTATTGCCATTACAAGGGCACTTCAAAGATGTCTCTTTTTCTCTTTCCATCATGGAATGAAACTACTTAAAGTATTGAAAAACTTAGTCTTTTGTTTTCAAAACAAATACCTAAACCTTTTGTGAAACATTATTAATAAAAGTAACAAAATATCTATTACCTCCTATAGTTTTCACATCAATGGGTGATATGTGTTTAATTGTTGACACATTTAATTATTTACATTTAGCAATTAATGATAAAAAATGCTCAAGATACTCACTTTAATTCATATATGATTTTAGGTACAATTTGGAAACAAAGAAATTAAAGTGAGTCGAAAGCACTACATTTGGGTCGTTTTTTGAAGATTAATTTTCACTTGTCTTCATGGAACAAGAAAAAGAAAATTAAAAGACAAGAAGAAAAAAAATAAAAATACAAAGAAGAAGAATGCTTGTTAGAAAAATGAAGAAAAAATCAATAGCAAGTAAAGAGCAATACGATAGCGTGTGGGCAGATGGAAGAGAGCAAAAACAACACAGTAGTAGGTGGAGGCAAAAACGACAGTGTAGCTGCGTAAAACGTAATTGTGTAAAACTATGCATAAAACTATGCTTATTAAAATGCATAGTTTTGTGATTAGATTGAAAGAAGAGAAGAGCAGTATTCATGGACATAAAACCATTGAAGTTTAATTGTCAAATCACACAAACAGTAGAGCTACAGTGGCGATAGAAAAAGAAGAGAGGAGTGGCGTTAAGAGATAAGAAGAGTGGCAACTACAGTGAAGAGAAGCGAGAGTCGTGAATAGTGTAGGTGGTTTAACGTTAAATTGTCACTTTATTGAATAGTGAGTAGAGAAGAAAGTTGCGGCAATGAAGAAGAAACCAAGGGGGTTTTGGTTGGGGATGGAAATAGGGGCTAAGCTCTATCTTTTTGGGATACCTATGGAAGGCTAAACGTCCTAACATTGGTTTGGAGGGGACATCGACGTCGACGACCCAAGTTAAGCAATTTTTTATTATTTTGTTGTTTCTTTCTCTCATTAGGAATTGATTATGTTATCTTGTGTTTATTGGATTGGGTATTAAATGATGATGATTTTAATGGTCTATTAAATCGTTTTTTTTTATGAAAACCCATCACTAGAATCGAATGCAATATGTAATTGTTGTATTTCTGATTCGTATGTAGCGACTAATGGTTCCGAATCATTAAAGATAACATAACATAGGTTAAATAATTCAAGCTTATGCGATTATTGCGGATAAACTTAGAGAACTTATTCTAAGTTTCCCAATAGCTGGGGTTAATTAATGAGCGCTTCGTGATTAACTAGGATCTAAGGAAAAATCGATATTAACAGAACTTGTTGTTAATCTACGACCGATAATTGCTAAGAGAGATAAAAGAAAAACAAATTAATGAATTATGCTTAATTAGGGTGTAGATCGAGATTGAACCAAAGAACCAGATCCCTACTGAATTCCCCACTTTTATCATTTTTCGCATGTTTTCATTAATCTGTTTTCATTAAGTTTATTTTATTTTATTTTCTTATTAAATAAACCCCCCCCCCCCCTCATTACCTAAACATCGATTAATTTTATTTCATAGGCTAATCGAACACTTCCTGTGGGATCGACCTAGACTCACCACTGCTACAGTAGTAGTCTAGTTATTTTATTTTGACTAGTGTTATGATGCGCTGGTCAATGGGACCATATACATCAAAGTAAACTAACTCAGAAACATTCTTTTTTTTTTCTTTCAGAGGACTTATTATAAGAAACTACATATTACTTGTCAAATAAACAAAAGTCCCAAGGCTTTAAACTCTTACCTTTAGCAAAGGGAATAAGAGACTTCTTTGTCAAAATCTACAATCCTTTTTCACTCATATGTGTTAGTCGTTTATACTACAAATCTACTCAAAAGCCCTACATAACCATATCTCTCTTATTAAGACAAAGAGTCAGGACTTTTTGGCTAAAAGAAGGGGATAAAAATACTAAGTTTTATCATAATATGATCCTAGCAAGGAAGAATACAAATAGGATCAGTTTGGTATTAAATTAGGATGGATTACCAATATCAACTTAAAAATGGCCCATAATCACTTCAAATTAACCCTGGGTATCGAAGAAGTAACCAAATCCTCAACTCAACTCCTTAATTTCTTCATCAACAATCAACTTTTAGTTGAGATTTTTCAATCCTTAGTAGCTCCTTTTAGGCATTATGTTGTGGACGAAGTAGTTTTTAAAATAAACTCTATAAAGGCTCCAGGTCTAAATGAACTTATTGGAGTTCTTTACCAGAATATGGTGAAGGAAAGGTGACTAAAGATATATTAGAAAAGTTTATGTAGGCAAAATATTAAGGGAGAGAAATAAAATTTCTATAAGCCTTGTCTGTAAGAGCCCTAATCCTACTAACTTTAGGGAGTTCAGATCGATTACCTGCTACAACTTTCTCTATAAGATTATAGCGTAACTACTGGTTAAAAGAATGAATAAGGCTTTAAGTACCATAATCAATTTGGTAAAAGCTCCCTTCTTAGAGGGTAGGAGTTTAGGGGATAATGTCCTCCTTGCACAGGAGCTATTCATGGATATTCTAAAAGGAACACCCTAAAGAATTGTGCCATCAAGATTGAATTGAACAAAACCTATGATTCTATCATCTAGCTTTTCATTAAGCAAGTCTTATAACTTTTCAATTTTCGAGATAAATTCAGGAAGTGGCTAAGCATGTGTTACTCTACACATTTTTGCTCTATTCTATGTAATGGTGAACCTTTAAGAATGTTCAAGGGATAGAAAGGTATCAAGAAAGGAAATCCTTTGTGCTTTTGCCTTTTGTGTTATATAAAAACAATAACAACATCCCAGTGGAAATCCTACTAAGACGTGGGGTCTGAGGAGAAACAATAGTATGCGGCCTTACCCCTAACTAGTATAGAGTTGTTTTCGATACACTTAAAAAAAATTTGAGAACTATTTAAAAAAAGCCAAATAAGAATAAGGAAATTAAAATTTAAAATAAAATTTGATAAAAATAAAATACAATAAAATAAAATAAAAATATAAATAAAATAATAGTAATAGTAATCATAATCATAATTAATCATAGTACAACTATTAATAAATATAAATTAAAGATAAAAATACTTTAAAATACTATATAAAAATACTAGGGGATAATTTCTCAAAAGCCTTCCTTTTAAAATGATGTCCATCTTCTCTTGCACACATTTTATTATTTTCTTGAGATTGAAATTGTAAAGCCATCAAAGATGAATCCTTATTTTCATTATTTAAGACATCATCAGCTTTTATTGGTGCTCGCATTTTTTCCTAACTAAAGGAGTGGTGAAAAGCTTAGAGAAATTGTTAAAAAGATTCATATGGAAGGAAGTGATATAGAAGGAACTACGTATGCCAAAGGATAGAGGGGGTTTCAGTATTTAGTCTATCAATACTAATAATAGAGTATTGATAGAAAAAGGATTTGGAGGATGATTATGGACAAAGAATCTCTATGATCGAAATGGATCAATGAAATATTATATGAGAGGGAGAAGCTTATGGGAAAGACAAGACTTCAAAGGCCATTCTTATTTCGTTGACTAGGTTTTGAAACTTAGAGATGCAATGTCAAGGTATGTTATATGTAAGATGGGAAATAGGAATAATGCTTCACTAATTTTTGACAACTGGAGCAAGTGGGTTTACAAATAGACATAGAGAATATCTTAGTAGAATAAACAATCTGCCTAGGGACACTAACATTAAAATGTGAATCTTAGATAATTAATGAAATAATGTTCTAAGGAAGTTTACGCAAATACTTCCTAATTACAATCTGAACAACTCCAAAGAGGACTCGTATATCTGGACTTTAACATGCTTGGGGATTTTTACCAACGAGTCCTTTAAAGCCCATATTAATTGCTAGAATGATAGAGTTTCTTGGAACAAACTAATATGGAACACTGACATTTCTCCCAAGATGCCATATCACTTATGGCTTATGTGCAAATGAAGGCTCCCTATACTTGTATACAAGAAATACTTGCAAATTATGTGAACCCTGAATCCGTGGAACATCTCTATTTTATGTGTAATTACTATAAAGGAATATGGGAAGTTGTCCTCAAAACCATTCAAATTACAATTAACTCCTATAATTGGAGTCACTTTATTGTATGGCTAAATTCCTTCAAAAGCCATAATAATGGGGATAAGATTATATTCTTACTAGAATTTGGGATTATACTATATGCCATATAGAACTATGTGCATATGGAAGGAAAGGAACCAACGTTAATAGTTAAAGATGAAATTTTCATAAGAACAAGGGACTCATCCTCATCAACAACAATAGCAAATGGTGTAAACTAGAATTGGCTCAAGTTTGGATAATTGAGTAAGGAAAAGGATTAATCTAACAAGTCCATAATTAGATCCCAATTTGGATCCAACATTTCATTATCCCGTTATGATAAACTCATAAGTTGTAAACTTAGGGAGCAAAATCATAAAGTAGGAAATTGAGATACACCCCGTAATTTATTGCTTATGGCATTTCACCCAATTCCTAAAGACCATCTACTATCAATAATACAAGTTTGAAGAGGTAATCAACATGCAAAAGTTGGAGCAACAACATCAATTAGAGTAGGGTTTCTATTGAGACTCCCGTAATGTCTTTTTAGAAGCATCCATGTGTGTGTTAGCTAGTTGGTCTCATTAGATATTCAAGTGTATGGTCATTTTAAAACCCATAGTCAGGTTTCTATCCTTGATCTAAAAATCATGTAATGGTAAGGGCTTGGGCCCTTTTGTACAATATATTATTCTATTTACTTTTTAAAAAATTATACATTATTTTTAAAAGTAAACTATATTTTAAATTATAAAGTTAATCAATTTTTTATTATTAACTATAAGTACAAAAAGTTAACTAAATATTAGATCTTTTAGTTTTCTCTAAATATATACCATAATTAATTCTTAATATTAACATTGCTGACATATATCATCAAAGAAGTTAAGCCCTTTTATATTAGATAATACATGAACTTTCAAAACCTAAAATATTTAATAAACTAAAATTTTAAGATTTCAAAGTTATTATCAATAGTGACAAATCAATGGTCAATTGATTTTTTATTTTTACTTTCAATAATTTATTTTTAATTAAAACATAAACTATTTATTTATTAAAAAATCAACATGTATTTCAACTTATATATTGCTCCACGTTTACGAAGCTAATAGTAAGGGTTAACAAAGTCAACCTCTAGACTATATTTGTAACAAATTAAAATCTATATCATTTAATTTATAATTTTTTTTCCTGTTGACTATAATAACAACAACCAAGGGCAAGTCAAGCTAGTATGTAGGGTTTGAAGAGGTTTAGTAGTATGCAACCTTACTCATAATTGGTAGAGAGGCTAGTTTTGATAATATCAAAATAATAATAATAACATCAACAACTCAGTAGAAATCTCGCTAATACGTAGAGTCTGAGAAGATCCAAAAGTATGCAATCTTACTCTTAACTAGCAGAGAGATTATTTCCAATAAACTCACTTAAAAAATGATATATTAAAATAATAAAGTAGTAAAAATAAAATAAAGATAAAGATATAAATAAATAAATAATTGTGTACAAATAAAAATATAAAATAAATGATAAAATAAATAATACAATAAGTACAAAACAAGGTAGAGATTAAAAATAAAAGATAAAATAAGTAATCATGTTAAAATAATAAAATAATAATTTAAAATAAAATAGACATAAAATATAATAATAAATATAAATAAATAAATAAATACTTATGAATAAAATATGGAAATAAGTAATTTAATAAATAATATAATAAATATAGAACAAGGTGAAGAATAAAATAAATAAGTAAATAAATGCACAAACAAGAAAGAAGACAAGTAAATAAATAAATCAAACAAGCAATTACGAGAAAATATTTAAGCTTAGAAAATGTTTAGACTAAATAATTAAGAGAGAAGTACTACATACTAAATTTTTAGGGTAAATATAAGACGTAAGACTAGAAATGTTCAAAAAACTTACGGGAAAGAGGAGGAACTCTCTTCGTGAGATCTTTTACATATATCATAGTACACTAAAGTTTTTTACTGAAGGTTATGTCTTCGATAAGTTCTAGCATAGCCATATCATTCTTGATCACCTCCCTCATGTTCTTCTTAGGCTTTCCTTTTAACCTTTTGTAGTCTCTAAGTACAATCTTCTTACATCTTCTCACTAGAGTATTAGGGTGTCTTCTCTTAATAAGTTCGAACCACCTAAATCTTCTCTCTTAATTTTTCATTAATATTAGCCATCTTTATTTTGTTTCTTACCATTGCATTTTTGAGCTTATCTCTACTAGTAAAGTTACACATCTAATGGAACATCCGTATCTCTGTCACCATTAACTTATAGCCATGTGCATGTTTGATGAGCCAACACTCTGTGCCATAGAGCAGCCTAATCGCTACACAGTAGATTTTACCTTTGAGTTTGAGTAGTATCTTGTTGTCACATAAAACTCCTAATACACTTCTCCATTTAAACCACCCTTATCTAATACGATGAACTATGTCTTCATCAATCTCTTTATTGCTTTGGATGACAGATCTTAGATACTTAAAACACTATTTTTGTAGTATAACTTCTGACGCAATCTTTACTTCCACATCAGAAGCCATCATATGGCTTGAAAAGTTACACTCTAAGCACTTAATGTTAGTCCTGCTCAATTTAAAGCCCTTTGACTGTAACATATCCTTCCAAAGTTTTAGCTTGACATTGACACTCTCTTTTGTCACATCCACTAAAACAATGTCATTAATAAACAACATACACCATGGCACATCCCCTTAGATAGTTTTGGTGACCTTATCCATCATTACTGCAAACAAAAAAGGGCTTAATAAGGAATCTTAAGGTGGCTAAATACCGACATAAATTTTTTTTACATCTCTTCATATCGTCCTTATTATAGTCTTTACACCTTCATACATATACCTAATAACCTATATATAGGTCATAGGAACTCCCTTAACTTCTAAACAACTCCATTTGATTTCCTTAGGCACCCTATCATGTGCTTTCTCTAAATTAATAAAAACCATGTGTAGATTACATTGTGTTTTCATGTAATTTAAAGTTAATTACTTAGAAATCATAACACAGTACAAAAAGGTTTTGAAATAGATATTGATCCACCAATACTTGAATTCTCCTAAATTTTAATGACTTACCTTTTGTTTGATCTTCTTAATATTTCCAAACTCTCTTCCAAGTTTGCTTCCTTTAAGTATTAATCTTATTTTCTCTTTCACCTTTCTATATTTCTACATAGACTCTCCATTTGAATATTTAACTTTCATTAATGATTAATTGGAGGAAGAAACTTATATTGAAATAGTTGAACTCTTCTAGGTTAAAAGATAAGGAGATAAGGTTTACCATCCTGAAAGTTCTTATATGTTTTTATCATACCCCTAAAATTTACTAGGGGATGATAATATTTTTAGCCCTCTTACTATAGGCAATTTCTTATTCTAGTAACTTGAATTTATTTTTTAAATTCATTCAATGTTAGCATTTTTCCTTCTTTAGTCCCTTCTATTAACTCCCTTAATGGAAGTGCAGCATACACATATCATTAAACAAATGACACGGCAACTAACTTAGATGCTAACTTAGACCTATACATTGACATTTGGTACTATTGTTATAGATTTAATGGCCTCCACATTGCCATATGAATTTCACTCATGTAAACGTTAATAAATTCCTTTTACTCTTATAGTTCTCCATATTTGAAATTGTCTAAGGCACAAAACACCTAAATAACAAATTTTCATTGTATTTTATAATTTTCTTTTTCTATTAAAGTCCATAAACAATATATTATTGGAGGAGATTTATCGGAGATAAAGTGATAGTCGAAATATTATTTTAGTTTAAAATTTGATTGTAAAAGGTCTAACTTTCTTGGCATAGTTAATATGTCTAAAGTCAAACTCGATTCCACAATGTTCTTAACACTCCATTACATGAAGCCAAAGACTAAAGTAGTCGTGTTCATGTATAGAAGGTGAGCAAATGCTCATAAAAGGCATTGGTATGAGGTTCACATAGGACAAAAGTGATTATTGAAATAGGGATAAAAATTAGATATTGGCCCAGCTCAGCCTAATCTAAAGTCAATAAGTCAGGTCTAGGTTGATCAAGCTTTGAGTTAGGCTCAAGCCTAGGGAGTTATCTTAAAGTCTAGCTCAAAAGACTTGATGACCTAAACCCTCTCCCAAAATATGTTATTTTAGTTTAACTACCTAAAACAACATCATTTTGGTATACAAGTTTAAATAAGAACAAAACGATGATATTTTAGGCAATTTGAGCAGGTTCAAACCTCATATCCCAAATCTAACTAGATTTAGGCCAGGCAGTAGGTGCAGCCTGGCTCGTCATGAACTATAGTTGTGTGAAATAGAAAAGAAAAAAAATAGGGTGGATATTAGATTATAGTTATGGACTTGAGAAACAATATGCTATTAGTGGCATCAACACAATGAATTTTTATATGATGGTGGAAGGCAAGATGATATTTTACATAAGGGAATGAGTTTTTCTTTTTGTCTAATAAACAATTTTTTATAAAGTTTTTCTTTTATTTTTTCAACAAAAAGATGAAAAATGCTTAACTTAATAAGAATCCAACCAACCTAAATAATGACTTGAAAATAAAGTAGAAAATAAGATATCATTAGAAGAAAAATATACAAAAGTAACAAAGATTTTTGTTTATGTTGATTTGAAATATGAAAAATTACAAGAGTTGGAGGACTTCAAAGGGGGCTCACATTAGTGGAATTCCACAAGTGACAATGTAGGCCTAGTAAAATAGAAAAACAATTGTATGGTGCAAGAGAGATTATTCATGAAAAAGTCTAGACGAAGATAAATAATGTATGATGGCAAAACCAAATATAAGAATATATGACAACTAGAACAAATTGAAATATATAGTTATAGTTAGTTTGAGTAACTAATCAATACACACCCTTTTGTTTCAAGTATCAAGAAACAAATACAAGTATTTAGAGCTTATGAGGATTCATTCTTATAGTTTCTAAGTTATAATCAATTTGTAACTTATATTTAATTAGTTAGTGAATTTGTGTATTGTAACTCATATTTTTACTCATAGTAATATCATATGTGTTATGGTTATTCAAATCTTAATTGAGATGTGATAATGCTCTATCCACTTAATTATTCCAAAAAAATGATATCAAAGGCTAATTATAGTATGTATATATAGTTATTATATGTTATATGGTTTCCAATAAAAATGGACTCTTCATATCAGTTAATAAGTTAGATATTATTCACCATTTCAAGCTAGTAAATATTGTTCACATCTATAATTATTGTTTACATTAAATTGTTTTTTATCTTAGTTTAAAGGATTCTAGGATAGAAGCAATTGCAGCCAAATTTAAGCTTGAGAAATTCAAGAGGAATGCTTTCTTATTGTGGAAGTTAAAGATGAAAGGTACCCTTATAGAGAATAATCGCTTGTAACCATTAATAAAAGGCTAATGAACGTAACTAATGATGCCAATTAGAATAAAAATAGATATAAACATTGTTGAAAATATTCATCTGTCTTTATATTATGAAGTTTGTTCAAGCATAGAGAAAAAGAAAATAACACAAGAGATATAAGATCATCTCACAAAACAGTATAAGGTTAAATCACTCCATAATAATTTTTTTCTTAAAAGGAAACTTTATGCAGTTTGAATGTGCAAATTCACTTTAGTGATTGAGCACATTAATAATTTAACTACACTATTCTCTCAGCTCATGTTGTTGAGTTATATAATAGATCTGTATGAACATGTTAAACTTACTATTTCAAAGTTTACTAGATTCATATGATCAACTCATCATCAACTTAACTAATAATGTTCTTATAATCTACTTATTCTTTGATGATATTATAATTGTAATTCTAAAGGAAGGGAGTGAACAAAAGAATAAAGAAGACAAATAAATGAATCCTTGATAGTGACAAAAGGGAGATAAATAGAATATCACCAAAGTGGGAGCTAAAATTACAATCGATTAAAATCAAGAAGTAAGAAAAAAATTTAAATGCTATAATTTTAACAAGAAAGGTCACTTAAAATAAAAGATTACTTGAATTTATAAAAGAAATTTTCAATATTTAAAAGAATTTTACAAGTACTTCAGATGATGGTAATGCTTTGTGTTATGAAGCAACAACAATAATTGAAAGCAAAAAGTCACTACTTGATTCATGAATCTTCGACTTAAAAGCTATTTTCACATCTCCTTTAAAAGAAAATGGTTTCATCATTATAAACTTATTTCAAGATGATCTACGTACAATTTTGATGATTATCCTCTAAATATCGTTATTATTGGAACTATTAAACTAAAGATGTATGAGGTACAATTTGTACTGTTTTGGAGGTACGACTTATAGAAGGGTTTAAAAAAGAACTTTTGTATCTAGAATGTCTAGATTATCTTGGCCGAAAATTAGAAATTCTTGTTAAGTTATACCAATGAAGGGAGACAATATAGGTATAAACTTGTACAGGTTAAGAGGAGAGACATTGTTAGAACTAGAAGCATCAATTACTTTAAGTAGTCTAAGTGAAAGATCTTCAATATTATAATATCAAAATTTTAGACATATATCTAAATAAGGAATAAGAATCCTTGCCAAGCAAAAGCCACTCCTTGGACTCATAAGTATCACTACCCTTATGTTATTGTTGTGTTATAAATAAGCATTATTGTGTAAAATTTATATCAAATTCAAAAGGCAAGATTGTAATTGAATTAGTTCGCTCTAATATGTGGCTAGGGCCAATTCTATCCCTAAGAGGAGCAAAGTATTTTGTGCTAATAATTGATGATTATCCTATGAGGTGTTAGGTATACATTATTGAGAAAATCATATATGTTTTGCTTAAAAAAATCAAGTGTTTGCATATAGATAATGGAGAAAAATATATTGGTGATGAACTTAATTCATTATGCAATTAAGAAGGCATGAAAGATAGTTATCATATACACTCCTTAATAAAATAGAGTGATCGAGTCTAAGAACAGAAATTTGTTAGAAAGAAACAAAAGCAATTTTGAGAGCTACAAGCCTAGATAAGGCTTTCTATATGGTAATAGTTAATACTACTTATTATTAGTGAATCAAGCTTCATCAACCACAATTAAGTTGAAGATGCTAGTAGAGATATGGGCTAAGAAGCCGATGGTTTACTCCAACCTCTACATTTGAAAGTCTCGTTGATGTGATGTATAATAACAAAGAAACCACAATATTTGATCCAAAATCCATAAATTTCTTCTTATAATAAATATGTTGACGGACTTAAGGGATAAACATGTGGATTTTGATTTCTCACGAGGTTATTATCAACAAGAATGTCACTTTTGTAGAAGATAAATCACAAAAGGAAAGAAGAGGAAAGCATCACTTCATGACAAGGTTTAGAGATTGCAATACAAGTAGAAAATGAATTTCATGAAAAGACATTTTTAAAAGCAGCATCAGAGTAAGATGTTCAAAAACTAGTTGAGTTTGAAGATTTAGAAGTTCGTTGATCAAATCAACAGAAAGACCACCAAATTGACTCTTCAATTATATTGTCTTAACAGAGGATAGAGAGTTACCGTCTCTCCACGAAGCACTAAATTGGATAGTAACAGAAAATCAAAACAAAACAAACTTCTGAAATCTTTGTCAATACCTTGGCGGTTAAGTTGGCAGATTCTAGGTGTTATGCATTCATTCTAGTGGACTTTGGTGTGATCAGTAACAACAGATTAAAATTTCTTACTTCTCTGTTCAGATTCCCAGAAATCTTACTCTGCCTCATTCACTATTAAAAGCTAGAGGAATATGAACCAAATGGAACTAAAGGACCAAAAAAATCTAGTTTATTCTTATCAACCTTTGAAATCTGAACCCATATACATAGAATCAACTAAGGGATGGGAAAAAAATCACAAAGAAGATGAAGTTTGTCCTCTTTCACAAAGCAAAACATTCATATGTATCTTTAGTTTTGCTCCTATATCTATTAATTGCAACCCCCTCAAAGATCCTTATATGGAAAATGATGCTTTTCCTCTAACATCCTTCATGGCAAGATAGCTATATTTCAATAGTCAAGATGGAGGGAAGAACCGATCAAGGTTGAAAGGAAGGGTGTAAAATTCCTCATTCCTGCTGTCTCCTTTAAAAGTCCGGAGTTTAACCCACCAAGGCATTCCTCTGTCTCTGGCACTGTCCTTGTAATCCAATGTGTTGTCTAGGAAAACAGCAATAATCAATGCAACAGTTGGTGACGAGAAGAAGATTGTGTTCAGGAAGTCATTGAACTGCACCATTAAACAACAGAAAAAGTAATCATCTCACAAAATCCTGCAAAAGTATGCTTCATATTATTTGACCAATTGACATATTCTAATTTTCTCCAAGTTTGGTTCTTTTCCTCACTATAACTTGTTCACGGACTCTACATATTCCAAGTGATTGGAGTGGTTATGAACTACTGTCGGTGATTCATATTCCACTCATCATACCTTTTATGTAAGTACAGTATAGGCAGAAGATTGCTAGTCTCTGTACAGGCTAGTGAACTTACCCATCCAGCTCTGGTATGAGCAGGACCATGAAAGGCCTTTGCAGTGTATTCTCTGAAGTACTCCGGGATCGACAGACCAAGAAATAATGAAACACCAGTGATGAAAAGGTTTCTCAATGAGTTCATGTTAGTGAATTGTAAGAATGACAACCCCACTGAAGCTGAGAATAGCATAACAAAAATCAGATGCAAATAAATTCCTATAAAGGATCAGAAAGTGGACTGAAAGAAGTGGCAATTTCTTACCAACAAACCCAAACATAACACAATACACAGCAGCAAATATGGTGAACGGTATTGATGCAAACAGAGCCCCAAATTTTCCTGTAAAGCGTAAGAAAATGAGCTAAAGACGTGTAAACTCAGACAACAGAAACATTGTTAACTCCACGCACCTAACATTGAAAAGAATATCATAAAACCAGCTGATATTTGAATAATCCTGCGACTGCCAACACGAGTGCTTCCAAGCAGGCCCACATTTTCCCTGTTGTGGTGGAATGTTATTTCAATTCTTGTTGAGTAGACATCCCCAGTTGATATCTAGAATACTTACACAGAAACTGTTGAGCCAGTCAATGTTCCAAAGAGTCCATCTAGTAGGATCCCAATGCCCTGCCAGCCTATACCACGGCTAAGAACATGAGCTGGAGGTGGTGTGGCACTTGATAGACGTGATGCAGCCTTGTATGCACCAGTTGACTGTTGAAGAAGACATTAATTACTTTCGCTAGCCTACAAATTTGATCGGTTATCTAGATTGCATGAATACCTCAATTAGTGAGACAATAACAGCAGCCATCATCCCAAAGCAGTGACCAGCATTAAATATAGGAGCACCCCACTGAAGAGGATATGGAACTTTTATCCTGAACCAAAACATCTATGTAAATTGAAAATAATTGAAACATATCTAAATCAAGCATTATAGCAGCTTGCATAGTCTTTCATGAGAAATTTGTTTTTGGAACTAGTTTTCTTTTCCTCTTCAAAATTCTACCATGTTTAGTCTAGCACCAAAATAGCCAATTCCTCACCATGGAGCAGAAGAAATGAGATATGCCTGGTCAGTTCGACAACTGACTTGGGTAGCATTTGTACGGTGCTTGTATGCACCACTAGCTGTCAAGAGGTGTGCATATGCCCATATTACTGTGACCGATATGAGGAGAGCAAAACGTTCCAACACTGGCAGCTGTCTGAAGTGAAAGTTCTTCAAGTACTGTGTACAGGCATAACAACCTCAAATAAATATCGACAACCAACGAATATTTCTTTATGTCATTGACCCCTTAGTTTGTTTCTCCAAAAATTTCATGTCATTAGGTTATTTATTCAGTTCTCAGTAATTTTCACAGTGACTGTTGGTAGTATAGTCATGTTTTAGTCCCTTAATAATGAAAATCTGTGTATAAAACCAAGAGGAATGAACTTCAGATGGCATGATGATAAGAAAATTACCAATTCTGACATTTCTTCTTTTTCACAATTTGAACGGTTTGATTTTGTGAGCCAAAAAGTCCAAAAGTTCAGAAAAAGCTAACTGTTAAAAGGAGAAGTTGAACACCTGGGAAAAGGTTATGAATAGGATGAGCATGGGAATGCCAATTTCTACACAACGACCAACCTGAGACAGATGCACCAAGAGAACTGATGAGTCAAAATCAAGCAGACCTAAACAGCATCATATTTTGAGAAAAGACGAATATGAAGAAGCATCTACCATAGGGAAACCTCTATCGAAGAGGCCAAAACCCACTAATGCAATAACTGGAACCATTCCAAGCGGACTGAAAAACCTTAAAGGAGACGAATGAGGTTTGCAAATTAGCAGAACATTTGATGCTGAAACTTGTTTCCCCACTTAAGAATAATGAACTGAGACAGATAATGGAAAGTAAGTACCTTGAACAAATAGCCCACAGCTGACTGTACCCCAGAATTATTTGTATGCTTGATGATACTATTAAGGCACCTTGGACTGCTCTCATGGTGTTAAGAAATCTCTATTATGTATATGAAACCATTAGTTTTGCCTTTAAAGATGAACTAACAGGTCATATTTTAGGTACATGAATTTTTTTGGTAAATATTAATGAGAAGGTGATTTCTGCATTGGGTAAGCTGAAGTTGGATTTCACTTAAACAGATTACTCAAATTCAATGCATCGTGAAGCTTGAAATTTTGTCCCTTATTTGACTTGGATTTGGAAATCCTTGTCATGTCTAACTGCCATACTAGTAACATAAAAAGGCATATCTAGTGGTTCACATTTGCTCATTGGCAGAGGTAAATCTCAATCCTCTCGTAATGATAAGCAAATTAGACTAACCAAATGCTGGTCCTGGATACTCATCAGCGAAGGGTCATGAATTATGGAGACAATGGGGACCATGAATGAATAAGACCCTCCAATCACCGTAGGTAAACGCGTACCAAACAACGTCTGCAGTAGGGTATTAATGCCTTGTACAAAAAGTAGAGTCTGTACCACCCTCACTTTGTCACCCTAAGCCATCAAATCAGACAAACTAAGAATTGGGAATTGAGTTAAATGGAGACAGCATTTTTCAGGTCTGTTAGGTTTCCTCTTAGGGTTTAAAGAAGCAAGTGTTACTTTTTGGCCATTTATAGTTACTCAAACAGCATGAAAGCATAAATAAACGAGAATGAGAATGACACTCCTGGACGGAAAATAGTGAGTCGATTATTTGACTCACATGATCACCACCCATCAAGGGAACAAGGAATGAAGGAATCATGACGGCCGTTCCTAATGCCAAAATGTAATGTTGGAAACCCAGAGCAACAGCCTCTCCTGCTTTCAAGCACACACAAATTTAACCGAGTCAGAAACATTTGCACACCAGACTGAACAAAACAGTAAAATAAAAAGGATGCTCAAGAAAGAAGTATTTGGACGGAAGAGGAACAGAAATAAGCGTACCCCAAGATGGATTAGAGTCAATACAATACTCTAAGCCTTGTAGTTGATCCATAGGAGGGTGACTTATCTCCTCTGGTTTTGGAGCTTCCGCCATTGCCTAGCTATACCCCTCCTGAAAACTACTCTTTTGACTCTAAGCTCAAAAGGGTATCTACTAAAGAATTGAACTTGTGAGAGACGAGACGGTGGTATCCTGTCTTTGTTCGATCAATGTAAGCAATGCAACTTGATTGACTCACCGGAACAGACAAAAGGAGATAAAAAGTAAAAAACTTTAAACGAATAAAGTAGGCGGCAGAGATTGGAAAACAGAGACTACAAAATATTAAAGAGATCGAAGTGGCACTTCATTTGCAGCCCACTAAAGGTCGAAGCTTTTCCTTTTGTAGAGAAGCTTTTATAGTGATTTTTTTTTCCCCCTCAAGCCAGAGACTGTTCAGTTGTATGGTTTTGCCTCCGAAATTTAGGAAGGCCGAAAGTTTACGTTAACTTTTTGCATGTTTCCCAAATTACCCCCTAAAGTAGGAACTGCCAGACTAGATGTTACCGTTGCCGTACTGCAAAACATATTAATTTATGGGTTTGTAAGTGGAAAATGTAATTAAATGCAAGCCTTTCTACGTATGCATTTACCTTTTTGGCCTTAAAAGGCCAGTCAAAGTTGAAGATGATTTAAACCTCAACTTCTTCTCTTAAACCTTAAATTTAAAATGCTATTAACATATTTTCTATTAGCAAATTTTTTATATTATCCACAGTGCATGCATAATTAACAAGGTCATAGAAATTCAAATATCATTTCTAATTCAAATCTATTATTTCTTACTATAACTCTTAAGGTCTTGTTCGATAACCAATAATGAAATAATCCGAATAAAAAATGGGAATGAAAATTTAAAAAAAGAGAATTGGAATAGAAGTGAAATTACTGAATATGATTGTTTGGTATAATATTAAATAAAGTTAATAGTTATGTTAATATTCAGTATTAAATATTAAAAATGATAATAAGAAAAAAAATTAATCATATTTAGTTATTATATATTTTATTTTTAAGATAATTAACTCAAATATTTTATATTTTATAAATAATTTATCAAAAAATTCAATAATTTATAAAATTATTAACTTTTAGATAATTATATATGATTATTATGATAAGAATAAAATATCAATGAAACAATAAAATAATTATCAAAGAAATTAATATAAAAATATTATTTTGATTATAATATTTTTATAATAATCAATATCTTAATAATATTTTGATAATAACTTGATAATATTTTAATAATATTTATTAGTTTTTATTCTCGACTCACATCTTTTCTAGGAATAAAAGTTCAAAATTGTTTAGAATTTATTATAGTTTATTCATTTTCTATTTTATCTATTATCAATAACCAAGCAATTAGTCAGTAGAGAATAAAGATTACATTCTTATTCTTACCTTTTTATTACTTATCATCAAACGAGGCTCAACTCTAACAATTCCAATTTCACAAACTAAATGAAATCCTAAATGACTGAAATAGCATTGAATTGCATATGCTTACCATTTCTTTTAGCATATGAGAAACGATGCAAAAGAGAGAGTGAACAAAATAAATAACAGTTGATGCAATAAGTTAATTTGTAAATTTTAAAAAAAAAAGAAGTAAAATTAGCCAAAGACAAACAAATCCAACACTTGTTCATTATGGTAAAGTAAAAGTTCTGACGAACAGTAATAGTACTGTACGAATATCCAACGTCTTTTATTTCATAAGCCAAGACAAAGGAAACAACGTATCCTCAGTGCCTTGCTATTCAATTTCTTCCATCTATCATTTTCTGTGCCACAGCGTGCATATGTGTCTATGCAGATACTCATAACTCGCCTACTGACATCTGAAAAACGTTGTTTTATGTCACAGCCTCACGTGTTAGGTTACATAGTATGACCGAATCTTAGATCTTATATATGAACCGAATTTTGGATTCAGCGGACTACATTTGAAGTTAGAGAACTCTTAGCAATGATTATTTGTAACGGGTCCAATAATATATAACCTTGCTTCTAATAAATAGAGATATTATTTTCTAAACACAAGTTTTGAGTAAAAAGGTTAAATTTAATTGTAACATTTTTACTAGGATTTAATTTAAATTTATTTTTTATGTATTTAAAAAGAATTCTAATATTTCACAAATGTTCAAAGTTAAAAAATACAAATAAAATTCAAAAAATATAAACAATAAAAAATCATCTCTTCTCTCTTTTCTTTTTTTAGACCTGCATAATTCCACTTTCCAAAAGCTTGAAGGTTAAGCTAATTCAATAGAAGGTATACAAATTCATACTATATACGTAACACATTTTGTTATATTGCACCTATCACATGCAAAATCGCAACTCTTTTGCATCGATAAAGTACGTTGATAAAGAAGGGAACGAAGATGAACCATCTTAGGATCCAATTTATACTAAACATCTTCAAAGATTAATTTCTAGTTACACCTAACATTTGTAGGCTTTGTATGCAAGTTGGGAATCTGACATTCTACTCATTGCAGATATCCGTGGGAGTAATATGTGAAATTAGGAGTAGGATTTCGTCATTTGGATATAATATAGTGGCTTTTCATGGATGTTTAAAGACATATATCAAAGTGATTGATTAATTCAGTGGCGGAGCCAGGAATGTCCTGGAGCCGGGACTGATTGGACAACGATGGATTGGCGGTGAAGACTTCCGACAAATTCAACATTAATTCAAAAAACAATTTCATAAAGCACATTCATAAATGAAGTTAACTAAAATATTCAAATTACAATGTCTTTACACATTTTTAGAGGCATTAGAGCTAATAGATGATAATTGTTTTCGGCGAGTCGTCATGGCTTGAAACCGCTGTAAAATAGTCTCATTATCAATTTTTTTGAAGATTTCTCTCTCATT
>JAOQMS010000002.1:35611532-35625771 GCA_027563885.1 Erythroxylum longipes | reverse complement strand
TAATGTTCATTTATCTTATGTCATATAAGTGTCTCACAAATAATTGTTCTAGCCGTATATGTAACGGGATGTTACAAGTTTGCTCAAATAAACAAACCATGACTAATGGACTTGACATGAGTCAGCATTGGACCAAACCAGTGTGTTATGAAAAACTTTAGGCTCGGATGACTCATCATCAATAGATAGGGATCAAGAAGTGATCTTATATGATGTGGCAGATAAAATCACAATAGATATACACCAGCTCTAAAAGATAAAGACCATGTGAAATATCATTTGAAAATGTTGGAGTTCTCCGTTGGTATGGATGTATCTTTCCTAAGTAAATATAAACTCTTATCTTAAGCAGAGTTTTCCATGGATATGGATGTATCTTTCCTAAATAAATGTAATATCTTATCTTATTAGTTGCGATGTAGTTAAATCCTATTAGATAGAGCCCTATTTGGATGAGAGTCTCATCCAATTAGTTGGTGTGATGTAATATAATAAGAATAAAGGTGATTTAGTTAGTTCAATTCAATTAGAACTCTGAATTGTAAAGTCAGAGGTTCTTATATAGCTTATTTAAGTCTTGTTCTTGAGAACAAAAATAGAGAGGAGGGGAACACATTAAGAAATAACATTTTTTGTATATTTTTTAGTAAGCAATAAAGGTTAATTTAATTTTTACCACAGTTCTTGTATGTTTATTGTTTCTTATGATTATTTAATACATTTGAAGTATTCTTACTCGAGTGTAAAAGTTAAAAACTTCTATGGTCGTGAGGTGTTCGAGAAAAAGTTTTTATTGGTCAACGACTATGTGACAAGATTAAGTCTTGCTTAAGTAGACCTAAGTAAGATTCTCGTACAAAGGAGTAGGTGTGAATTCATTATAAATTTAGTATTTCAGAAACCCTTTATAACTATAGCATAACAGTGCACATGTCTTCTCCAATGCACATGCCTCGTCTAAACATAAAAAGGATTATAATTTTTCGTTGTCAAGTTCAAGAATGACAGTTCTCTGTTGCTTGATTGAAAAAAGAAATTTTATTCTATTTAATTTGATTTTTTGGGTCCTACGTGCCAATAAGATATATATTTAAGGGTAAAAGACACATATTTCCCTGTAATTTAAGAAACTTTAAAAATTTTCTTGATCTTTAAAATTCTCAAAGAAATTCTTTTTAAGTTTTAGTTTTCTAAAAAAACTTTTTTTTCTTAAACTTTAATTAAAAAATAATAACAAAACACACACAATATGAACATCAAGCATGGACTGTTCAAATGCTATTTACATGATGTTTTAACTCAATTCTTAAACTTGAACCGAACTAATTAAATATGACTCAAACTAATAATTTATGATTTTTTCTTAAATTATTAATTTAAATCAAATTCGGTTAGGTTTAAGAGCTAAACTGAGTTACCATACTGGTGATATTTGATTAGTTGATGTCTGATATTCATATTGTGTATATTTCATCATTATTTTTTAAGTCTAAGAAAAAAGATTTTAAAAAACAAAAAAATTAAAATTATGATAATTTTAAAAATCAAGAGTTTTTTTGAAGATTTTTTAAATTACAAGAGAATTCTATATGGTTTACCCCATATTTAATAAGAACTCCACACTAAAAAAAAGATGCTAAACATATTTTTGTGATAAATGAATAACGAAAAAGTTAAATTAAGGTTCAAATTGAACGTTTGTAAAATATTTAAAAATGTAAAATGCATCAAAATGTTTAAATTCAAATAAATTTTAATAAAAGCATTAATACCTAATTCGATGTATAAGGCCCCAATATATATCCTGGAAGTATTATAGCATGTCTAGGGTGTATTAATAAGCGAACATAATGGATTAAGTGCATCTAAGTATAGTAAGACATATAATGGTAGTTAATGTAAAAGACATGGGTCAATGGATAAATTGTTCATTTAAGCATGGACATATATAATTAGACGTGAAATATAGATGAGGATGAAATTAATTGATAAGATCATAGGCCAATGTGGAAATTAAAGGAAGAAGAAGGACTAATATGCACTTTTTCTAAAGTTAACACATGGACTAATTGGATTAAGGCATGTATAAACAATAATAATAAAGCATGTGTGGTCAATAGGAATTATGCATGTGTATGAGTCTAGAAAGAGCATAAATGGGCATATAGGAGATGGATGACACTTTGAAAGGTTTTAACTTCAGATTTTTCTCCTCTCCATTTCACCTTCTTCATCCTATCATTTTCATGTAAGAAATCAAGCCAATCTTAAGTAGAAATCAAGTTCAAAATTAGGAATTTTCTCTTCACCTTAACCTTTTCTTGCTTTACTTATGAAGAACTGAAATTATAAGGTTGGAAGTGAGATTATTATGTTTATTTGTGGTGTTTCTAGTTGGTGAGTCAAGCAAAGTCAAAGAGGAAGGAAAGGAAAGGCATTAGAAGAACTACTTTGCCAATTTTAAGGTTTGGGACTACACTTAGTCTAATTTCTTTTAGTGTGTATATTTAAATGGATACAAAAATTCATTTGGATGTGAAATGGTTGTTGGGATGATGCTTTGGTGTTATTTTGGTGTTACCTTGCATAGAATTAGTTGCATATGACAAGAGAGTATCTTGTAGTGGAATTTGTCTAGGGTTCATTGAAACAGTCACATTGTTTGGGTCAAAACTCAACCTAGCCTCTAAATGTGGTGATTTAGGTTGCATATAAAAACTAAGACATATAACTAGAAATGTTTAGAAGGGACTTTGACTTAATTATGGCCTTATGACCTATGAAATTGAGATTGAAAAGGGTAACTTGATACTTCCCCTGTTTTGGAGCATCTTGTAATTTTTAGTCCATATCTCATGATTTAGAAATCCAAATGGCCTGATTTTTGGTGCTATGGAAACTAGAGACATATGTCTAGAAGGCTCAAAACCTAGCTCAAATGCTTTCTATTTGTATATACGGAACAAACAAAGGTATGAATTCTGGGCAGGGGATACGACGGGAAAGAAATTGCACTATTTTGAGTTTGTTTTCATTTCCGATTTTTACCTAATCATATTCGAACCTTTTTGAATGTGTATGAAACTTTTCAAACACCTAGAAACAAATGAAATAGGATTTATCATATGTGAATTAGGTGATTGAACATTGGAATTTGAGATTCAGCATAATGCATACTAAAGAAAATTTACATGTACATTAATGATTTGTATACATATTTATTGTTCATATGTGTACAGTGTAATTATACAAGTGTGATTTCGATACCGTTTTAATGGTGGTAAGTTATGACTTGCATGTATGAATGCAAATACATATTTTATGACTTGAAACGAATATCCTATGATTTGTCAATATATGAATTGTGAAATTGGAAAATGGTTAAAGAAAATGTTATAGTGCCTGCACTATTGTCTTGGTGATAGATAGATAGGCATGTTTTATAGGGTTATAGTGCAATTGCTATAGTTTGACACCAATAGTGTCTTCATTATGAGATTATAGTGTCTCCACAGTTCGATACCTCTGGTTGTCCACAGTTCGATACTTTTGAGTATCTACAGTTTTAATATCTTCAGATATCTACAGTTTTCGTTATCCACTCCCACGAAAATATGCAGACCTAACATAGAAAATAAAGCAAATGGTTATAAATGGTTATAAATAAGAAATACAACATGACAAATACATAATTAGTATCGATGAGCATTTGCATTTGTATTGATAATTTGTATCAATGAGCGTTGAATATCAATATTTGACTTATAAATGTGCATTTTCGATATATGGATAATATGTTGAAGTATATTTGCATTATGTACTTTGTTAAAGTATACAATAATTTTTTACATGAGCGTTGAATAATAATGTTTGGTTTATGAATGTGAATTTATGGTATGTGAGTTGTAATATTTCTAAAGGTGTATGTTTGGCAGATGGCTGCTCATCCAAACTAAGTGTTTTTCCCACGAAACTTTCAAGCTTAGCATGAACATTAATATGTGTAAGTCTAGGTCATAGGAGTGAGGTACAAGGAATATCTGCAAGGACCAAGACCAAGACCAAAAGGCTAAGAATAAAAGTACCTTTGGATGTGTATTTTGATTAAAAAATAGTTGTATATGTAATAAAGAAAATTGTACGTTTTTCTTCTAGATTATCATGTAAATATAAAGATATAATTTTACTTTTAAATGATAATATTAAATGATATGAAATATTGTAATATTTATACGTGCACCATTGAATAGAAAAATATATGACGAGAATCCCTATAAATAAATAAAAATGTATTTCGTGACTATTTATACAAGAATTTAGTTGCCATATATAAGTAGTTGCAAGTTCCACGTAGGAGGTCTTACATGATCCATCACCGAGATAAGGATTGTTATTTATTGTTAGAAGGGATCAGTGGTCTTACATAATCCATCACCGTGATAAGGATTGTTATTTCATCAGGACAGCTTTTTTTACGAAGATTGTTGGAAGGGGTCAGTGGCGTATAGACTAGCCAAATCGGATCCACCTGTCCGAAACAGCCTACTCAAAATCGTTACTCAGATTTTCCATTTTGTCAAGACCATTAGAATCCTATATGACAGTCTTTTCTGTCTGAACATTGGATTGTTCATATTTGATATTTTACTGGAAAGGAATGGGCATCGGTTACCTCTTTTTCAAAACCAATCTCTCTTGTTGTGCGTGATTAAATATTTCATTTGTTATTTCGCATTATATCTATCATAGGTCAAAGGAGGGCAGGGTCAACCTAATCTGATACGAGAAAGACTCTGAAAGTAGCAAGTACTCATAAAAACACATTTTCTAACTCAAAACAGCTCTGAGACAATCACATCAGGTACAAGTTGTGCATACAAGTCATAACCCATTTTGGGCTCCAAATAGAAGATGGACAGCGAAGCTTGGGTCAAAACATCACGATAATTGTCAACAAAATAACACCGCTCTTGGACACTGCTGAGTGCTGAGTGCTGAGTGCTGACCGCCCTCAACATGTATAATCGACTTATAGATTCTGTCCAGCTCGAAAGATATGCTGCTACTGTTAATAATACCCACCATATCGGTATATACAGTCATCCGGCCTAAGTACAAGCCCCAACACACTAACAGTAAGAGTCCGTACTGCACTGGTTGAACTCAAGCTGAAGCTAGAACTTTTGAGCCTAAGATTACAATATAATCTGCAAGGCATAGTTAGAACATCATGTTCATCTGTAAGTGGAGAGAACAAAAATCAGAGTTCCATGCCAAGAACAACTTAATCTCCCATCTTCAGATGTTCCATTCGTATGGCATACTGCAAGCCTCAAGATCTTTTCTCCAACTTCCTTTCACTAGCCCTCTTCTCTTCTGCTTCTCGTCGCTTCTGTTGCCTGCCATCAAGTGAAAATGAGTTGTTAACCATCAAAATCTTAGGAAGTTGGGAATCGTACTTCATTGCTCCAAACTCTTCATGGAAAAATACAACCGTGGCATGCACTAAACGAAACTGAAAATGAAAAAGAACTCTAGTAAGTACCAAAATCTAGTGGGTCTAAAACAAATCCATAAACAACAGAGAGTTAGGACCAACATGAATAGTTGATATATGGCACTGTGATCCACCAAACGTATGTTATTTATTAAACAGCACAAATCAAGTAAGACGTAGGTTTCTTTGCATCAGAATTCCTTCAAAGGGAATTAAATGATTGAGAAAACAGAGGAAAAGTTAAACTAGAATTTAATTTTAATTGCTGAAATGCCAATATGTCATGCTCGAACCTGAATTAGTAACATTTAATCAATCTAGAACGTCAACCAATTCTTATGAGGGCTTCGTCCTAATTGCCCTGAATATGTAATCATGCATGTTAATTTCTGCTCCCATGGGAGGAAGTCGTTAGTCTGGTTCTAGTCCCATCCTTTAAAACGAAAAAGAAACAGACATGCATAATAATGATGGTCATCAAATTCGAAGAATATGTTTCAAGAATGAACACAGAACTTACACAAAAGCAGAGTATCCAGCACCAACGTTGGCAGCAGATAAAAGAGCTGCATGAGCTGCTACTGACGTCAAATCCTGCCCACTAGTTTGCAGAGGATTTCTGACGTCAACATCAACCTGTGACCAAATACAATCAAATTGGCAGCATAGCAATACCAGTATCAAAGTAGATAATGATGATATACATAGGCCATATACAGAGACAACAACCTTATCCCATTTTGACTTTTTGTTTTGTCTCCCATCCCGACCAACAGCATCAACTGCAGCTTGTGAAGCAATTGATCCACTGGGAACTGAAACCGAAGCACCAGTAAAATGATTAAACTTGAAAATAAAATCAGAAGACAGAACATCAAGCACTAAAGATAAACATAACCTTGTAAAGATAATGTTCATTAACTAAATATATAATAATAACATCCACACCTGAAGTAGGCACAGTAAACTTTGGTGGGGGCACAACAGCTCCAGGTTGGGATCCTCCTGAACCAAATTCAACCTTAGGACTCCTCTTCAGTTCCTGCTCCTTCCTCTCCCTATCACGTCTCATATCAGCCTCTGCTAGAAAACCAAAAACCACTCAGAAATTCATTGTTAGAAAAAGAATATTTATGTATGCATATTTATATAGAGAGAGAGAGGTACGAAGCTAAGACTTGTAGAAACAATAAAGATACAGAAAACCATCAGCAAGACTACACACTGATGAAGTAATAAAATATAATTCATCAGCCTATAAATACAAGGTCAGTCCAAAATACAAGAATGAAAGGATATTCTAAATCAGCCTACCTCCTCAGTTTGCAAATTACAATCAAATTGCACAAAGCATTTACCCAAAGACAAATGCCTCGTAACAAGAATAACTCAAATAAGGACCCCCCAAAATTAGCATCATAAAGATAGGGGAAACTGAAAATAACCTATTTCGTCATAGTAGTCGCTTTTGTCATATCCATGTGGGTCAAAAACATCTTTACTGAAGCAAGACCCTGTCTGATCAATGTTCTGATACCTCACTGCATGTAGCAAAAAGTCAGGGTTCCGATAATCCTTTCTGTTGCGAACTTCTGCATTAAAGCTCCTCCCAACTTTCTTCAAAGCAAGAAATTTATCTATTCTCCTCTGCAAGAAACAAAATAAAAGACAGAAAGCACATATTAGAGATATTTAATCCTTCAAGGTGGGAAATTTACCCTGATTTACCCTTCAGCTTGAGAGCAAAGCATATTAATCATGCTCTATATGGCAATTCAATACAAGAAAACAATGCTTGTTATTCTCTTCCATCAAGAAAGTCATATGACGAAAAAAACTTAAAATTTCGGCTGTTAAAGAAAAATAAATAGATATACTTGACAAATTTCAACGATGTAAATAGGATACAGTTGAAAAATTTCCTAATTTCTCTAAAGTCTAACCAACTAAACATGTGCTGCCAAACTTTTCCAGTTTAAGTAAACATTTTTTGGACACTTCCAGTGAAAGTATAATTCAAAATCACAATTTGAATCAGTAATATTCAACGGATTTGAAACTGAACCACTTAAAAGGAGGTGCAGACTAAGAATTAACTATTTGAAGATGGGATGCAATCTTCAAGAGAAAACCTATGCTACAAAAGGCTTGTGTAAGATATAATAATTGAACGTAGAGAACATAACAACAGCTAAATAACAGGTTCATTTGATTGAGAAAAGATGTAAAGAAGCTTACTTGCAGGTCGTCCGGACATTTTTCTTTTGGTGGCGGGGGAAGGAATTTATCCAACGGATCGACATTTTCTACAGGAACTTCAATTGTACCTTCAATTTCAACAGCTTCTGATTCAATCGAGTTTACTTCGTCAGGCAGTGACGATTTTAGTTGTCCATATGGTGAAGGAGTGGCTCGAGTATTAGGGGTCAAGCCCTGTACAGTTCCTGAAGAACTAAGAGTTACATGGAGACACAGTGCCATAAACAACGTATCTGTAACCATGGAATCAAAAATCAAACCTTTATCTCTATCGTTTTCTAACATATAATCGTTCTCATCTTCCAATGGCACCCCATGATCTTGTGGGTCTCCTGCTTCTTCTTTTTCTAGTTGTTCCTGTTGATATTGTTGTTGTTGTTCTTCTTCTTCTTCTTGTTCTTCTTCTTCAAGATCCTCCATTTCCTCGTCGTCGTCATCTCCGTACATGGAAAGCAACGCAATCCCTTCAGACTGCTTCTTCCTCGACGACGCCATGACCGCAGTCCACGGTTAGGGTTCCGGTAATCAAAATTTATTTGTCTCGACTGCAATTGGGGTTTCAAACCTTTCGGCTACTGTAAAATTTGTTAACTTGGGGATAGAGTGAGACCCAAGTGTGGGCTTAAGGCAATTGGTGGTTCGGGTCAAGAAGCCCAAAAGAGTTTATATATCTATATCGGCAAATGGTCAAATTAGATTATATCCAACTGTTTTTCAATGATATGAATATCGTATCGGATTTAGTACTGAATTGGATTCTGATATAGTATTGTATCGGTACTGATCAATATCGGGTATCATTTCGGGTAATTTTTTAAATTTATGAAATAGTCCTTGAATTTTTTTTAAAAATTGCAAAATAGTCCTCAATTTTTAACCCTGTCTAAAAAAATCAAAATAATAAATAATGATCACAATTAATATGAAATAATAATAATTTTCACATATATATAAATAATAACCACAATTTATATGAAAAAACAATCATTATCATACAAATATAAAATAAAGAACTATATAAAATATTTAAAATATTACAATTTCAAATTTTATTATATAATAAATAATAATTACATCAAAACATCCAATTAAAAAAATAATAAATATCCTTAACTCTCAAATTATTATAATTTATAACAAGAGTTCGTGATAAAGAAACAACCAAGTAGAATTAAAACATGAAATAAAAACATATATTATTTAATTTACTATCAATTAAATATATTATATATTTAATTAATTAAAATTAATTATTACTAAAATTATAAATATCTTAATTTAATTTATAAAATTAATTTAATAATTATTAATAAATATAATTAAATTTAAAACTATTTTAAAATATATGTTTCAAATAAAATTTGATTTAATAATTAAATATATATAAAATAAATATAAGTTTATAAATAATAATTTTTAAACTATTTATTTTTAAAAATAAAATATTTTTATTAATACTTTACTAACAAATATTATATAAAAGATTAAAATAAATTTAAATAAAATAATTTATTTTTAATTTTTATGTACAATTATTATTAGTAATAAAATATTTATTTATTTTAAAAATAAAAATTGAAAAATCACAATAAAAACTTAACTAAATAACAAATTAAAAAAGCTTTGAAAAAAAGAGGAGGTGGGGAGAGGGAGAGAGAGGCGGGAAGGTAAATTTTAAAATTTTTTGAAAATTTTACAATTTAGTTCTTATATTTTTCAAAATTTTCAGTACCAACCAGTATCAGCCAGTATTTGACCTATATTTAAACCTGGTACTATTTAGGCTTGTTTTGTACCGGCCGATGGCCAGTATGGTATGAGAAGCATAACCTTGCTTTTTTTTTACTAAAATTTAATTTAAATTTAAATATTTTAACACAATTTAATATTTTAATATTTTAGAAACATTTAATTTATACTCTAATTTAAATTTTTAGTTAGTCAATTCTTCGCTATAAAATATATTTGACATTTTTATATGTTTTTATTAAATATATACTTTACGTGATAAATGAATCTAAAAACATTTAAAAAATCTAAAAGTTTCCTTTTGTTCTCCTGTCTAACAATACTCTCGTATTTAAGGAGAACAGATCATATGTTTCAATTAACCAATTCCCACTATGTTCTATTAAATTTCATCCATATATTTATATAAAATCCACATAAATGTGTGGTTAAACTTGATTGGAACATAATTGGAACATCATTTATAGCACGGAGGATGTTGTATTTAAGGCCAATGTTGAGTCCTAAATTCTCTAAACTGGTTTATTGAGAAAGTGTATGTCTTTAAAATTCCTACAATGGAGATGAGTAAAAGAAATTTCTGGTTGAGAAGCTCATATTGGAAGACAACCATTAATTATTGCCTAGATTTAGAAATTGTCGTAAGAAAGCAAGAACACATATATTATAAATAGACCATGAAAACATTTCAACCCTGCCTCCCCTTACCATTTTGAGTAGAACTCAACTTAGACTAACATTGTAATCTAAGTCCCTAATAGCTATTATTAATCTCATCTTTGTGTCTCTTCAGGGGAATGTAAATCCTTTTATGATTGAAAATAAACTTTCTATATCGAAATTGACTATCTACCCAAACTTGCCTGAACTTTAAAAAAAAAATAGATGCCTACAATGATGATGTTAAAGAGAAAGAAAGGGAGAAGAGAGGAGAGGGGATAAAAAGGAAACTTTTTTCTTTTTGGGTCTCATTTGTCGTGCAAGATATATATCTAGTTCTTTTTCTCTCCTATTTTAAAATTCTCTGACCTCTCTCTTGCTTTTCTTTCCCGCCTCTTTGTTTCTTTTACCTTTATACCCTTTCTCTCTACCTTTCCCCCACTCATCCAAAGTAGATCACCCGGAGGTGTTGATAGTCTTTTTTAGTGGACGGAGGTGACTAGCTCACCGGAATCCTGGGTGACCCGCCACCGTCACTTGATTCCTTTCCTCCACTGACCCATGCGCAGTCCACGGGCAAGCAAGTGGACAACCCGGTTACGTTGAAGGAACCTGGACTAGTGAGTCCGAACCTAGCAGTGAATGGTGGAGCCTGGAGGAACAAGTTTGGTTCTCCTCACAACAAAGGTAAGCTTCACTACTATCCGAATGTGTACCAAGATGGGATTATATCTTCCCTTATAGAGTTATTACAGGCTAGGGCACGTGCTTGGTCCCATGCCCTTGTTGGTTTTTTTTTGTCCAAAAGAATGGAGTTCCCAGCTGTAACCGCATGGGCTAAGGTCAGATGGAGCAACAAAGGATTTGAAAAAGCAATGCTCATGAAGGATGGGTTGATTCTTTTCAAGTTTTCCGAATGGTCTAATCTCTGTGAGATCCTTGAACAAGGGTCGTGGCACATAGGTGACCAGCCCTTGTTTTTGAGACAGTGGAAACTGGGCATGGGTTTGGACAGGGTTTCGATAGAGGTGATACCTTTATGGGTCTAATTTCATGGTCTTCCGATAGAATATTGGACGGTAAAGGAGCTGAATTATTTAGCTAGTGTATTGGGTAAACCCATTTGTATGGATTCCTAGGCGACCACCATGGAACACATCGGATATGATAAGATTTGTGTTGAAGTTCAAAAAGATGCCACATTACCTGATACCTTGCCTATACTCCGTCTTAGAGATACTGGGGAGCTGGTTAGGGATGTTATTTCCTTGAGTTATCCATGGAAGCCGAGTTTTGGACAAAGGAAGTGGGTAGCTACTGGTCGTATTTTACAATCAGGGTGGTCTGTGGACTTAGAACTTGGAGTGTCTACAAAGGAGATTCAGAATCAGAATAATGAACAGGGGATACAGAGGGAGGAGAATAGGAGAAATGATATTGTATTTGCGTCAGTGGGGGTAGGGACGAAGGGACAGATTTATGGGAATAAAGATACTGTTGGGAATATTGAGGAGTGTGGGATTTCCATGGGAAAGGCTATGCAAACCGGAAATAGGTTACAAGACCAACAAGTTGAGGCAGTGCAGACTAGAGAGGTGCAGACAATAGGCAGTCGGAATAAGGATGTTGGGGAATCCTCATATTCTAGTATTCCTAGAATTAGTGAAAAAGTTTTAACAATTAGGTTAATACAACCTATTAGGAAGGCTGATGGTTTAAATAAAGAGCTGCAGATGAAAGATCAGGGAGATGACACTGAAATAGTGCCTAGTTTAAGTAATGGGCACGAAGATGGTTCAGATAATGAAACAAGGGAGTCCAGTCAGATTTTGGTGGGAATTGCCAAATGAAATGTGGGGAGGAAGAAAGGTAAGAAAAAAAAGCACAAAGGGATGATGTCCCCTGAGTGTCTCTTTTAACTTCATTTTATAATGTCATTAATTGTATGGAATACGAGGGGTCTTAATAACCCCTTAAGAAGCGGATGGTGCAGCAACTTTTTGGGAAGGAACAATCGTTTTTTGTAGGTCTTTTAGAAACTAAAATAAAGGCCAATGTTGATCGGAAGGGATTATTCTTTTTGGGGCCTAAATGGAATTTTGTTTCTAATCACATTCACCATTATAATGGTCGGATAATTTGTTGGCATAATACAGACATTGTGGGTGTTCGAGTGCTAAAGATGGGGGACCAATTTATGCATTTACAGTGTGGGTTATTTGGGAAGTCTCAGTTCGAAGTTACACTAATATATGCGTCAAGCTTTGCCTTTCAATGAGCTAATTTATGGGAAGAAATAGTGGAGTTACAGAATGGGATGCAAAGGTCGTGGCTGGTTATCGGAGATTTCAATTGTTATCATAATTCAGCAGAAGTGGAGGGAGGTGTTAGGTTTCATGGAGGATCAAGAGTTAAAATCAATCAGCTCTTTCATAACACTGTTTGGTGGATCTTAAAGGCCTTGGATGATGGTTCACCTGGGAAAACAAGCAGAAAGGCAATATATTAGGGAGAAACTTGACTGAGCATTAGTCAATCAAAGATGGCTAAGTTTTTTTCCTTTAGCTTCAGCTATATTTGGAGAACCAAAACTGTCTGATCATGCATTTATTATCATTCAACAGATGTGTAAAGGTGCTAGGCCTAGGGCTCCATTCCAATTTTTTAATGGATTACTCCAGGTTGAGGGATTTATAAAGGTAATTTCGCAGGTTTGGAGGATGGAAGTCAAAGGATACAAGGCCTTTCAATTAATGCAAAAATTGAAAACTGCCAAAAGAGTCATAAAAGAGCTTAGTAAGTATAGGAATATTCAAGATTTGCATAATGAGTTTAATGAGATTCAGAAGGATTGCTATAGAGATCCCCTTAATGAAAGTTTACGAGTGCTTGAGGTTGATCAGATGAGGAAGTATCAAGAAGCTTTGAAATTACATGACTCAATTCTAAAACAGAAGGCGAGACAATCTTGGTTACAAGAGGGTGATATAAATACTAAGTTTTTTAAAGCGTCTATCATGGCAAGGCGTAATATTAATACCATCACAAAACTAAAGGATGATAAGGGTAACGTGATTAGTGGTTATCAAGAACTTGTTGGGCACATCAGGGATTATTTTTCTGATCTTATGGGCAATACTGAAAGTGCAGGAAATGGTTTTAGGGTTAAGGATGTATTGGACTTCTCTTCAAGTCAGGGACAATTGGAGATGTTAATTGCGCCTGTTTCATCCCAACAAGTGAAAGGGGCTTTGTTTCGCTTAAATAGTTCAAAAGCTCCCAGACCTGATGGGTATTCAGCTGGGTTTTTTTCCAGAAAACTTGGAATATCACAGGCCAACTCTTAACAGAAGCGGTGCTAGAGTTTTTTTTCATCTACAAGAGATAAATCATACTCACTTGTGTTTGATTCCCAAGAAAGAGCGACCAATTTTGTGTTGCAACACAGTGTATAAGATAATTGCTTCTCTTTTAGCTGAACGGTTGAAAGCAGTCTGGGTTGAAGTGGTTAGTAAAACCCAAGGGGCTTTCCTTCCATTAAGGAGTATTGGGGATAACATTTTGCTGTTGCAAGAGCTGATGGGTGATTGTCATACCAAAAAAAAAAGATTAACAGTTGTGCAATTAAGATCGATCTTTATAAAGCATATGATAAGATTGGTTGAGACTATCTGAGGAATTGTTTGGAAGGGATTGGTATGCCTCCACGGTTTTGCCACTGGATACTTTAATGTATCCAAACTACATCCATGAGTGTCCTAATTAATGGGATTCCTACTAAAACGTTTCATATCGCTAGAGGGATCCGGCAGGGGGATCCTGTCGGCCCCATGAAAATTTTTCCCATTAATTTAAGTATAATAGCTTAGGGAGTGAATGCATGAGAAAAAATTGAGAGTATTTTCGGTATATAGCTTAAGTACCAAGGGTAAAGAGGACTTTTGGGAAAGGCATAGTGGACATGTCTCTTTGGCAGGTGGTAGCGTGAAGGGGAGTAAAAGAACAGAAGTAGTGAGGCTTCGGATGAGAGTGGGAAGAAGAGTGATTTTGGGGTTGCTCACTAAAAGAAAAAGA
>JAOQMS010000002.1:35567268-35606239 GCA_027563885.1 Erythroxylum longipes | reverse complement strand
TAAAAAAATTTAATCAAAAATTTTACCGACGGAAACATTCACAATTTCCGTCGGTAAATATCTATACACTATACCGATGGAAAATAAGATCCGTCGGTAGTGAGTAAGTTATTTACCAATGGTAACGTTATGTCCGTCGGTAACTTTACCTACGGTATTAAAAACATTCCGATACTAAAATTACATACGGTTTAGCAACTTAATGTCGGTAAAATTAGCATTGGAAAATTAATTTCCGTCGGTAAGTTTACTGACGGAAAATGTGGGACGGTCGGTAACTTTTCAGTTGAAATTACGTTTCTTTACCGTCGGTAAGTTTAACTATGATTGAATATCTGATGTTTTTGTCCGTTAGTATATTCTATCAATAATGTTAAATACCGACGAAATATTTATTATTTCTATCAGTATTTTTCATCGCTAACTCACTATTTTCTTATAATGTTTGTAGGATTCAATAATAGTAGAAATTTATTTGCTATAGGAAATTAAAGGTGAGATTTATACTATCGGGCCAAGAGATAATTTTTTACTTTAAATGTCAAATCGATGTCATTTTGTTAATAAATATTGAACCTCGAGTTGAGCCGGATCTAAGTCGCAAACCCTAGCGCAACCTCTAAATAAATAGTAGGAATTTTATTCATCTTTCAATCAAATTGCATGTAAGAAATATCAACTTATGGCACCTCCTACGTTGGTTGTATCGATGGACATGATGCTCGGACTATTATGTAAGCAACTTAACTACTGCTAGGATAAACAACAGTGTACACATATCAGCTACTCATACCCACTCAAACCCGTAACTTCAACAGCTCTTACACGTCGCTTCAATGAGGAGCAGAATTGTAATTGAAACTCTTAACAAAAGCATAAAGAGTTTGAATAATCTTGGCTTCCTAGTCCCTTGAGACATTGATTAAGAGAAGCTGTTTTGTTTTATACAACTCTTACCTTTTTGGTTACTGCTTTGCATTTCCATTAACAACAATGAGTTGTCAATTCCCTCCTCCTCATATACACGTCCAGTTCAGTCATCCTTATGTTTGTATTTTAGTTTTCCAATTCCTATTGTGTTCATACTGAGACCTGTAAGAGTCAAATTCGTAGATACAAATTTTTTTTCCCCTTTTTGGGTATTGCCTTGTTTATCGGAAATCTTAGGCCTATTCTTCAACATTGATGTTGCGTTAAAAATTTTCTTTTCAGGGTGCTTTTCAAATCAAAAGAAAAATAGAACATATTGTATAAAGAAGAATTTATTCGCTATCTTCAGAATAGATACAAGTGTTCAATCTTCATCCTATAAAAAGAGTTGCTTTTGCTTTCAAAGTTCAAAACTCAAAAGGCATCGACGCAAGGAACTTGAAACAACTATTCAGCGCATTCTAGACTTTCGAAAGATACTTTGTAGGCAGTCCTTGAGTGACAACATGGATCAGGAGCCATCAGGTGTCAAATAAGTGACTTTGGGTTTGGTCGCATGACATCATGGAAACACGTGGTTAAGAGGGGATCGCCTATGTGTAGTGAACTTAGACCCTCAAACGCATTGGCTACACTCCACGTGGTTACCACACAACCCTTCTTTTGTGTTGTTTTAGGAGTGATCAGCAGACGGGATTATCATTAGTTACAAGGTCTCTTTGGCAAACAACAAGTTACATTATATGTTAGTTGAATTTATCACCAAATTTAACTAGCAGGTAATATTAGTATCAGCTATTTATTAAAAATATTTGATAAAATTAACTATTTAATGTTAATTATTGATGTATAAAATAACTTACGAAGGCATGATTTTTAAAAAAATTATAAGAATATGAATATTATATTTCTTAATATTTAGTTAAATATTCTTATAAGAATTTAGATTTGGATATTTAATTCTATAAAAATTAAGTTTATAACTTTAATAAAAATAAAAATAAAAATAAAAACAAAAAACAACAACAACAATAATAATAATAATCCAAAGTTAAATTCTCTATTAATACGAATGATACAGTGAGTTATATTATATTAGTATTTTTTCGTAAAATATGTATAAAATTTATTATTTAATAAATTAAAAATATCTATAATTATAGTATGACATAAATACGACATATAGTAGTTATATACTAAAAATATTAATTTAATATTACTCTTTATGTTCAAGAATTTAATATTATGATATTTTTAAATGTAAACTAATAGTATAAAATTAAATAAAGATTAAAAAATTTAATTAACTCATTTATTATATTATTCCAAACTTCAAGATATAATTATACGATCAAAAAAAGTCAACTGTAAAAACACATAAAGTAAAAGTGGAGAGTTAAAGTTGAGGGTAATATTGTCATTAGGTAAACAACTAACTTCAAAAGCTCCTCTTATGAAAATTTTAAAAATCAACTTATTAGAATTAAATAAACTAATCAATAAGTCATTTACTATTATTATGGTTAAATAAACTGACCAATAAATTACTTACTAAATATGTTAATAATTTTTTGAGGCAGTAAAAAAACTTTTTTTAGTCAATAAAATAAAAAACAGGTGATAACATGTTTGCTAAATACCCCGGCCGGAAAATTACTAGACAGTAGAACGCCGTAGTTCTGAACTGCAAAGAAAAGATGTGGGACGTAACAAAAAGCTGTTAAATTATGGAGAGCTTTACATGAATGAAATAAAACAAAATAAAACAAAGAAAAGTGTAGAATCACTGAATCAGGCAAGCCAGAATTAGGAAAAATAGGCGCTAAGGTAGGAAAACAAATTTATAGTTGGCGTTGTACTTTTGATCCAGTTTCCTTAAAACAGAACCGAAATCTGAAGACTCTTAGATTTTTACAATATTAAAAGAATATACTATTACCTGGACCTCCTGCTCTCCTCAAATAGTTGCATCATTTAAAAGTTACCATTTGCACCACTCACATGTCACATCCTCACACACACTGCCACCCAATCATTCAATCTTTGTCCATTTTATATAACCATAGATGCGAAAGAAACACAAAAGCCTTCATTTCTCTAACCAAACTGCTCTTTTCCATGGCAGCCAAAAACCAGGCAAAGAAGAACGTCCCAAACAACCAACCTTTTCTTCTAGGCCGGTACGAGGTCGGAAAGCTTCTTGGGCATGGGACTTTCGCCAAGGTTTACCATGCCAGGAACGTCAAAACCAACGAGAGCGTTGCAATCAAAGTTATAGACAAAGAAAAGATCCTAAAGGGTGGTTTAATCGCTCACATCAAGCGAGAGATTTCAATCCTCCGCCGTGTTCGCCACCCAAACATAGTTCAACTCTTCGAGGTCATGGCCACAAAGGCCAAGATCTACTTCGTTATGGAATATGTTCGCGGAGGTGAATTGTTCAACAAAGTCGCTAAGGGTCGGTTGAAGGAAGAAGTTGCCAGGAAATATTTTCAACAGTTGATATCATCCGTCGCGTTTTGTCACGCCAGAGGGGTTTTCCATCGCGACCTAAAGCCGGAAAATCTGTTGCTTGATGAAAATGGGGATTTGAAAGTTTCGGACTTTGGGTTAAGTGCTGTGTCGGATCAGATTCGACAGGACGGTCTGTTCCACACGTTTTGTGGGACTCCGGCGTATGTTGCGCCGGAGGTTTTGGCCAGAAAAGGGTATGATGCCGCCAAAGTGGACATCTGGTCTTGTGGAGTGATTTTGTTTGTGTTAATGGCTGGTTATTTGCCTTTTCACGACCAAAATGTTATGGTCATGTACAAAAAGATCTACAAGGGTGAGTTCCGTTGTCCTAGGTGGTTCTCTCCGGACCTCGTTAAGCTGCTTACGAGACTTCTTGAAACGAACCCTGTGACACGGATCACGATTCCTGAGGTTATGGAGAATCACTGGTTCAAAAAAGGGTATAAGCATGTGAAATTTTATATTGAAGATGATAGATTTTTCAGTCTTGACGAGGAGGAATATGACACGGGTTTCGCTTCAGACCAATCGTCATTATCAGAATCAGAAGCTGAAATCGAAACCAGAAGAAAGGTCACCTCTTTGCCTCGACCTGCTAGTTTGAATGCTTTTGATATAATATCATTCTCTCCGGGATTCGATTTATCTGGGTTGTTTGAGGAAGGTGGAGAGGGGACAAGGGTTGTGTCTGGTGCTCCTGTATCAAAGATCATTTCCAAATTGGAAGAAATTGCGAAAGTTGTGAGCTTTACTGTTAGGAAGAAGGATTGCAGAGTGAATTTAGAGGGAACAAGGGAAGGTGTAAAAGGTCCATTAACTATTGCAGCTGAGATATTTGAGTTGACACCAAAATTGGTGGTGGTTGAGGTTAAGAAAAAAGGGGGAGATAGAGGAGAGTATGAGGAGTTTTGTAATAGGGAATTGAAACCTGGATTGCAGAACTTGATGCAGGAGGAATCAGAAGATGCTCCTTCTGGTTCTTCACATGTACCTTCTGATTCTTCTCAACTACCAACTGATCCTATACCTACTGATGCTTCACATTTACCCTCAGATACTGAATAGAGAGGGCAAAAGAAAGAAAAGGGTATGCTTTTAATTCCCCCTGTCACTATGCTCGAATGCCTTTTGTATGGCATGTTTTGTTCTTTCGATTGTTCTGTTCTGTTCTGTTACTTACAGGTTTTAGATGCCAATATGTTGTATGTTATATTCTTGTAACGTGAACTATTAGATTAAATTAATGAGAATGCAGTAAGCTACACATTTCTGCTGTTCTCGGGCATATGTATTGAATAGACTTTATGTGTGTATTTATGCTTTCTCTGTTTAAATTACGTCTCTTGTGATGAAATGGGTCATTACTTTGCTTGACGTTGCCATAAAATGCTTGATATTGGACCAAAATGTGGCAATTTTGATATTGAGGAATTTGATTGTGATAGTAACGTTGAAGTCAATCATCTGGAGTTCGTAAAAATCATTTTAGCTTTGTGATAACGTCAGTTGAAGAATGCACATTTTGTTTTGATAAATTCATTGCTGAATTGATTCGAAACTACTTTGTTGTTCGGCATTAACCCTACAAGTAGGCATGTCTAGTGACAAGAGGATTGATATGCCACCTTAAGAGATCATGCAACTGAGGAAAGGCCATTCTTGGTTTGGATAGAGCTGTGCTTTCAACATTTTTAAAATTTTCAGTTCTATTATTATATTTCTTCTAGTACTCAACTACAGGACGTCATGTAGAAATAGGAAAACCCGCTCAATATTGTTGATTTGATTGTATCACAAAAACAAGTGAGTCGGCGAGTCTGGTCAAAATGTGATGGGAATGCTCAATTTCCAGTTGCAGTTCCTTGGAAGCAGTATTTGAGCAGTCTTCAGGACGTTTCACCTTTAGTTGGAAATGTGGGATTTTCTTGTTGAGCCATTTGGTGATAAAATTCTCTAGTCTTCCTGATTGTTGCAGCTAAAATGATAGGCCATTTTGTTCAAACTGCAGTTGGTTTATCGGTGCGCCAATCTGATTTAACATATTTGCACAAACCCGTAATATGAGTCTGGTGCCTGTTTACTAGCAGTCGAACGTCTTAAAATTGGTTGAAGATTTAATTTTGTCAGTGACAACAGTTATTCTCGCTAGATTAAAGAAAATTGTATTGTGTTGAATGTCCTTTCAGCAATTAATAAATTTATATCACATCTTCTGTTCCTGCGGTCTAGCCAATTTCTGAAGCCCTGTTTCACCTTACTGAAAAAGGATCAACATAACCTCATCAAACTAGCCAATTCCTGAATCGATGGTTTGGTGGTTACTTTATGATACAAACGCACCGAACAATACAGACAAAATTTCATGACAATGTGTTCCATTAAAGTAAAGATGAACCGTTAGCATAGGATTCTAGCGACATTGATGTATAATATCATGATTCATAGTGAAATCGTTGCATTTGGTATTTTCCTTGTGATAGAATGTTTAGATATTTTGTAATTTTGGCATTCTCAGATTGGCCATGCTTTAATCTATATGAACTTCCATGATTGAGTCCCTTCCACCAACATACCTTTTCGTTGAGAAAGTATCATTAAATACCTAGATGAATCATTGACCTTTTGGTGGGTGTGATCTATGCAGTTTGTTTGCTTCAAGTTTCGAGTAAGACCTGTCGTGTTGTCACAGGCTTGCTAATGCTTTTCTAAAGTGCTAATTGCTAAGGATTAGAACTGGGCCAAATGTGGCGCATATTCGGTAATGTTTGAAAAAGATCAAGGCCAAGTACGATAATTGATTATGAAAATGCGAGGAAGTCAAGTAAGACGGGGAAGGTTTGTTGGGAGTTTGAAATTATCTCTGGTTCCGTGCAAACTTTGTATATAGTGAATGGTTTACATTCTAGAACTAGAAGTAGCTATTGCCGCCTAATGTAAAGTTTCATTTTCCAATGGTATATTATTACTTCACTTCTGAAAATTTGAACACGGTATAATGTGAACCCCAGAATATCTAGAGGCATTAGTTGTTGCTTCAAGGATACCTGCAACTGTTATGCCATTTTTCCAAGTTTATTGTGTTGATTCATTGGTCTGTCCCATTTGCTTTACGGGCATTTGCACGTCTTGAGTTCTCCAACTTACTAGCGTCACCGCTATTCTGCCGTGTGACCGGCGGTATTTCGATATCTGATTTCTGTACTGATTATCTTATCAAGGGTAGCTCCGAAATCCAAATCTCCAATAAAGATATGGTATTATATTTTCTTTCTTCAACGATTTGAAGGCGCTCTGGGTCAATTTATGGTTAGATATGCTGTGTTCCTCAACGTCACTTTTCAGTACCGAGAGGTGGAAACTTCCAAACATATAACGCCAAAAAAATAAAATAAAAAATTCAAATCACACAAAAAATTCAAAATCGTTGTTTGTTGTGTCCACTCTAATCATTAGTGTTGATGTAAGGAAATTTAATCAAACTAAATATTTCAACGTTGTTGAACTTAAATAAACTTATATACGAAGTATCAACAACCTTTACAAGTTACAAAATTTACAAATGCAAAAGCATACTGTAGAGTTGTCCTTATTACAAATTTTATAAGTTGTTTTTGTTAAGATATATGTAATATATTTCATCATTTAGTTTTGACATTTTTGATAATTGGATCTATAAAATAATGTAGCTTCAAATCCAAATTAAGATGAAGTAAAACTTATATTGGATTTAATTGGGCAATGATAGCTGAACTATGGCTTATAGTTTGACAAAATAATACTTTTTGTTTGACTTGGATTTTTGAATAATAGTTTTAAGTGTAATAGAATTATATCTTGAGTAGAGATGTGTGAAGATTAGTTAATGTTGGCTGAAGAGTAGCGTGAGTAATTATGATATTTGCACATGCGTGACTTCTGTGATTTTCTGTTTTGTTTTTGACTACACGATTTTTTTGGTGATTTTGGCTGAGAGTCTACAGCTCTGTGATTGTCAATTGGATGGAAGGACTGATGTGCTGATTCTATGTTGATGAGGATTCCATCTTGGTGTTGAGACTTTTATTAATTGATTGGTTGCGGATGACTCACGGTTGGGTTATTTTATGGACAACGTGTATCTTCTGCTGAATCTTGTGTGGAGGCTTGTTTGCTTGATCTATCACACGTGATGTTCTACTGCTGCAGCCATGAGTTGGTGTTGGAGTTTTCGTGAATCAACCTATAATGTGTGGCGACAACTTTCAGATTTATTTCAGTAGAGCTGAACTTATAGGAAAGTTATTCTTCTTTTGTGTCTCAAGTGTATTCTGTGTTGTTCTTAGTTATTTAATCATGACTGTTATTTCGTTAAAAGATTGTTGAGAAAAATTCTCTGTTGAGGTTAACACGAGTCGGCCGTGTTATCTGGTGTGAAATATTTTCACGGGTGGTCAAGACGAGGGATAGTGTCAAGGGTTGAGTGGTGTCAGTTCAATAAAGTCTTGTGTTAAAACTATTATCATTAGTGGAAGTATTAAGCTGGGTGAGGGCTTTGCAGACATAGGCAAGATGTGCCGAATTGTGTTAACAAATTTCAGTGTTGATTTATTTTGATATGTCTAATCTTTTTAATTTTTGCTTGTGTTAGAAACGAATGGGGAAAAATCTAAAAGTTTGTGAAACCATTACATCATTTGGATTTTTCAATTAGTATCAGAGAAGGTCACCGAATCAGAATTTAGTACAATAAGTTGGTGCAGATATGCGTTTGACAAATATGGCTATAAGAGAAGGCGCATAGATTACCAGGCCACCACTGTTGAATGGTTCTAATTATCCTGTGTGGAAAGCATGTATGAGAGTTTTTATTTAGGTACAAGGAACAAAGGCATGGAATTCGGTGCTACATGACTGGACACATCCAGTGATAACTGATGACAATAGAGAAGTAGTACTGAAAGACCCATCTGAGTAGATAAGAGTTGAAGAAGAGAGAGCACTTGAAAATTCTCAAGCTATGCATACCATCTATAGTTCTGTTGATGAAGGTTGCTTTTCAATTATATCAGCTTGTGAATCGACTAAAGAAGCGTGGGATAATTTGCAGACTGTACATAAGGGATCGTAGTCTGTGATAGCCTTAAAACTTAAGATGATGGCTATGAGGTTTGATGAGCTGAAGATGGATGATAGTGAAACCATTGGAGACTTCTAACCTGAAATTGGTAAAGAAGACGTTGAAATCACTACTTCTGAGGTTTATTCCAAAAATTGTAGCAATCGAGGAGGCACATGACATCAATGATTTGCTGTTGGAGAAGGTAATGGGAATTCTTACTAATTTTGAAATGAATTTGTTAAGGGGAAAACAAGAAAGGAGCAAAAGATTGGCACTATAAGCTGAAACTGGAAAAGGTATGAATGATGCAGAAGATGAATCCAATGAGAATGAAGATCTGGTATTGTTAACACGAAATTTTAGTAAGTGGCTGAAGAGAGTGAAAAAGGACAGAATCGAGTTTAGGCAAAACTATAGGAGCTCATTAAATAACAAGTTCAAACAATAAGCCAAAACTCAGAAGGGTGAAAGAAAGTTAAAGAGAATTCAATGCCATGAGTGTTAAGGCTTCGAACATGTGCAAGCAGAATGTGCTAACACCTTGAAGAAGAGAAAAAGGGAAATCCTTTACGAGCACTTGGAGTAAGAATGAATCCAAAAGTGAATATGTTAGTAAAGAAGAAATTGTGAATAGTGTTGCATTTGTTGCTTTATACAGTAAAAGTCTAGTTGCTTGCTTAATAGCAACCAAGAAGGAAGTAACCGATGATGAAAATGAGAGAAAATTAGAAAATTTCAGGAAAAATGCAGATGAATCAACTCAAAGTTCAATCTCAGATTATAATAGTGATGACAGTGGTTCAGATGATAAAAAGGAGAATATTTACGAAGTTTATGAATTAATGTATGCAAAATGGATGCAAACATGTAAGAAGAATAAAAAACTGAATGAAGAAAACTTATCTATGAAGAACATTATTCGAGATTTAGAGAATAAATTGATGTGAACATTAGATAAGCTTGATGAAGCAAAACTGAAATTGGTTAGTACCGAAAAGGGATTGAGGATGTTAAATGGTGGCACAGAGAAGTTAGAAAAATTGATGGAAATCAGTCAGATAAAAGGGGATCTTCAAGGAATTGGCTACAAAGGTGAATACTCTAAGGTGAATAATAAGAAAAATAATGCATCTAGATCTGTCTAAGAAGAAACCTCGAGGAAGAATCGGAGGTTTGTTCTTACACGTCATTTTTTTGGGCTTATCAGGCACATAAGGCTGAGATGCTACAAGTTACTACAAGTTGCTCCAAAAGAACTAAAACCCAAAGAGCATACATTCCTCAAAATTTCCAGCAGCAGTTCATAACTTCAATTCACATTTGGGTTAAAAGGAGTCAATTGCAAGCTCTCGTAGTTCTTAAATCAATGAAGGCGACTTCGCATAATGGTTGGTATTTTGACAGTGGATGTTCATGTCATATGACAGGAGAAAAGAGTTACTTATCCAATTATCAAAGTTGTATGAATGGACATGTGACATTTAGAGATGGAAAGAAGGTTTCGGTAATTGGTAAAGGGATGTTATGTGTGGATGGATTGCCACATCTAAAAAATGTGCTTCATGTCGATGGATTAAAAGCCAATTTGGAGAGTATAAGCCAACTTTGTGATGATGGTTTATTGGTTAAATTTATAAGTGATGAATGCAGGGTGGTGCTAACCAAACGAGGAGAATGTATTATGAGCTACAAATGATTAGCAGACAATTGCTATATGTTGCAGGTTATGCCTACTTGTAAATTAGCCTCATACAACAATAATATAGATCTATGGCATCAAAAGCTTGGACACGTCAACTATAAGCTCATTAGCAAATTAAAGAAATTGGAAGTTGTGAAAGGTTTACCCTCAATGAATAAAGAAGACAAATCGTTTTGTAGAACATGTCAAATGGGTAAGCAGATGAAATTGCCACATCAAAAGGTTAGAAATGTTACTTCCTTATGTATACTTGAATTAATTCACATGGATTTGGTTGGTCCAATACAACATGATAGCATTGGTGGGATGAGATATTTTTTAACTTGCGTTGATGATTATTTTAGATACACTTGGGTATCATTTTTGAAAGAAAAATCATATGCTTTCAAGGCTTTTAGAAGCCTATTTGTGCAAGTTATGAATCTGAAAAATATGGTAGTGTTGAGAATTCGATTAGATCACGAAAGGGAATTTAAGAATGCAAGCTTCAATGATTTTTGTGATGAGTATAACATCATATAAGAATTTTCAGCAGCTAAAACTCCACAGTAAAATGGAGTTGTCGAGCGGAAGAATCAAACCCTTAAAAAAATGGACAGATCTATGTTGAATAGAAGAAATATGTCTATGCAATTTTGGGCCGAAGCAGTTAACACAACATGCTACATATGTGACAGAGTTTATCTCAGAAGTATCTTGAACAAGACATCTTATGAACTCCGGAAAGGAAAGAAACCAGACGTGAGTCACTTTGATGTTTTTGACAGTAAATGCTACATTCTTAGAGAACGGGAATAGCTCGAAAAATTGGAGAGTAAGAGTGATAAAGGTATCTTCATTGATTATTCAACTCACAGTAAAACATATCGAGTGTTTAATCAGAGAACCAAGAAAGTGTTAGAGTCCATAAATGTGGTGATAGATGTGTCTCAACTGAATGCTACAGGGGCAGAAGATAACATGCAAAACCTGTCTTACGAACCAGCTCAAACAAGCAATGATACAAGAACCAAAAATTACCCAGATCTGCAGTTAGTTGCTGTTGGTGAAGTAATTGTGCAAACTGAAGAATTGCCAATTGCTTCAAATGATGAATCCTTCAAGACACTTAATGCGGAAATGGTTCCTTTAAATACTCAAAACTCGAGAGAAGCTGATCTGAACTGGGATCCTCCCTCATGCATCAGAATAAGTAATCCAGTAGAAAACATTATTGGAGATGTCAGCAAAAGAAGAAAAACAAGAGAAAGAAAAAAGAGTCGATTATTGAGAACTGTAGGATATTTGTGCTACAATTCTTTAGTCGAGCCTGAAAATGTTAAAGAAGCCTTACAAGATGAGTTCTAGACAGCGGCTATGCAAGAAGAATTGACTCAATTTGCATGAAATGATGTATGGGAATTGGTGCCAAGACCATCAGATATAAATGTGATTGGAACAAAATGTGTGTTTCTTAATAAAACAAATGAAAAGGGCAACGTAACTAGAAATAAAACAAGGTTAGTAGCTCAAGGATATTCTTAGATTGAAGAAATAGACTTCGATGAAATCTTTGCACTAGTAGCATGACTTGAGTCTGTTAGACTATTGTTGGGCATAACATGTGTGAAAGGCTTTAAGCTCTATCATATGGATGTGAAGAGTGCGTTTTTGAAAGGGTTATATAGGAAGAGGTATATCTTGAGCAGCCAAAAGGATTTATTGATTCAACCTATGCAAACCATATTTTTAAGATGAAGAAGGCTCTTTACGGTCTCAAACAAGAGCCAAGGGCTTAGTACGAAAGACTTACACAATATCTCATCAAGCAAGGCTAGGAATAAGGTAGTGTTAACAAAACTTTATTTATAAAAAAATTTAGATATGATTTGATGATTGCTCAGATTAAGGTTGACGATATTGTGTTTGGTTCCACTCATCCTAAGATGGTAGATGACTTTGTTGAATTAATGACTCGTGAATTTGAGATAAGTATGGTCAGTGAGTTGAATTTTTTTTTTAGGTTTGCAAATTAAACAAGTGAAGGATGACATTTTTGTATCGTAAACCAAATATGTGAATAATTTAATAAAGAAGTTTGGAATTGAGAATGCTAGACATGCAAGAACACCTATGAGTGTCTCCACAAAGTTAAATAAAGATGAGAATGGCAAAAGTGTCGACATCAACCTCTATCAGAGCATTATTGGGAGCCTATTGTATTTAACTACAAGTAGACCAGATATATGTTATAACGTCAGAGTATGTGCACGTTATCAAGCCAATCCGAAAGATACACACTTGGCAACAGTAAAGAGGATCATTAGATATGTAAGCGGTACATTTGAATTTGGAATTTGGTATATATGTGACTCTACGTCTTATCTAGCTAGGACGTGAATTGGGCTGACAATTTAGACGATTGAAAAAGTACTTTAGGAGGTTGTTTCTTCCTGGATAACAGTATGATTTCTTGGTACAGTAAAAAGCATAATTCAATTTCACTTTCAACTACAGAAGCAGAATATATTACTGCAGGTAGTTGTTGTTCGCAACTTTTTTGGATGAAACAGATATTGGAAGATTATAGAATTGATCAGGACGTATTGACAATCCTCTGTGATAATAAGAGTGCTATAGACATCTTGAAGAATCCGGTTCAGCATTCGTGAACACATACATTGATTTGAAGTATCACTTTATCTGAGTGCTTGTGGAGAACAAAATAGCCACCTTGTCATATTTGATTACGAAAAAGCAACTGATGGATATTTTTACGAAACCTCTTGATGCAGTTAGGTTTGAACTTCGAGGGGCTTTGGGACTTTTTGCCTTAAATTATTGATGTACTTTTAAAAAAATGACGCGTTAATTCAATGGGGATTAAAATCCTTAACTTTTTTTTTATGTTCTTATTCTACCGCAGCTGTATATGCTGCTTTTTATCTCTCATTCAGACTCTCTATCACTCTGATCAGTGTGGGCATTCTCTATCTCTTGGGAATCTCTCTTAGGTATAGCTTTCTCCCTTTACGTCAGCGACACTCTTTCTATTGGCTTAGGTTTTTACTATTAGACATCAAAATGGGCAAGAACAAGGAGAAATCTTCCTCTTCAGTTGTGGAGAAACCACCGGTGGCACCTACTCATTGTTCAACTCGCCTCCTGTTGAACCCGATTCCTAAGAGGAAATTAACCGAGGCTAGGTAGTCTTCAGATGCCCCTATTGAAGTTCCCGACACCACCTCAGTTTGGGATAGACCACTAGAATGTGATGACACTATGCAGGTGCTGCTTTCCATGGTTAAAGACTCTTCATCTAACTTCGATGAGGTTCCCACTGCAGTTGCTCCATTGACTGCTCCTCCTACGGTTACTTAGAAATGGACGAAGCAGCTAGCTTGGAAAATAGTCCGCCCACTTTAACAAATTCCTTCTGATTGCTTGACAGTGGAAATACAGTATCGTTCAAATTTTACTCTTTTGAAGCTGAACTTAAATGAAATACTCTCAGCGATATCAGGTTAGTTCTTGACCACCCAATTAATTTAGATGAATTTCAACATTATCAATTAGATGTTCTGTTATATGAGAGGATGTTATAGTAAGTTGTGTTACTACTAGAACATTATGATTCTGAACTAGTCAAAGAATTTTATTGCAATTTGAATGATGATTTATTGACTGATACTGCATTGAGCTATAAATTGGTTTATGTATAGGGGTGGCTTGTAAAATTTGATGTTGATAGAATAAATATTTTTATGAGGTTTGATAATCTGATTGGAGACCAAATTTTTGATGATGATTGGACTGTTTCAAATGATTTGATAGTTATTGTGTTAACTGGAGGCAAATTAACTGCTTGTCCATCTAGTTCGGTGCTACATTCCTCTATATTGGTACAAAAGTATTTTGTGATTTATAAGTCAGTTTTAGCTAACTGGATGCCAAGTATGCATGTTGTTTCAGTTTATCTAGCGCAGGCTAAACTGGTGTATGCCATTGGTACTGAGGTGCATTTCAATTTGGGGTGACTTATAATTGAAGCTATGCTAGTTATTGGGGGTAAGTCGCATTCCCTGCTATATTTTCCATGTTTGATTTCTCAATTTTTATATGCCAATGGCATCCCTCGGTTGGAGACGGGTATACTTGAACTAGTCACTTTGATGAACATCTCGCCAAGAATTTTCAAGTAACCACTGGTCGAGGATTTGCCCTACACCTCACCTAGTCCTTTGGATGCCTCGGGGACTTCCTCTGTCAATCCTCATACAGCTTTGTTCACTAAAATTGGGTAGATTAAAGGCATTTTTCAAATGGGACTTGATGCTCTTTGTCAACTGAAACATTGAATTTTTTGATTCTCTGATACCTCTTAACTTTTCTTTTTGGCATCCTTTGTCCCAAAGGGGGAGAAGACTTAGGTTTGTATTTGGATATTTTAAGATGTTTGTGAATTTTGGTTGTTTTTGTCTATGCTTGGACCTTGGATTGAGGGGGAGTATTGTGACTTTAATACTTATATGTCCAATTATGTTATTTAGGGGGAGTTTCATATTTGTGACAATATTGTTAAGATATATGTAATATATTTCATCATTAGTTTTGACATTTTTGATAATTAAACCTATAAGATAATGTAGCTTCAAATCCAAATTAAGATGACAATTGGACTATGGCTTGCAATGTGACTAAATAATACTTCTTGTTTGACTTGGATTTTTGGATAATGGTTTTAAGTGTGATAGAATTCTATCTTGAGTAGAGATGGTAAAGATTACGTTAATATTGGCTGAAGGGTATCGTAAGTAATTCTGATATTTGCACATGCGTGACTTCTGTGGTTTTCTGTTTTGTTTTTGGCTACACAAATTTTTGGTGATTCTGGCTAAGAGTCTACAACTCTGTGATTGTCAAATGGATGGAAGGACTAATGTGCTGGTTTTATGTTGATGAGAATTCCATCTTGATGCTTTGATTGGTTGTGGGTGACTTACGGCTGGGTTATTTTGTAGATTGCGTGTGTCTTATGTTAAATCTTGTGCAAAGGCTTATTTGCTTGATCTGTCAAGCGTGATGTTCTATTGCTGCAGCCGTGAGTTAGTGCTGAAGTTTGTGTGAATCAGTCCATAGTGTGTATCGACAACTTTCAGATCTATTTTAGTGGACCTGAACTTATTAGGAAGTTATCCTTCTTTTTTTTTTTCTCTAAGTGTATTCTGTATGGTTATTAGTTATTTAATCACTTTAGTTATTCATTTACTATTCTTTCATTAAAAATTTGTCGAGGAAAATTCTCTGTTGAGGTTAACACGAATCAGTCGTGTTATCGGGTGTGAAATACTTTCATGGGTAGTGAGGACGAGGGATAGTGTCAAGAGTTGAGTGGTGTCAGCTTAGTAAAGTCTTGTGTAAAAAATATTATTGTTAGTGGAAGTATTAAGCTAGGTGAGGGCCCCGCAGACGTAGGTAAGGTGTGCCGAACTGCATTAATAAATTTTGGTGTTGATTTATTTTATGTTTAATATTTGTAATTTTTGTTTGTGCTAGAAACGACTGCAGAAAATATGAAAGTTTGTGAAACCAGTACATCCTTTGGAATTTTCAGTTTTTAACCATTCTTTTTATCTTGTTACAAGCTAGTGTAACAAGCATTTGACACACAAGAGAAGAATCACCATGAGTAACAACCATTAATAAAAACATCCTGTGCAGGCTTCTGTTTAAAGATGTTCTTTTTCACGCCGCTTGAACCTTTGGTCAACAACTCAGGTATTTCCAGAATTTTTAAAACAAGTTCCTTAATACATTTTTCTACGTTGACTTTGAGGATTTTGATTTATTCTAGTAGTCATCTTCTTCTGATACTCCTAAATTTATCTTTTTTGAATTCTCATTTGATAACTTAAGATAAATATGATCACTCTAAATAAAATTTCCTTTGACTTATCATATTAGTTGGCATTCGTGGTTTAAGTTTCTTATTCTTGTTCTTAATTATCATTTTGATAATAAATTTAAAATTTGGCTCATCTTTAGTTTTTACAAACACCAGAGGCGGTCACTCATATGAGAGGGCCAATCTTTCATTTGTTTGCATACTCTTTGATTCATACATACAATATGTCATATAACGCAAACATATTTTGTAACCAAGTACTATGCAATGCTTATTACTTAATAAATAATGTGAACTTATATTTATATTTGAATATGACAATACATTGAATGAACATATATAGAAAATATTAATTAATTACATTTAATATCTACGTAATCTTAGTGACTTCACATGGCCAATGCATGTATCTCAAGAAATATGAGTCTGTCACCATATCTCGTGTAGATATATACTTTATGCTCACTTCCCTTTGTACAACTATATCTTTCACATAATTGTACTTATTACCTATATGTTTGGTTTTACAATGAAATTTATGGTCTTTAGTATAAGCAATTGGTGTTTGACTATCGTAGTTGATTATTACTGGATCATACTCACTGTGAATGACTCCTAAACTAACTAAGAATCATCTAAGTTGTATGACTTTTTGTACTATTGCCAAAAATGCTATAAATTTAGTTTCCATTATTGGTAAGGCAACTTATGATTGTTTCTTATTTTTCTATGAATAGCAACATTGCTAAGCAAGAAAACAAATTCAGAGATAGATTTTTCTGATCTAAATCTTCTCCCCAATCTACATTTGCATACCTTTGTATACGTAGGTTATTGCCTTGATAACATAATGCATAATCGACAATACTTTTCAGTTACGTCAATATTTTCTTTACTACTTTTTAATATGCTTATCTTAGATTTGACTGACATATGCTTATCATTCCAAGAACGTAACAAATATTTGGGCTTGTATACATCTTGACATATATGAGAATTCCAACTACACTAGAATATGGAATTTTCTTCATTTGTTTCTTTTATTTTGGTGTAGATGGTCATAACTTCTTGTTGACACCTTTGACTTTAGTAATAGGATTATTAATTAGTTTTTAATCTTGCATACAAAATCGTTCTAAAATATTTTAAATATAAGTTACTTAAGAAAGTGAAATAATCTCTTTAAACATCTTTTGTAATTTTAACTACAAGAATATTTACAGTTTCACCTATATCTTTACTATCAAATTCAGATGATAACTAATCTTTGATTTACTTGACAAACTCATAGTTATCACAAGCAATCAAAATGTAATCCACATATAAAGATATAAATTCAAAATTTTATCCTTAGATTTCTTAATATATACACAGTGTTTTTCATAAAGCATATGATAATCATATGAAATGATTACATTATAGAAACAAATGTAACACTTCCTTAAGAATTGTTTTAGACCATAAGTCCATTTTAATAACCAGCATGCTTTATATTCTTGGACTCTCTCAATGAAATCTATAGATTTTTCCATATTGATTTTTTCTTCTAATTCTCCATTTAGTAAAGTAGTTTTTACATCCATTTGATGTAATTGAAGATCCAAACTGACTATTATAGACAAGATTAGACAAATTGAAGCAAACCTCAAAACAACTGAAAATGTCTCATCATAATTAATTCTCTCTTGTTGCATACATCCTTTACCATGACGTGTGCCTTATATCTTTCAATACTGCCATCATCATTTCATCTTATTTTGAGAACCCATTTATTCCTAATAGCTTTATGCCTATACTCAGTTTGAGCTTTAAAAAGTCATTTCTTCTTTCATGCTTGCATACATTCTTCTTTAGCAGGATTAGTATGTTGGCCCCCGAAATATTTTTGTTGAGTTAAGCGTGATATTTTATGGAATTTGAATTTTGGCCTTAGAATGAATGGAGTTGTTATGCATGATTTAAATAAATTATGAGGTCATGATGGATTTATTATTGGAGTTAATTTATTTATTTCAATGTTAGTAGGATTTTATTTCACTAGTTAGTGAAATTAATGCTTTAAAAATGAATTGAGGGCATTTTTGTCCTTTCACTTAGGTTTAGAAACCAAGAAGCAGAAAAGGAAGGGCAAAGATGACTTTTAGCACTCATTAAGGGTAAAATGGGAAGAGGAAAAGTGTTGTCTTGGTTATTAGAAGGAGAAAAACGTGAATGAAGGAAAGAAGGAGAGAAAATCGTGGGAGAAGAAGAAAAGAAGAGAAAGCTAAGCTAGGTTTCCAATATTTCTAGTTTTAAAGAGTGATTTTGAAGTTGTGCAAGATGGGAAAAAGAAAGAGGAAGATTAGAGCTTTCATTTGAGCCAAGAGACTCAATAATTGGTGAAGATTTAAGGTAAATTTATGTTTAAACTTTTGGACTTATGGAAGGGTTTTGATTCATGAAGCTTCAGGAATGCATGAGTTTAAGTATTCTAGGATAAATTTTAGTGTATATATTTCTTTGAGTTCTTAATTGGAAGTCCTATTGAATTGAGATTTTATTTGCCAATATTGAAGGAAATCAAGAGGAGAGGCAAGAGGAGCAAGAAGAGAGGCATCTTTGAACAACTGTTAAGCAAGGAATTCAAGGTGGGTTACATTTTTATAATTGAATAATAAGCCATTAATGTTTCTTCCAAATTAAGAAAGTAATTTTTTTTCAATTGTATTATAAATGTGCATTTATTGCTCTTTGAATGCTTTGAAAAAGTACTATGTGTTTGGTATGTTAATATGGTGTGGATGATTTAGGAAAAGAATGCGAAAATGATTTTTTTTGAAATCAATAGATTACTATGTTTACGAAATCACTTTTCGGAAAAGTGCCATTTTGGGCAACAAGTTTACAAGTAATGAATTACATGTTATGTGGGTTTGGTTTGGTCCATTTTGTATGTCAAGTGCACTTTGACTGAAGGCTTTTCCTGCTTGCCCGTAAGTGGCATGGAGCTCCTTTAGGGACTCCCTCATATTTACGACTACGCAAAAACCACTACGTGGGATTGTGTTAGTTCGTTATATTCACAATTATGCAGGACCATTTCATGGGAATGTGTTATCTCGTTTTGTTTATGGACCTTCCAAACCATTTCGATGTGCTTATGTGTTGACAAGTTTATTGAATGCATGATTTGGGTTGCTTATAAAGTGTTTGATAAATTAAGAATTTGGAAATATATGTTTCATGATGCATTATGAATTTTACAATGGTTTTGCTTGTTACCGGTTATAAACTTGTTACCCACAAGCTTTAAGCTCACCCCTTTTTTCCGTTCCATCTTCAGGCGATGAGTAAGAGATCGAGTGATCGAGCATAAGGGCATTACACCAGATTATGCTTATTTTGTATTTTCAGTTAGTTATTGTAAAACAAGACTTTAGTTGCATTTTAGGCAATTTCTACTTTGTGTAAATCATGTATTTTTGGATTATGATGTATTGTGGCTTGAAATGCCCACTAAAGTTTTGTTCAAACTCTATTTTGATTTAGTAATGAGATTAAGATTTGAAAAAGTTTCTGGCAATCATGTACATATCTATCTTCTTGGTTGAGTTTGTTAATTGTTGGTAGTGATGGAATTTCTGTTATGTTGAAAGGATGTGTATTCTTTTTAGTGTTGGATGGTTAGGGTCTCTCCGAAGGTTTCGCCGCGGTGAAGCCCAAAAGTTTGCCACAGCGAACCTTTCTCGAGAAGCACTCTCACTTGATTCTGTGACTTCGCCGCGGAGAAGCCAAAAGTTGGCCGCGACGAACTTTCCCGGTGGGTCCTTGTAGAAGATCCTTACCCAATCCTCTAGTAAGGTAGCTTTGTAATAAGTATCGAGACCTAGGTGCCAACATAGTAAGAGTCTCATGTACATTCCTTGGCTCATCGTCTTCTTATGGGATAATAAGATGATTTTTACCTTCTATTTGAAAGTAACATCGGTGAATCATACCACATTTACTTTGACGTAAATATGGTTAATGATAAATAAATTCATGAACGTCTTGATTACTCCCACTTAGATTAAATACAGTAGGTAAGATATTAGTGGGTTGTAACCTTAATTAACCTTGAGTTAATTTTTCAAGTTTTAGTTTTCTCCCACTTAGATAAAATCCCTCATGATGATTCCCCATAATGGAATAATTTTGATCAAGAGTCTCATATAAAAATAGGTATTTTCCTATTTCACCCTACTTTAGTCATTTTTTAAAAATGTGACATCTTATGATTCAAATTCAATTACATCTTCATTACCTCATTCACCTATGAGCACGTATCCTTTTTACTGTTTATAGTATTTAATAAAGATACTTTTCTTCCCTCTTGTGCTTAGTTTCCCATATTTATGAGAGAGATTATGAGTGTAGGTAGCGTATCCCCATGATCTTATATGTTCCATGTTAGGTTTTCTTTCTATTCATAACCCATATAGAGTGTTTGTAATTGATTTTATGGACATTATATTAATCTTTCTATTCATAACCCATACAGAGTGGTTGTAATTAATTTTATGGACATTATATTAAGTACATAAGTGGCTTTAAGCAATGCATCACCATAATAAGTGATTGATAAGTTTGCTTGTGCCATCATGGACCTAACTATTTCCAGTAGTGTTCTACTACATTTTCCTATAATTCCATTTTGATGTGGGGTATGATGAATATTTAATTGTCTTGCTATTCCTTTGCATCACATAACAACTTAAACTTATTGGAAAAGTATTATTGTCCTTAACTAGTTCTTAGTACTTTTATTCAACACCATTCTAACAATGTAACAAATATTTGGGTTTATGCATATCATAATATACATAAGACTTCCAATTACATTGGAATAGGAAACATTCTTCATTTTTTCCCTTTGTTGTGGTGTAGATGGCACAAATGCTTGATGAGACCTTCACCTTTAGCAATAGTATTGTCAATTAGTTTGAAATCTTTGTTATAAAATTGTCCTAAAAATCTTTTAAATATAAGTTGCTTAAGAAAGTGACAATAATTTCTTTGAAGATCTCTTGAAATCTTAACTCTAAGAATATATGCAGCTTTACTCATATCTTTTATCTCAAATTCAGATGATAATCAATTTTTGATTCACTTGAAAAATTTATAGTCATTATAAGTAATCAAAATGTAATCTACATATAAAGATAAAATCACAAATTTGTTTTTGGATATTTTAGTATATACTTAGTGGTCTTCATCAAGAATATGAAAATTATATAAAATGATTACATTATGATAATGAATTTATCACTACTTTGAGGACTTTTCACACCATAAGTCGATTTTAATACCAACATGCTTTATGTTCTTAGCCTATCTTAATGAAATCTATAGGTTCTATATTGATTTATTCTTCTAATTCTCCATTTAGAGAAATAGCCTTGGTTTTCATTTGATGTAATTTAAGATTCAAACTGGCTACTATAGCCAAGATTAAACGAATTGAAGAAAACCTCACAAAAAGTGAAAATGTCTCATCATTATCATCTCCTTCTTGTTGTGTATATCTTTTTTCCACAAGGCTTGCCCTGCATCTTTTGATACTTCCATTAACGATTCATTTTATTTTGAGAACCCATTTATTCCCAACGTTGTGCCTATAATCGATTTAACCTTAAAGAAGTCATTTATTCTTTCATTGATTGCGTCCATTCTTCTTTAGTAGGACTAATAAGAGTCTTATATACATTTATTGGCTTATCATCTTCTTATACGATAATAATGTGAATTTCCCTTTATATTTTAAGGTAACGTCAATTAATCATACCAGGATTACTTCGACGTAAATATGGTTAATGAGAAATAAATTCATAAACATCTTGATTGCTTCCACTTAGATCAAATACAATAGGTAAACTTTCAGTGGGTTATAACCTTAATTGACCGTAAGTTAAGTCTTCAAGTTTTCCATAGCGGAATCATTTCGATCAAGAGTTCTATATAAAATTAAGATTTTTCCCTATTTTACCCTAATTTGGAAAATAATTTTCTAAAAATGTGGCACCTTGTGATTCAACTTTCAGTCATATCTTTACTACATTGTTCATATATATCCTTTTGAGTGTTTAGAGTATATAATAAAGATAGTTTTCTAACCTTTTAGGAATAGTTTCTTTTATTTATGAGAGATCATGAACGTAGGTAGCACACACCATGGTCTTTTATGTTCCATGTGAGGTTTACTTTTTATTCATAACTCATACGGAGTGCTTGTAATTGATTTATGTGCACTAGATTAAGTACATAAGTGGATCTAAGCAATGCATCACCCTAGGCATTTCTAGTTGTGTTTTATTACTTGTTTCCATAATGCCATTTTGCTGTAGGGTTTGAGGAATAGTTAATTGTCTTTTTATTCCTTTTTCCTCACATAACATTTTGAACTTATCGGACAACTATTCTTATCTTTGATTAGTTCTTGATACTTTTATTTTATTTTCTAATTAATTATCTGCCAAATTCATAAACTTTATGCAACAATTTAATGCTTTTAATTTGTGAAAATTAAACAAATGTGACCATACCAAGTAGAGTCATTTATAAAAGTGATGAAGTAAATAGCCCCACATCTTGCCCATACTCTTATTAAACCACAAATATTAGAATGAATCAATTACAATAGATAGGAAGCTTGTGTTCCCTTTACAAATGGCTTTCTTGCAATTTTACTAGCTAGATATTGCTTACAAATAGGTAAATTTACTTAACATAAATTAGCTAAGAGACCTTCTTCAGCTAATCAACTTATTTGATATTAACTAGTATGACATAGTTAACATACCAAAAAATTGCATCATTATTGGAATTACTAGATGATGTAATCTAGGAATAACTTATATTATTATTTGAATAAACAACATCCAAAACAATAAAATTATCCAATATAAATCCATGACTATAATAAGTGGTTATAAGATAAAAATCCATACCATCATTACTCAAATTTACACCAAAACCAAAACTAATTAATAATAACACAAAAAAGATTTTGTTGAATCTATAAAGCAAATAACACTTCATGTAGAGTTAGGGATCAACCATCATGTATGTTTAATTTACAAGTTCCAATCCCTTGTATAGCAATCTTTGAGTTGTCTCCTACATAAATCCATCATGTTCCACATGGGATTTTTCAAAATTCCATGAAGGCATATCCATCCTTTACTATATAGTTGATTGCTCCTAAGTTTGAAATCCAAAAATCATATGATTTATTTAGAAAAAAAAATAAAAGACATTTATAAAATATATGTCTGTATAATAAGATTATACCTTTTTGGGCTCGCTATAGTTATGAGCAAAGTGACTCTTATTGCTATAATTAAAGAACTTAACTCTTATCATGTTTTTCTTTTTAAAAGGAAGTTTTCCTTTTCCATGCTGGTTCCACTTTACTTTCTTTGAGTCATGAGTATATTGTTATTTCTCTTATCCTTTTTATTTGGGCCAACCATGATGGTTACGCTTTCAATTCATAGCTTTATATAACCTAGAACCAACTATGTATTCTTCAAGGCCTTAAGATGTTCTTCTTCTAATATGAGATGCCCTGTAGCATCTTCCATTATCTTAATGCTCTCTTTTATTGGTTAAACGCATTTTATATGATTATAACTTGTGAGTTGATGAACGAATCATAACTTGCACTTGTTGCCCATATGATAATTCATGACCAATATCATGCATTTTACTTATCATGTTTGAATTGTGCTTCAAATGCTTTTGCATTGTATGATCCAACTGTTTCTCATATATGTCAAACTTAATAGTGAGTGACCTAACTTTAGTCACTGAGGTGCCTCTAAAACAGGTAGCTAAAGAGGACCATATATCCTTAGAAGTTTTATATTTTGAAAACTCACACATGATATCATTATCTATGTTGTTGAGTAACGTAATGTGAGCTAATAAGTTCTTTTTTTCATATTTCATATGCATCACGTATTCTTTTATTTTGGATCCTATTTCCTTCCTCAAGAATGTCCATGGTTATGTTTAATGCTTCTAGTACCTTCTGCTCCTCCAGTATATATTGGATCTTCATGCTCCAGACTTCATAATTGTTGACATTTAATTTCTCACGCTTTTTGATTTCAACAACAATATTCTTTGGTGTAATAGAAATGCTTGGAATGCAAAGTTTCTATAGAAAGAAAGAAATAATATAAATACATCAATGTCATGTCATACATATATTTAATGGATAATCGAATTTCAATTATCTACGAAATCCAAATAGTAAGTATGTTCTAAATCATCATTTATATCGCAACTAAATACTAATTATCACACTTAAGAAGAATTGTCAAGTAAACATTCATATAACATATGCTTTGATAATTTGAACAATATCAAACTTGACATATATTATTCATGTAGTTTAGTACAACTTAGTTCAATATATAATGATTATATAATATGAATAATGCCTAAATGTAATAAAACCTACGCATAATAGAGTCAACTAATTCATATTATAAAGCTCTTACAGTTTAATATGTAATTATTCTAATTATTTTGATTGGAAGACCGATTTGTTACAAATTCCTTATCAAATATCTTCGTCGAACTTCTCTAAAAAACATTATCACCAACCACTTACATGGATTTAGATTAGGCCAATCTAAATTTACTTTCTAGTTATGGCAATGTTGTGAGTAAGATTGTGTACTTTACTTTAGCCTTTATAAAAGCTAGACAATATCTGAAATATAACTCTTACATTAAGTTGTTATTATTAGTAATAACATGTAGTGTTAGATCTTCTCCAAGTAGGCATCACATTTGGAGTAATTGCACTGACATGATAACGACTCGTCTTAACTATCTGCAGTTCACAAAAATTTAGGTAACCTTACCGTAATCAACATTTTTCTGAAAACACAAATTCAGAAATTATATGCCACTAAGAAAAACCAAAAAATAATAAAAATAAATAATTTAACTTACAAAATAATGCACTGAAGCTCATAATGAAATTATGTTGTAATTTTTTCAAAATCACAATTTCATCTATTATTAAACTAATCTTATTAAAATATATTTTTAATTAAAATCCTGTTTATAGTTAATATGGAGTCAATATATTGAAATTAAATTATAAATAAAATAAAATAAAAAACTTGAATTTAAACTATGAAATACAGTTTTTGCATTCATCATAGCTATTGGTACCCAGTTTTAAGTGGATGTTAATTTTTACACTTGATACTCAATTGAGTGTTCGTCCTGCTTCACTATATTTTATGGCTTTTAAACTACATAACCCAAATATTTATCACCTTAACCTCTAGCCCCATTATAACCTCGAAAAGTCCTTTGATTCATATTATGCATGTGAATCTTTAATGGTGGAGAACTGAAAAGATATGCAAAGTTGTAGAATGTCTTGATCATTAAAGGTGTTTGAGTGACTCTGTAGAGTTTATTCTTAGATTGGCCAATTTTTAAAAGGAATGGTTATTGATTGATCGTGAATAAAAACATTGAATGTTCAATTCTTGCCACGAAACATTGAATGTTCAATTCTTGCCATAGTTTCAAAAGTTATTCTTCTTTTTTTATAAATATCTATTCTTAGGAAATATGGTTAAAGAGGAAGTGTTTTGATTTTGATGTTGATGTTGATCTTTAGTTTTTCCCAAGGATGTCAAAATCTAAGTATGAGAGAACTCGATAAGTGCTTGATGAATTTTTTTATTCCCTAATGATTAATGTTATTATGTGTCTAAGATATTTATTTTGGTTTAGGAACAAGTTAGAGGAATAAGAACCAAAATGAGCTAAATTTTCATCGTTGGTGTCATTCTATTAATGTTCAATCTTAATTGCCTCTATAGAACAAAGAGAAGATGAATTAGGATGAAGAAAGGATAAAGAATGGAAGAATTAGAGTCATTGTGACTTATATGGTCGCGTATGGGAACATGTATCTTATTAGAAAAGTGAACAAACTCGAAGACATTGTTTCAACCCTGTGATCTACACTTCATAACCCTAATTTTACACTATAAAAGGGCAATTAAGAGGCCAAATAGCCAATGCACATATTAGAAACACAACATATTCCCTTCCTTTTTGAGAACTAAATATGATATAATGAAAATAACAATATCATGTCAGACAAAAACTTCTTTGTTAAATCTAGCACTAGCTATAGACAAAACAACATGAACCTGGTAAGTGGCAAAATCATAACAACTATCACTCATTTGTTTTGTGTGATTATTATGGCAGAACATATTATTCATTCTTGTTACTTTCAGAAAATGAAAAAACAATCTCAAATGTATGTTTGGAGACCGAAAGATCAAACTACTAATGTGAAAGGACCCAAAAAGATCTGGATACCTAAAATAAGATAATACACTCTACAGATATGCTTCAAAATAGAGACAAAAGAAAATTAATGGGTAGTTGATAGCGGCTGTTCGAGATACATGATAGGTGAAATATCGTATTTCAATTATATTGAAAGAAAAGACGAAGATAATGTTATCATTGCTGATAAAAACAAGGCAAAGGTCACTAAAATTGGTAAAATATGTGATTCTAACTTTGCTTCTATTGATAATGTTCTTTTTGTTGATGGATTGAAACATAACTTGCTTAACGTAAGTCAATAATATGATAAAGGTTACAGAGTTACTTTCTATGTATCACATTGTGAAATAATTGACAATCTTAATAATAATATTGTATTTGTTGGTCCTAGAAATCAGAACATATAATGTGCTTAATTGGAAGATATATCTTCTTAAAGTGACAAGTGCTTTGTCTTAATAGAAAAGGATTCACTTATCTGGCACAGAAGATTTGGACATGCTAACATGAGCATTTTTTCAAAATTTTCCGAAAAAGAGTTTTTATGAAACTTATTTAAAAGGAAAATAAATCAGAAGTCGTTTTCCTCCTAAAAATATTGTGACTACTAACTAACCACTTGAACTTGTGCACACAAATTTTTTTGGTCGTACTAGGACTCAAAGTTTTAGTGGGAAACATTATGGTTTTGTTATAGTAGATGATTTTTCAAAATTTACATGGGTTTATTTTCTATCAAAAGAAGATGATACTTTTGAAGTCTTTGAGAAGTTTTGCAAGAAAATTTAGACTAAAAAAAGGTACTGATTACATCAATTCGTAGCAATCACATAGAAGAGTTTGATAACAAAAAATTTGAAGACTTCTGCAACGAAAATGTTATAACTCATAACTTCTCATACCTAAGAACTCCTTAGAAAAATGGATTTGTCGAGATAAAGAACATAACTCTTATAGATATGGCCAGAACAATGGTATGCGAAAGTCACCTACCTTATGGTTACTGGGAAGAAATCGTGTCAACTGCTTGTTATATACTCAATAAGTATCTCATAAAACCTATTCTGAAAAAGACCCCCTATAAGCTATGGAAAGGAAGAAAACCAAATGTTGCTTACTTTCGAGCATTTGGTTGTAATTTTTTCATTCTAAACATTAAAAAAATACAACCTTGGAAAGTTCGATGCGAGATCAGACGAAGCTATCTTTTTGGGCTACAGTATCGCCCGTAAAGGATTCAGAGTATATAATAAAAGAACAAAGAAGATAGAAGAATTAATACATGTGGCATTTGATGAAGCACTACCTTCAACAATAGCAACTGACTCAGAGGATGAAGAGAATGCCAAACCGATGGATACTCCTATATACAGTGGAATTAAACTTGTTAAGACGAAGAAGGCAAAGCTATAGATGAGACAAAGTATAGAGAAATGATTGGATCACTACTATATCTTACAAGCTCAAGACCAGACATTATGCTTAATGTATGTCTTTGTGCACGCTTTCAATTAGATCCAAAAGAAATCCACCTTCGAACAGTCAAAAGAATCTTTCGATATCTCCACAGAACTATGAATTTTAAACTATGATATCTAAAAAATAATTCATTTGACATAGGGGGCTATTATGATGCAAATTATCTAGGTGATAAAGTCGATTGAAAAAGCACAAGTGGTTATTGTTAATTTCTTGGAGGATGTCTAGTATCTTGGTCTTGCAAGAAGCAAAATTGCACAGTGCTTTCGACGATTGAAGCTGAATATATAGCAGCTGTCAGTTGTTATGCTTAAATCTTACGGATGAAGCATCAACTATAAGATTTTTCTCTAAACTTTTCTCATATTCTTATATTATGTGATAATACTAGTGCTAAAAATCTTTCTAAAAATCATATTCATTATTCTAGAACTAAGCATACAGAAATCAAACATCATTTCAGTTACCTCCATTTTTCCAAGGAATAGTTTAATAGAGAGGTGTAGTCTCCTAGACATTATGTGGTTTACAATTTGTTAAAAGGGCAATAAGATGAATCTCCCGGCAATGATCCTGAAGTTTATGGTAGATAAGGGAAGTAATAGGAATACAACTGGTGGTCTACCTTGTGGAATGCTGTTAACTAAGATTTTTACATATTTTGGAGTGTCGTTTAATAACCTAAATTGGTATGAACTAGTATAGTTTCGTTATTCCATTCCTTACCAATTTGGTTACAAGATGAAGGACAACGTATGGGTTGAAAAGAAGTCAGAAAAAGCTATAGGTATCTTGAGTCCAACCCCACAAAAGTCAGCCTTTGTTCCACTCCAAAGCACGAAGGAACTGATCTTGTAACAACTGATGGACATTTGCTGTAATCAAGATCAAATGTGCGAACAAATTAATACCCTCCAAAACTAAGTCCTGTATTTGCAAATTTTCCTTAGGAAAGCTATTCACTAACTGTGTCAAATTTTTTTTACTTTTTCATCATATTTCACTTTCTCCCTATACTCCTTTATTATTTTTTATAATGAAAAAGGGGGAGAGTTTATGTTGATATATTTTTTGCATATATGATGATATATTTCTCAATGCTGCGTAAGGCATATTTCTCAATGCTGCCTCGATTATATATGTGATTGATTCTGCTGTTGAACTTGTGAAAAGTTGTGATATATAAACGATGGGTTCCTTTCTTAAGAGACAAGCTCCTTCTAATTATGTCAGAACATATAAAAGTCACAGGTATCTTTCGAAACCATTTATTATCTCTTTGAATTTTGAAAAATATATCTATTATTGCTTATCATCATTAAAAAGGGGGAAATTGTTAGCTCAATGTTTATATTTAACGATTTTGATGATAGCTATATAATATTTAAAAATTCAAATTGGATTTATTTTTTGTATAGATAACGATATTTCTTTTTAAAAGGAAATAAAATCATAGGAAAATTACTTACTTTTTTGTAGAAACCTTCTTAGTAAACTTTCCTTATTAACATCTGCGAGGATCTTACCTTTTCGAACAATTAGCTCCGAAAATTTTTGTTCCAACAGCGATGATATTGAAAATCCAAATTCAACTCAGAATTAAGATGAAGCAACGACTAGTTGAAGAAATTTATTATTTAAAGAAAAGCAATAATACTTGTGAAGCAATGAGCATACATAGACTTTCGAAACATTTGAGTAGCTTCTATATTCTTAAGAGTCATATCATTCTTATTATGCCTTAGAAAGTGAAATCACTCTATTAAGAGAGAAATTGTTATTTAAGAACTTACTTTTGATTTTACATTTTATTTTTCTATGATCTTTTAGAAGATTGTTATACACTTCAAGTGTGGAAGGTTAGAGAACCTTGAACAATATGTACTTGTGAGCTTGGAGAGTCTCATCAAATTTAATACTCGAATTTTTATAGTGAAATACTTAAGTTAAATACTTAGGGACTAGAAGTAGGTTTGGGTTGTAAGCCAAATTAGTATAAATCGACTGCGTCCTTCCTCTCTCTCTCTCTAACTTTTAAATTTCGTATTGTATTATGTGTGTGTTCTTTATGGCAAGAAGGTCCTCATTTCATTTTCAACTCGTAAGAGGTTCCTTTCAATTTTAACAGGTGCTTTCTATTTTAAAACTATTTTAACATGATTTATCATTTAGTAGGCTCCTTTCATTTAAGTAGGGTTCTATCCCACAAAAGGCTCCTATTGTCTAATAGGCTCCTGTTTTTTAAAAATGCTTTATCAGTTGACAAGCTCCTACTATTTTTATTCATTAACTAGGATCTATTTATTATACGAATTGAAAGAACTTGCAAAAAAATTTCTTTTTACACACAATTCACCCCCTCTTGCATATGTTTGCTTTATCAGAAGATGGTTTTTGAGAAGCTATTCTTAAAGGTTTGGATTAAGGGGATCCTAGGCCATAAAGCTTATATTTATGTTAAGAACTTTAACCTAATTAAACATGATCTAAATGTTATCAATATAAAGAGGAAAATGCACACTAAGAAAAATGTTATTGAAGCTAGGAATAAAATGCTCTTAATTTAAGAGACCTTATACTTGTAACCTGAAGACCTTAAGTTGAATGCAAATAGAAAACAAGCAACAAAAAATGAATACTTAAGTTCTCATTCTATAAATTCATTTTTACACTAAGATCTCAAATACATTAGATTAAGGATGGGAAAAGGAATATAAATTTTTTTTGTAACTCTATTAAAGTTAAGGTTAATATAAGCAAAATAAGTACCTTAACACGACAAATTACACATGTGACTTTATCATAAAAGGACCTAAAGGGTGAAGTTTTAGATTCTTTAAAGACTCTGTTAGAACAAAATCTAGGGGCATATCCTTAATGCATTTATTTAGCTTCTTCATTGGTAATCAAATTAATGATAAGGAAAAAGAGTTTCTATGCAGTCCCTTCATTACCCCAGATGTAGACAAGATGATCTTTAAAATGAACTTAACTAAATCACCAGGCCTAGATGACCTTAATGGGTACGTACACTATAAAGCATAACCTTTGATTAGAAACCCGATGATTAATACAACCCTATATTTCTTTGAGAATGGTAAGCTCCTAAAAGAGATAAATAAGACCTTTATATGTTTGATATCGATATCATATATCTTAGATCTCTTAATGAGTAAAAACTAATCTTTTATTGTAATTTCTTATTGATAAATGACACATAATGAGCTTTTCTATAGGGAAGACAAATTGAAGATGTTATATTGATAACATAAGAACTCTTTAAATGATATACAAGGAAGAGATCACATAAAAACTATACCATAAAATTGTACTTTCATAAAGTTTATATTAAAATAAGTTAGGATAATACATATGCTTGAAGTGTTTAGATTCCCTAGGAAATTCAGTGAGTAGATAAAGGAGTACATAAATTCTACTTTATTTAGTGTGTTAGTGAATTGAGAGTCAACCATCCTCTTTAAGCATGGCAAAAGGGATAAGATAAGGGGACTTAATTTCATTTTACCTATCATCTTATATATGGAAAGTTGATCAAGTTGGTAAAGCCCAATATCTGTATAAACCCTAATTTTTGTTACCGTACCACTTATAAGGAAGTTTAATTATTCAGACTCTCCTTTTTAAATGATATATACTATACTCAAAAGCATATAACAGGTCAACCTACATTCTAATGACATCCTTACACTTTTTTAGAGAAATACTAGGCTTAGAAGTGAACTACAATAATAGTCATCTAATTGTATTTTTAAGTGCATTATGCGTAGTAAACTAATTGTCAAGGATTTTGGGACACAAGTTAAAGATCCTCCTTTCACTTATCTTGGACTTCCATTATCTTTAAAGAGGCTCTAATATAAGGATTGCCTTCTATTAATAGAAAAGATGTAGAGAAGGTTGGGAAATTGGTGCAACAAAGATTTATGTTATGTTAGTAAATTATTGTTAATTAGATCAATACTGAATTCACTATATGTGTATTGGTTGGCTCCTACCCTCTAAGAGCTTAATTAAACCATTGGAAAGATTAATGAGAAGCTTCTTATAAGTTGGTAAAAGGAGTGACAGAGTCATCTGACATGAAATCAATAAACCAATGGAAGAGGGTAGACTAGATATCACTTTGTTTAGCTTAAATAATAGCTTAAATCAATGGTAATTTTCCAATAGAGCTAGAATTAGTAATTCCAAATTATAATCTGAGTCTTGATAATGGGGTAGATATCTTTAGCTTGGGCATTCAACTATTAAATTTCATATAAGTCATGTAGGAAAGTATTAAGAGGAGTAGAAGAAATAATAAGCTCGCATAAGGTTGTTTGGCACAAAAACTAAATCCCCAAGATATCCTTTCTAATGTGGTTAGCTATTAAACAAAGATTAGCTAGAAAGGGCAAGCTAAATTTTCTTTATATCTTACCCTTTATATAAAGTAGTTATAGAAATTCCTACACACCTCCTTTTTGAATGCAACTACTTAACATAGATATAGGGTAATTTTTAAGAGCTATGCATTACGTACATAACATATCTCAACCATATATTTTGTAAAGTGGACACTGGAGGACAAAACTATCAAGAGAGGAGACCTTGTTCTGCATAAAATAAAATTATGTTTTTGTATGTACAAGATATGGAAAGAAAGGAATTCAAGGTGTGGAAAACTCTAAAGAAAAGCTACTTGAGGAAATCATATAATATATTACAGAACAACTGTTATATGATGAAGAAGCAAGCAATTGCCAACCTTGGGTTGCAAGGACATGGAGGATCAGTAAAGAAGAGTCTGGTAGTAAGCTAAAAAGATGGTACAAGCTGTAAAAAATAAAATCATCGAGTAATATAGTAACCTATTGTAAATATAAGAACAATGGAGTGGGTTAAAAGATAGCTTCTCCAGTCATTGAGGTTAATGATGTTGTTGGTGAAATGGTAGTTAAGATGAGTTTGTGTTTTTCTAAACTCTTGTTAAGTTGTTATTTTGCACTTATTTGATATAAAAATCTCTCTCATATGTTGAAATTATTATTCAAAATTTATAGATTTGTGTCTTAATTGTTTTCAGATGATTTCCAACACTTGGGAGATGAAATTGAGTTAAAAAGATGCAAAAGAAACAAAGAAATCTGAAATTCCAGATTGGCAGCAAATTCATGACTAGACGTGGCCACGTGCAAGGATGGGAACAGATTCTACAAATTTTGTTTTCAAGTTCAAATCCGAAATTTTTACAAATCTTTAAAGATTAGATTGCTACCTTATCAATGGGATCTGCAACTTGAAGTGGGAGAAGGATCATCTGCTAAAGATCACAAGAAGGCAATTGAAGAAATCGGAAAAGGATAAAAAGAGGAGGGACTTGTATTGTTCACGTACACTGTTGTTTATGCAACCACTTTAGGGATAGTTTTCAATTTTCTGCATTCTTTTCTTCTTCTTTTCTCGACAGCTATAGGAGTTTTTCATTTTCTACATTATTTTTCTAAGTATTTTCGGATTTTCTAGAAAGACCAGGGATGGAAATATTGTGTTTTATTATTTCTTTATTGAATTTCACTTTCGTTATAAGTAGCTAAATTCCTTTTCTTGGTTGAGGGGAACCATGTTATCATCTATTATGTGTGAGATGTTTCAATAAAGTTTGTTTTGTTGATGAACATTGAGTGTCTTCTGAATTATTTTTTTAATTTAATTGATTGATTTCTAGGTACGCAACTAGGGATTGATTCGTTCAATAGCTAGATTAATAAAATATGACATTCAGTTTTATTAATCACAAGTAGCAATTAGGATTACCTTCTTTACGTTAGAGTTGGAAATTCTAAAAAGATGTTCTGCTAGATTAATTGCGTGTCATATATGTATTATCTTGTTTATTGGTTTCTTAATTCTTAATCAGTTGAACTTACGATCGTATCTAGGTTATTAGTTGATAAGAATGTGTAGAATACATGTTTCTATTCATTTACACTTACGAGAAAACATCCCCCGTTGAATGTTTATTAATGAATTGAATTTTATATCAAGGATCCATATTAGTGTGATAACATAGTGACCTGAAACCAAGGTTTGTTTATTAAATTTTCAGATCTAATTACTTTTGTCAATTTCCAATTTTTGGTTATTTCTACTCTTTTAATTTTATGTGAATTGAGAACCTCCCTTCGTTACTTTATTTTAATTTTGAACTCGCAAACTCTTTGCCGTTAAAAATTCCTCGTGGGAACGATATCCACTTACCACTACTACATTATTATTTTTTCTTCTTTTTTCCTCTTGAAATACGTATCATTTTGTACTTAGTCACACATTTTCTTAGTTTATTTTATTTAGTCTAAACTTTGTACATCTTTCCATTTATAACCATCTTCTTATATATTATGTTACATTATTAAAAATTCTCAATATTTTGTTATTGGTAAATTTTTCATTTCATTATAGTGGGGTGTTGGAAAGATATGATAATAAAAGGAGGAAGGACATGGGTGTTGATGAACTTAGAATGCTAGTCCTAAAAGGAGTTTCTAAAGATAAAGGACATAGAGTAATATCTATGTCTTACAAATTTCCTAATGAATCAGTGAGAAGCTTCAAGAAGTTAAGCTTACATTATGATAAGGACATGTTGGCTATGCTTCAAAAAATGGAATATTTGAATTATCCCAATGTTGATATCTAATGCGAGTATGGTTATGCGCATCCTGCAACAGATGGTAAAGAATTTGACTTTGATATTTGCAATGAATTTGATGATAATGAGGAGGGATTTTCTAAGTTCAATTGGAGCAAGATGATGACTTCATTATTATGTAGGTTAGTGAATTTAGAGATTATTTAGTAGATGATGAGTTATTTGCAACTAATGATGAATAATATGTTACTGTAAGAACAAATGAGAAAGGATAAGCCAACACTGTACGTAGTGGGTTTGAATATGACAATGTTGTTGATGGGGTTAGAGGTAGTGGAAGGGATCGCAATGAAGAAGATGATTATTACAAAAATACACAAAGATAAGAAGGAATTTTAAATGGTGCAAATAGTGAATATGAGTATAGTGATGCTGAAGTTCAATCACTAGTTCGTAATGATGATGAAGCATCTAATCTAAGGAAGAAATACATTACCTTTAATCCAAAAGTCGATATGCAAGGTTTTAAGTTTGAAATTGGAATGAAGATTAAGATGAGATGTAGTTAAGGGAAGCAATAAGAAACTTTGAAATTACAAATGGATATAATATTTCAGCAGTGAGAATGGAGGCAGTTTGTGAGCCACAATGTCCTTTTCAGGTATGTGCTGGCTGGATTGGAAATAAGAAAACATTTTTTATGAAGATAGTAGAAAACAAACATAATTTTAGGAAAGTTAAAAGGAACAAGCAAGCTAGCAGGAAATGGATAGAATGAATTCTTACATAAGTTTAGGAGGAACTCGAATTAGCCTATTATTGAAATGATGGATGATCTCCAAAGAAAATATGCACAACAGGTAACGAAATCCCAATATTATAGGGCTAATTGGGAAGTTGTTACCATGTTATGAGGATTTATGAAAGGTTATTATGCCAAGTTATGGTCTTATGGATAAGAGTTATGACGGGTTAACAAAAATGAGTGGTATATTACTCAAACTAAACTTTATAAACAGTATGGAAAACCAATGTTCAAAAGGTTTTATATGAGATTTAGTTCTTTGAAGTATGGTTTCTAAATGGATGCAGGAAAATAATTAGGTTAGATGGATGTTTTTTGAATACATTCCTTGGAGGTGCTTTATTAGCAGCAGTAGGTCGTGAAGAATACAATCAAATGTTTCCTATATCTTGGGCTATGGTTGAGGGAGAAAATTACCAATCATGACATTAAATTTTGGGTATTTTCATAAAAGATCTAGACATAAATGGAAAAGTATAGGTTTTTATTAGCAATCAACATAACGTAAACTTTAAATGTTCATGCATGTGATGTTTATTTCTTAATGTGATTTATCTTCTTCAATTTATGTTACCTTTTTTTGTTACAGGGTTTAGTAGAAGCATTAAGGAATTATTTCTAAAAGCTGAGTATAGAAAATGTGCCCGACATGTTTATGCAAATTGTTCAATTATTCATAAAGGCTACATATATAAGAGTTTATTTTGTCAAGCGGTGAGTTGCACAATGAAAGTCATATTTGATAAGCTAATGCAGTAGTTGAAGAGCATTTCAATAAAGGCTTATGATGATTTCAAAATTAAGAAACCGAAGACTTTTGTGAAGGCATTTGTCAGTATAAGACTGAAGTATGAAATAGTTCATAATAATATTAGGGACATTTAATGGATTCATTTATGAAGATCGTATGAAAAGCTTGATCAGTATGTTAGGACACATCAAGTTTTTTTAATAACTCAGATACATGAAAAAAGGGACATGACACTCAAATCCACTGATGATAGATGCCCAACAGTGAGGAAAAAAAATAAAGGGTGCAAAATGGGAAGCAATGAATTTTATGACCAAGATAAATGGAAAATTGAAATATAAAGTCACATTTTTTGTAAACAAGTTCATCGTTTATTTACAAGCACAAACTTATCAATGTAGAATATAGTTTTAACAAGGTTTCCAAGTAAGCATGTTAGGACTTGTATATCATATCAGAGGGAGGATATTGATGCTTATGTTAATTGATGCTACAAGCATGATTGTTATTTGCAGAGTTACTGGTATGCTATAGAACCCATTAGTGGTCCAAATATTAGCCAAATACTAAAAATCTTCAGCCAATATTACCTCCATTGATCAATAAGGTGCCTAGAATACCCAAAATGGCAAGAAAAAGGGATAAGACTAAATAACCATAAAATCCCAACAAATTGAGCAAGGTTGGAGTAGCTATAAGATGCCATCATTTTTTTGAAATTGGTAATAATATAGGAGGATACAAAAATAAGAGTCAACCTTCTAAGCAACCTGAAATTGTTAAGGTAGTTATTATTAATTTTTTATTTCTCTTCATTTTAGTTATAGAAAAAATGTCTATTTATTCATCACAAAGTATATCAATATCTGTAATGCCGTGGAAAAGAGGAAAGCCACCAAAAACAGAAACCCCTACATCTAATTTTGGTAGTCGACTATATAATTAGTATCTACATGCTCAATTAATTTGTTTCTATCTTAAAATAATGCCATTATTTTTTGTACTCCCATTTTATATTAATGAATTTCTCCTTTTTTCTTTAAACAAAGAGAGAGAGAAGAGAATGGTTAGAGAATATTCTTATTTAATTCTAAGTTATTTTGTCTCTAACTTATATAAAATTATAATTCCTTTTATTTATATAGGTAACTAAAGGATATGAAGTGATATTTATGGAAGTTAATGAGAATACCTATTTTTATGATAAGTCATTTAAATACATATTTACACTACTTATATGTAATTAGAAGGGAGATGGTAATATTTATCTTTTTGAGTTTTTTATGCTTCATATATGGGTGGAAGTCAATGTCAAGTGTTAGAACCTCCGAATACTAATGTAAAAACTACTCAAGCTTCCCAAAATATAACTGGTAATACAAGTCAAACTAGGAGGAGGATTAAATTGAGGCAAAAAAATTGCTCCTAGAAAATCTCAAGTTGATGATTGAGAATTTACATACTAACTTCTAGTTATGTATTAGTATTGGATATGTATTAGTTATCATTTGTTTGATAATTTTAAAATGATTTGGTTCACAGTTTGAACATGGTTTGACATTGTTTTATGAGTGTTATGTTGTAAAATTGCTATCTATTCTTTACTCAGTAGTACAAAATTGGTGGCTCAGTTTCAATATATTATGTGTTGGTGTTTGATCCAAGTTTATATATTTATGCATGTAATCATTTTGACCAGCTCATTTGTTGTGTGTAACATATGATCTAGGTTTAGATATTTTTATTATTGATATATTAATAATCCAATTATTGATGCCAGAGCTATGAATCATCTTCCAGAAGATTTATTTGAGATTTGTCATAATTTCTTTTAAGTCTTACATTTTCTCATGACATTGTCCACATGTTTACTTTGCTCTTTCCCTTTATTTCTCACATTTCCATCCGATTGAAAAAATCATAGCTATATACACATTTGATGTTATTTTAGTCATATATTGTGGCATATATGTATGTCTTTGTCCTTCTAATTAATAATGATCTAAGTGAACCTAACATCAATACTGTAGTTGGGTCCCCATTTGCATTTGATAAACACTAGATGTTATGATTAAAGAATTATAAACTAGGTATGTTAAATTAGTTATATTCCTTCCAACAAAGTCATAATATGAAATCATTTTCAATGAAAAGATAAGACAAAAACATCTTTTTATTGCATTAATTACAAATGAAATGCTTAAGCTAGCTTGTTGAAACTGAAATTGACCAAAATTAATGACTAAGTCAACAACAAATTCAACAAATTAAGAGTCATCAATGCCATAATGTCCTTTTCATTACCAACCTAATAATGAATTTTGTAAATGACTTGTCGTCAACATAACATACTGCTTGCATACTTAATGATTTCCTTATTCTTTCAAGACAATATATTACTTGCAGTTGCAAAACTAGAAAAAAATACATTTAAACTTTTAACTGTTTTAGTGTCTATATTTTTCCTAGTTACATCCGACGCTCAAGCTATGAAATCACATGGAACATAAAAAATAACAATTCATCTTACGGACAAGGCTCTTACCCCAACGCACAAAAGATGTTTGACATATTTTCTAACAATAACAAACCTTTATCTCATTTGCAAATACTAAGTACCTAAAAGACACCTTCAATTTGAATATTGATTAAATTTTTTTATACTAATGGCATTGTTAAAAAAATTTGAAATACTTACTTTTTAATTTTTTCATTCATGAAAATGTTAACTAACATTAGGCTTAGCATTTGATATTCGTAACTTCATATTCTTATTACAATTTGGGGTAATCAATAT